>CM077016.1:7420008-7902451 GCA_039090855.1 Macrothele yani
CGTTTGGGAGTGGTAGACGGCGGAGTGGCTTACTCTAATCTAGTCTCCGTTCCGGAAGTCGACTTTTAACAGTTCGGATGTCGACTTCCATACCTGTAGACTAGGCAACATGGCCACAGATGGTTGACAGCCAAGAATTCCGTTCTGCTCGTGCGGTTCACACAATCTCTCGATCCTCTCGTTCTGTCCTTTTCCTATAAGTCTATTGCCCGTGTGCCGCTGGAATTTGCTCTTTTTCACCCTTTGGCGCTAAAATCGTTCGATTTTTCCATCACTCCAAACCAAATGCCTGGCAATACACCGAGTTGACCAAACGGACTATTTCAGCCCAGTAATACTTCCTCTCTCAAACTCGTTCAACTGCTCGTATTATTCACAGATCTGATGTACGCATCGTCACGGTTCCTGATGGTTAATTCAATCGCCATCCGCTGTCACAATTATCGTGCCTGCGTGCGAGCTTTGCTTATTCTGTATCTTCCTTGTTGTGCGATTCACATGCGCTTCGGCCGGCCACTATTTCGTCTTTTGTCGCTATTTTTAACCATTTTTTATTGGAGGTTTAACGACCACCATGAGTAACTCAATGGGCTATAAGCAGTCTTCCGTCATTAATTAAGAGCCACTTATTCCCGAGAAGGGAGAGAGCCAGTGCCGTAAGACAAACATAACATTCATGCCTCAGCGGGATTCGAATCCGACCCATCTCGGAAGAATGATCACATTCTATCGGTTAGAATACTGCGCCACCCGGGTTGCTTTTATCATTTTCAAATTCGGCAAAGGTACTTGCATGCGGATTTTTATCGGGACCGAACGACTTTCTTGAGGTGCTTCTTTTTTCTTTTACTCTCTTTTTTTCTTTGCAAAGGTAGTATGTATGGAAATTTCTACTGGTTAAAATGGTAAGTACTCCTGCGACTGAACGCACATCAAAATTTAATTTTAACAGACAGAAATATGAAATCAAACCACTAAATTTTATTTCAATTCACTAATTACTTCTCGAGACTAAGCAATTTTAAAATGATTTTTATATTGGTTTAAAAATTAATTAGTTTCATAGAAACGCCCTACATCTAATCATATTCTGGGCAAAGGTTTGCGGAAACAAAACATATGGAACATATGTTGCCAAAAGAAACGCTAAATCCTGAACGTATTAGCAATGGAAGTACCTCGTCAAAGGAAATCCTAAATTTTCTTTGTTTTGGGTTATTACGAAATCATTATATTTACATCGGAGCATTGACGGTAACATTTTTTCTTGTTTTTCTACATATTTGGGCTTAATGTTTACCTTACTGAACCTGTGAAAACTAACACTGTGGTTACTGTTCGCTTTTCCATACTGCTGCAGGATGAATTTTTTTTTGTGAGGAGCTTGGGTTTTAGATGTAGTCAAAGCTATAAAAAGGGTATCGCATTCTATGTATTGCGCATATGTATTTACATAGTTTAGTTTAATTTTCCGATTACGACAGCCTACAGCATTGGCACCCGCAGCTGAGATTTCCGTTTTCAGTAAGAACACTTTATTAAATGTTTGTTGATTCTATTTCATTTACTCATAACTTCCACATTTCGAGATGTAAGGTAAATTGTGCACATCGTGATGAAAGCCCTATGAAGTAGGTATACAGAACATTCTTTTAAAAGAACAGAACAAATACAAAAAAAATACTTTTGGAAACACATATGATATAATTAAGATTTTTGATATGAAACTACTGGGTATGAAACTGTAAAGCTTATATTGAATTACTGTTAGTAACTCAAAGTGAGAGTTTCAAAATCCTACCAATTTGCAATGAGAAACCTTAAGTCCGAAATTACATGTATTAAAATAATGTAAAAGTGAAAAACCTCAGTCGGTAAAAAAAGGAATGGTACACCAAAGATTCGGAACATTTTGACTAGCAGGACTTTTTGCAATTTGAACCAACTCCATGTAAATGTCGGCGCGTGTACAGATCATGAAACGGAATAAATAACACATGCTGTGAGCTCTCTTAACCAATGTTATTTTTGTTAATCTGATGGCAATGGCAGAGGACTTATGATAGTTTGACAAATGCCGCATTTCAACGTCCAGATGATTAGGTCAGAGCATTTCCTAGACGGAGGACTTATGATGTTGATCAATCAGAGCCGTGGTTAAAACCCTGATAATGTAGTCCCAGGAGGGAAAAAATTACGGACCGCCAGCAAGATGTGTTGCAGCTACGACCTATTTATCATAAAGTTGAACGGAGGCTGTTCCTTGTGGTACCAGCAAACAGAAAGGTATCTCTAGAGGAACTTGCCTGCAATGTGATTGCTGGTGACGGGATTAATGTGTTACAACACACACACACACACACACGGTAATACGTTGATCCCTCCTGAAAATGGGGCTGTGTAGCAGCATGATGCTCCAACCACACATTATAAACCGGGTTCACCGAAAAAAGTGGCTATAATGTGCACCCTACTATTAAAACCGTACATTGATTGGAAGAAGGTAGTTTTTTTCGAGGAATATCCTTTCCTGTTGCATGATGGGGACGGCCGAATCATGTCAGTCGTTTATATATGAAAGTGCTGGGAGCAAAATTCGCCGTAGGACGAAACCGAACCGATGGAGGAAGACCAATTCTTCAGGCAATATTCTGATAGGCAACTCTGGGTGCAGTCATTCATGGGCAGGAAACCATGGCGTCTACCACCAACCTAAACATCATAACAGATATGGCACATCTTTCATTGCAACGGTACTACACTCCAGTACTGCCTTCTTTCAGTGGGATAATACTCCATGCCACAGTGGCCGGATTGTTTTGCATGGTTGGCAGAACATGTGGAAGACTTCCAAGTATTGCTTTAGCCTTCAAATTCTGCAGTCATCAATCCAATCTGGCATCTGTAGTTTTTGTTGAAACAGCCAATCCCACCTGCGGCTGATCCACCACTCTCACAACTGCACGTAGCATTCTTTTTTATTGCAAAAGTCTTAACGTCATTTAAATTTTGCAAAACTTTGTATGCTTCTTATCAATACTTATGGCTTTTAGCCTTCGTCTCATTGAGTTAATGCTCACTTTGATTTCCTAAATCTCTTTGGCAACGAATTTTATTGTAAAGGCCTATTCAAAGGCATACTACGCAGTTCTTGCCGCCACTAACTTCCCGTTGGTAGCAGTCTGTATTTCTTTTTTGATATTTTAATTTTTTTAAGTACAGTAAACAGAAAGTTCTGGGCCTCCATACTAGATTGGTTCTAAAACGCATCTGAATGGAGAGAATGTTCTTGCCACGCAGAATAAAGATGAAAGAGAAAATGAAGAATTTATGAAAATATTTATATTGTAGGAAGGGTGTGTTTACTAGAAGATGTAAGTTTTGATCAGTACACTGAATTCTTAGATGAGATCACGGAGGAGGAGCTAATAAACCGGAAACTTATACATACGGAACTAGATCGGATAGCACTCCATCTGAAGATAAGGAAGGTAACGTAAAGACTTATTCCGGACTCACGATTAAACAAGCATCTGAAAAATTTCAAGTGATTCGTAATTTCCCGCAAGGCGACGAAAACGCGAGGTAGTGCTTGTCGTGGCAGTTGACTTAAAAATTGAAGAAGTTTAATTTTTAAGGCATTTAAAGCACTACACCGGAAAAAAATCAGGTGCATATTGACTGTGCTGCTGTTCACACAACTCTTTGTAAAAACAAACTTTCGAAAATAATGCTTTGCTGACACTTTAAACAACTTAAATTTGAGGTTGCTCTGGACGTAAACAATAAATTATTGGCTTAGAGAACTTCTGATTAGGTACATTCCACCATTTCACATCTGCCTCCTTTTGACTATTAAAATATGCCACATACGCAGCTACGTTTATCGTGCTCAATAGTGTAAAATAAGAAAAGTTTTTTTTCATCATTAGTGAATCTGAAATAAATAAAAATTTTACTCGTCGGTTACAGTCGTGGTGTCTTAAAGCACGGGTATGATCCCCAATATGCAATAAAATAATCAGGATAATCAGTCCTCAGCTTATTTCGAAATGAAGTGAGGGTTCATAACATATTTCTAAACTGGCCTTGTCAAGGCGTTTTTAAAAGGGATATCCATTGCCAAAATCAATCAGTTATTGTTAATTATTTTACACTGAGTGGCCACCTTATTATGACCACCTGACAGTTTTAAGCAAATGAGCTATGTCTGTACGCTGTTGCCACCAGAAGGCGAGGCTAGTACAAAAACGGAAAGCTTAGGTCTTGCGACAGTAGTAGAAGTGATTTTTGGGTGAAGAGATGGGTAAAAATGCGATTTGACGGACCTTCAACGTGGGATGATTGTAGGAGCTCGGAGCCATGGAGCTCGGATCACCGAAACCGCCGCATTCGTGAAAGTGTGCCAGAACAGCTGTTGTTAAAGTGTTTAAAGACTGGACTGTCAGCCAAAAAACTGGGTCTCTACTTGCAACGAGCGGCCGTCATCGACTTGTGACTGCTAAGGCAGAACGGAGAGTTTTGAGACTGGTAACAGACAACAGAAGGGCAACAGTGCAGCAAATTACAGACCATCTTAATCAAGGATTATCTCTGCACGCCCTGTTCGCCGTACAGTGCATCGGATGGGATATGGCAGCCGAAGGCCTGTTCGAACACCTTTGCTGTCTGCAGTTAACAAGAGAAAACGTCTCCAGTCCGCACAGGAGCGTAAGGATTGGCCAGTCGATAATTGGAAACAAATTATCTGGTCCGATGAATCACGTTTTCAGTTGCACCATGCCGATGGCCAAGGGAGAATGTGGCGGAAACAGCACGAAAGCATGGACCCCAAATGCATTGCTACAACCCTTCAAGCTGGAGGAGGCATCGTTATGGTTTGGAAATGTTTTCTTGGCATCCTTTGGGCCCTTTAATTCCTGTTGATCAACGTCTGACTGGAACATTATATCTAAACATCGTTGCGAACCAAGTGCATTGTCATGTGGATGGTTCATCCCGATGGCGTTGGCTACTTTCAACAAGATAATGCGTCCTGCCATAAAGCTCGTATTATACATGATTGGTTTCAGGAACATGCCTGTGACTTTATTTTGCTTAGGTGGCCCCCACAAACTCCAGATCTTAACCCCATTGAGAATATGTGGGATGAAGTTGAACGAGCCATCAGACAGCTGGATCCACAACCCTGCAATCTCACACTCCTGGAAATTGCCATTCATCAAGCATGGTCTCAGATTCCACAAACCACCTATCAACATCTCGTGGAGTCCATGCCACGAAGAATCGACGCAGTACTAAAGGCAAAAGGTGGCCCAAAGAACTACTGAGGCGTGGTCAAGAAAAAGTGGCCACTCAGTGCTTATGATTATAATTTTTCGATAAAATACTGAATACCCGTTAAATTCACTATAAAATGCGGTTAAATTCAATGCTAAGACGACATGATAAAAAATAATAAATATGATGTACCGCTGTTTTGAAATAAAATATTATGTAAACGAAAAATAAATTATTTACTTGTTTAAATTACAATTATGGAAAGTTCGCCTACATGTGTAGCACATGTCAATGCTGTCTCCGGCGAAGGTCATTCTATGATTGAGGATACATGATCTTTCACAAATCTTCAGCTGTTGCGATGTAGAATCGGTAAAATGCAATTATCTAAACGGAAGTGGAACCTTCGCAAAACATATTATCCAACAGAGTTCAAAATTAACAACGAGATCACACGCAACATAAATTTTAATATAAATCTCTTAGGAAGTCATTTCATTGTTAAATAAACAAAAACTCGTAGCATCAGGTTGGTCTTTAAACGTATCTTATTAAACGTACATTGGGCGTTCGCTGTAGTAAGCCTCTATGGTGTTAGGAGAACAAGGGAGACCACCGGTCTGTAGTAGTGTGGCAGCAGGCCATCTCGCCAGACGGTCTGCACAAGAAATCGTCCGTGGCAAATGCACACTAGATTACAAATGGCTTCAACTTGCTCATAGCAACAATATGCGATATTTTCATCTGAAGAGGGTCGCTCAAGCTCGGAGCTAAGAACGGACAACTGGGTTTATTTCATTGTAGTACAGCTCTAACTGAACAGTAAGTGGATTTTATTACAGTACGTATAAAGGAATAGTGCCTTGTGGTAGGGTAATAGTCCAGAGTACTTTCATCTGGAAAGGGGATATCCTTTCCTTCACCATTCTTTCTTGACTAATCGCAAGAATAGTGAAGTTAGATCGTTGGTGTAAAGTTCGATTGCCTATTATTGTTTTGTAAGTGTGCTGAATTTTTATTTTCTGAAAGTTTCTTCTGTTCTACATAATAAAATCCATTATATGTTTTACTTAGTAAATCCCATCCGGCTTAAGAAAGAGGATAGCAAAATGTGGCCGAATTGCGACAATATAAGCGTTTTTGACTAAACTGGATTTCAGAAGTGGCACTTGTGTTAAAAGGCACGTTTGCTCAATAAACGATGATGACAGTAGCAAATCTGAATAGAATGTTAACAAAAAGATTTGCCGAATCTGATTGCTTAGGTGTTCTCGACGATTTCTGGTCTACTTATGTATCCTAAAGCGCTTTTTTTCCGTCATTCGGCTGGCAATATTGGCCTTAGGTTTATCTGTATTTTTCTTTCCAGATTAACCAAAAACAGAAGAGATCAGATCATATATGTAGGATTTTAGGAAAGGTGTGTCTGACCCTAGGTCTTAGACAGCCTTCAAAAATATGAAGCTAGGACATTTGGGTTAGATTGCCGATAGGAAAGGGAGGTAGAAAGACGCCCTTATTTATTACTGGGGGCCCCGTACCTGGGGTCCGACGGCTTAACGTGCCCATCAGTCGCACGGTAAATGTTTAGTGGTTCTAGCGTCGTACCTGCTGGGATCGAACCTCAGGTTTCTCCGTGGCATCACGCACGTTAACGATTAGGCCATCGTCGTCCCAAACTGGAAACGATATAAGCTGAGTTTTAATGTACATTACGTTTAGGAAAATATAGAAAGGTTTATCTTGTTTAGTTGACAGGGATTTTCAAAATTTTTTATTGCACAAATGCCATTACGAAACGTATAAATGAGAACAAAAGGTATTAGAAGTATTTCCAAAATTTAAATAATAACAATAGCTCTTAAAATTCACCAACCGTATTCATACCCTAAAAATTAATGCATTTGTCAAATTATTTTGCAATATTTAAGTCGTACGAAATAAATCGAACTCACATCTCTAATTTGTTCTTTTTATTATCCAGCAGAGTGGCATAACACTTTCGCCCATGGTCAGGATGGAGATCTCTAATTTTCATTTCATTTCGTTTTCTATCGAAATACGTTTCCCGTAAATATTTCCACTCAAGTTCTGATGCGGCCTAGCCATTTCCTGAAAGCAATTTGAAAAACAGCCAGTAAAGTTTAAGGGCTCGTACACACATGGAATTCATTTGAAAGAATACCAAAATATGACAATGCTTTTCTCACCAAGTGAAAAATCCGTTGTCGATATTTTACGTAAATTTTGGATTGTTAATGCGTCTCCTTTTTTTTGCGCGTTCTGTTTCCAATCGCACTTTAAGCGCGAGGCAACAATTATCTAACATGCAAACTACGGTTGAAATACGTGTGTGAACCGTGTAGGAGAGATCTCGTGATCCGTTCCGGACACAGCTGGCGCAAACTTTGCTGTGTAGCTTATTCCTCAAAAATTAGCAGATTCCATTTCAATCTAAGAATCGTCTCCTGGACAAAAGTTTGACCAAGCCATCTGTGCAGGATTAGTCCCTTGAGAGCTATCGTGTAGAGATGATTTGCCAGATTCAAAATTGCCGGGACTACGCTTCAGCTTTTGAAATTTGTTGTGTTTTCAACACCTTGCTCCACACATGCAGCAAATAATGTTGCAGGAGCTTTAAATACGAAAAACAGAAATCGGATATTCAGGACACAATTTTGAATTATTTTTCTTGTACTTTATGCTTCAAATGTTCATTTTGGCCAACAACCTTCATGGGTTTGTAATTTATATTTCTCCCAGGAGAAACCGTCAGTAGATATGCCGATAGACGAATTTCATCTAAATATTGAAGGAACATACGAGCAACAGATTTCAGAAATGGAAAAAAATCTGAAGAACAATATCGTATGCCAATAACATAAGATTATTCCAATTGCATAAATTTATCTATGTTTGTTTGTTAAAGTATTTTTTATTCAAAGATTTTTTTCTCAGCATATTATTGAAATATTTATTCATATTAAATTCTGAATTTTATCATTTCTTTCACAAAACAAATGTTTATGAAACTGTTAGTTTAAAGCCTTAAGTCGGCAAATTTTAGTAGCATTGTAGACTAAATTAATTACGGAGTCTTTCCACAACTGAAACTAAGTTGACAATCTCAACACCATTTCCAATTCTTTGTATGAATAAATTACCCCAAATCATGAAAATCTTGAAAGTTTCATTTTTTTTTTTTTACCATAGATTAGAAGATATTACTTTTCGAATGTTGCGAGCATGGCGGACATTGGCCACGTACAAATGTAAATATCTCCATAGATTGGATCAAAAGAAGTACCAAAATCACAACTCCTTTGTTATTTCCCTCAAAAAATCGACTGGCGCAATGCACTATTTTCTATCTTGTTCGGTTTTTGAGCTACGCGCAACGAGAGATCCTTTTATTCAAAACTAAAATTAAAAAAAATGTGGTACAGCACTTTTAAAGTCGCAATTGCCTTCGTTTTTTAAGGACAATTTTAATCTAATAAGTGAAAATACCAAAAAAAAAAAAAGCTTTGGGCTTGTTGGGCGCGTTGAAAAAATAAATTTTAAATATGTTGAACCACTGGTATTTTACCATTGTAAAACCCAGGCGGAGAATCATGTCGTGCGGCCAGCCAAACCGCAGTGGAGGCAATGTTGGCCTAAAGACGTCCTACAGATCAAGATACCGTTGCACGCGTCGTTCAAATTTTCGCAGCGCACGATCAATTGATGTGATGTTTAAAGGAGGAAGGATACTGAATTACTTTTATGTTTAAAGGCATTTCAAATATATAACTGTAAAATACTACTAAAGGTTCATTTCACGCCAAATAGTTAGATGCTGTCCAGCACATTGTTAGACATTCAACGACGAGAAAATCCAATATAAACCATTTTCTCCGTACAGCTTCATAACATAAGTTATACGAGAAAAACGGTTACATATAAATTACGCATATACATTATCCAACGAACCTCCAAATATATTGGCATTCCTAGTCATTCAATGACGAGAAGAACCAATACGAGCTTTTTCTTCCCGTATATCTTCCCAATATACAGTACTACATACATATATATTATGCAATGGACGTTGAATACCGTTTTTGAAATATTAATTAATGATATTTATAATTCACGAAATATCGGACAGAATTTTTCGATATGAAATAGTTTTATTCAGGAATTAATAGATTGTCTAGTTTTCTACACCTGCCATAAGAAAAAATGATCAAGGAATGACGACCTGCGAAATAAGGTAATCGGGGATATATATCTCGGTGCCTATTCTTGCGAGATTAAAAACAGAGATACTACGTTTTAGTTAACGTTAGATGCCAAACGATCACAGATGACGACGTTAGCAAGGCTGAGCGTGGAGTTAGAAAACAATGTTATCGACTATTTTCTGGTATATTTGGTATTTAAATGAACGAATATATCTAGTAGAGGTCATCTCGGTTTTGAGCACGTCTTTTGTAAAAAAAGATCGTGCTTATGTTATCGGTTTGTCCGTCTGTACCCATGGTATCTCTGCAACTATTAGTCCGATTTGAAAAATTATTTTGCATTCGAAAGCTTAAAATATGCGAATGATGATAATTTATTTCGTTTTTTTTTTTACGATGTGCAATTTCGCCGCTAGAAGGCGTAAATGCAGATAATGTCGAATTCAAAAATACGTTTTATTAAACATATTTGCTTCTAAACATCTGATTGAAAAAAATATTTTATCTTTCGATTCCATTTATGTCGAAGAGTATTTTGGATATAGTTTCTTTTTCAAATTACGCATAGATTTTTCGCTGGAAGGCGTAAAAGTAAATTGATTTTTTTCAGATAACTCTCCTTCTAAAACTCCGATTTGAATTTTTTTGCAGCGGATACATCTCCTGATGCACAATCTTTTGCATATAATTTCGAATTTTTGGTAAAGGATACTTTGGCCACAAGGGGGCGTAAGGGTTAATTTCCGCTTCTGATGTATTTGCCATAAAATCTGAGCTTCTAAAATATCGATTAAAGAAATTCTTTCGTGGACTGATGACACTCACATCGATAAACCTTTTCGGAATATTTTCTTCCTAAAATATTCCACAGTTTCTCCGCCAGGGGGCGTAGATTTATATCCTTTTTTGTCAATCTCGACTTCTAGGAGTCCGATGTGAAAAATTCCTTCTTTGTTAGATAGTATTTTCCGTGTGACATGTTTTTCACATAATTTCAAATTTTCAAGTAATTCATAGACTTTCCGCTAGGGGGCGCAAAGTTAAATTGCGTTTCCCCCTATATCTCTGCTTCTAAACCTCCGATCTGAAAAAATGCACAGGATACAGCTCCTGATGGGAAATCGTTTGCACATAATTTTTAATTTTGGTAAAAAAAATGGTTTGGCCACCAGGGGGCGTAAACCTTAAATTCCGCTTCTGATGTATTTCCAGCAAAATATGAGCTTCTAAATTCTCGATTGAAAATAACGTCGTTTTTAGACCGATACTACTCATGTCGACAAACCTTTTAGAAACCATTTCTTCTTAAAATAGTGCACGGTTTCTACGCCAGGGGCGTAGATGTATATCTTATTGTTGTCAATATCTCGACTTCTAAGAGTCCGACTTAAAAAATTTCTTCTTTGTTGGATAGTGTTTCTAGTGTGACATGTTTCTCCTATAAATTCAAAATTTTCAAGTAATTCGTAGACTTTCCGCTAGGGGACGTAAGGGTAAATTGAGTTTTGTCCTATATCTCTGCTTCTAAATCTCCGATCTGAAAAATTCTTTCTACACCGGATGCAGCTCCTGATGGGAAATCGTTTGCACGTAATTTCAAATTTTTGTAAAAAATTGTTTGGCCGCCAGGTGGCGTAAGTCTTAATTTCCGCTTCTGATGTATTTGCAGCAAAATATGAGTTTCTAAAATCTCGATGGAAAAACAGTCTTTTGTTGACCGATACTACTCATGTCGACAAAGATTTATGAACATTTTCTTCTTGAAATAATACATGGTTTCTACGCCAGGGGCGTAGATGTATATCTTATTTTTGTCAATATCTCTACTTCTAAAAGTCCGATTTGAAAAATTCCTTCTTTGTTGGATAGTGTTTCCGATGCGAGATGTTTTTCCTATAAATTCAAAATTTTCAAGTAAATCATAGACTTTCGGCTAGGGCGCACAATGCTAAATTGCGTTTTCTGCTCCTAAAACTCCGATTTGAAAAATTATTCCTGTAGCGCATACAAGAATTGACGGAAAATATTTTTAACGTAATTTCTAATGTTTAGTAAAGAATGGTTTGGTCACCAGGGGTCATAAGTGTTAATTTCTACTTCTGATGTATTTGTACTAAAATCTGGACTCCTGAAAACTCGACTAAAATTTTTTTTCTTGGACCGATACCGCTCATATGGATAAACCTTTTGTCAATACTTTCTTCCTAAAATAATACATGGTTTTCCCACCAAGGGACGTAAAGCCACATCTTATTTTTGTCGATAAGTCTGTTTCTTATAGTTCGTAAGCTCACGATTCCGTTTACAGCAATATCTGAGGGATTAAAGACCCGATTGAAAAACTTCTTTCTTCCGTCAGATACTATTGTTTTCCATACCGGTTCCATTGACTTTGAATAGCTTTGATAAATTTAATTTGCGTCAGAACGGATTCAAAAGACGTTTTTATTACACCCGAATATTCGGTGTTATCTTTCTTGTTTTATTTTGGTTCATTTCTGTTGCTTATTTAATGATTGCGCGTCACGAAACTTTCAAGAGCTCATATGAAACAAACGCACCACAGAACCCTAAAATCGGGAAAACAGTTTAAACGTTAGTGGTGTGGTTCTAAAATAAAGAAACGCAGTTCGACGGTTACATTGATGAAGCTTTTTGCTTCCTAATCAAATCCTGGTGTCGAAGTGGTAGTAATTGGATTTAATTCTTTGTTATTATTTTTTTAATCATGCCAATAAATTTATAAATAATGGAAAACATTAACAGACCTCGAACGCATAAGTACGTTTTCGTTAATGCAATTCCTAATGTATCGCAATTATTGGTTACCAATATACGTAAAATAAGTATGGAGTGTTACTATCCAGGGATTGGAATTTGCCCGTCTCTTTTATGTGCTTCTGTTTCTCCTTAACTGTATCAAAGCGGTTTTCATCCTCATATTGACAAGTTACCTTAGCTGTCTCTTGAAATAGTTTCTTTTTTTCAGTACGTCTTTTGTAAAAAAAATTGTGCTTATGTTATCGGTTTGCCATTCCGAATTGAACGTCCGCCTGTCCGCCCGTACGTCCGTCTGTAGACACGATATCTCGGCAACTAATAGCCCTAATTAAAAAATCCTTTTTCATTAGAAAGTTTCAAATGTGGTAATGATAAACTTTTATCTTGATTTTTTATGATGCACAATTTCGCCGATAGAGGGCGTAAAAGCCGACGATATCGAATTCCAAATACATTTTATTCCATACATTTGCTTCTAAACATCTAATTCAAAAAATCGTTTTGCCTTTCGATTCTACTCCTGGCGAAGATTATTTAAGGTACAGTCACATTTTTAACTTACGCATAGATTCTCCGTTAGGATGCGTAAAATAAAAATACGTGTCCCCCGACATCTCTGCTTCTAAATCTCCGATTTGAAAACTTTTTTCTACAGCGTATACAGCTCCGGATTGAAAATCGTTCGCATACAATTTCTAATTTTTGGTATAAAACAGTTTCGCCACCTGGGGTGTAAGAATTAATTTCTGCTTCTGATATATTTGCACCAAAATCTTAGCTTCTAAAATCTCGATTAAAAAATTATTTCGTGGACCGATACTACTCACGTCGACAAACATTTTCGGAATATTTACTTCTTAAAACAATACTTGGTTTCTCCGTCAGGGGCGTAGAGGTACATCTTACTTTTGTCAATATTTCTGCTTTTAATGGTCCAATTTGAAAAAGTTCTTCTTTGTTGGACAGAGTTTCCGGTGCGACATGTTTTTCATAAAATTTCAAAATTTTCAGGTAATACATTGACTTTCCGCTAGGGGGAGGAAAGGTTAATTGCACTTTCCTCTGCTTGTAACCCCCGATTTGAAAAATTCTTCCTGCGTTGGCTACAGCTCCCGGTGGAAAATGTTTTCATTGTAATTTCTATTTTTTTTATAAAATATGGTTTGGCCACCATTGGGCGAAAAAGTTAATTTCTGCTTCGTAGTATTTCCATCAACATCGGAGCTTCTAAAGTCTTACTTGAGAAAATGTTTCGTGGACCAATACCACTCATAGCGATAAACATTTGACAATATTTTCTTCTTAAAAACATGTATAGTTTCTGCGCCAGGGGCGTAGATGCATATCTTTTTCTGTCAATATCTCTGCTTCTAAGAGTCAGATTTGAAAAATTCCTTCTATGTTAGATATCGGTTCCAGTGTAATATACTCTCATGTAATTTCAAAGTTTTGAGTAATACATAGCGTTTCCGCTAGGGGCGTTAAGTGAAATTGCTTTTTTCCCGAAATCGCTGCTTCTAAAATTCCGATTAGAAAAGTTCCTGCTGCACCCGATACAGATACTGATAGGAAATGCTTTGTTTTTAATTTCTAATATTTGATAAAAAATGGTTGAGCCATAAGGGGGCGTAAGGGTTAATTTGTGCCTCTGATGTATTTGTAGCAAAATCTGAGCTCCGATTGAAAAAATTATTTCGTTGACCGATACCTCTCACATTGGCATACCTTTTGAGATTACTTTCTTCTTAAAATAATGCATGATTTTTCGCAAAGGGGGCGTAAAGGCATATCTTATTTTTGTTGATATCTCTAGTTCTAAGAGTCTGATTTGAAAAAAATATTCCTTTGTTGTAGAGCGCTTCCGTGGGAAAATGTTTTTCATATAATTTAAAATTGTTCGTAGCGCACAAGTCTGCCATCAGAGGGAGTAAGATCACGTTTCCGTTTACAGTAATATCTGCGTAACTAATAGCCCGATTAAAAAAATTCTTTCTTCGATCAGATACATTTAACTATGCAAACTCGGTGTGTATTTTCTTTCCAAAATAGTGCACAATTTTGCCGCTACGGGAGCATACGCTTATTCTGTTATTCTCAATATCACTGCTTCTTACGTGTGCGATTTAAAAAATGCTTTTAACACCGGATGCCATTTACCTTGTTGAACACTTAAGGCTAGTTTATGAAGAATTTCGTAATTCATAGTTCTGTCTGTAGGTGGTGTTTCAGCAGTTTTTTTTTTTTTTTTTTTTTTTGGCTGGAGCTTTAACGACCACCGTGAGCAACTCAATGGGCTATAAGCAGTCGCCCGTCCCTAATTTAGGGTCACTGGTTCCAGGGAAGGGAGAGAACCAGTGCCGTAAGACAAACACAACATCCATGCCGCACCGGGATTCGAACCCGTACCCCGTTCAGACGAATGATCAGAGGCCATCGCTTAGACCACTGCGCCACCGGGGCGGCTTTTCAGCAGTTTGCAGCTGTATCGCCGCTTCTAAAAACGTTATTGAGAAATTTCTTCTTCACTGTATGCCATTCACTTCAACACAGATGTGGAGCATTATCCTCTTTAAGTAACGCGAAGATTTTCCACTAGCTACTTAAAGGTCAACGCTTTGTCCATGAAGAATAATTTTCGTCTATTTTCAACTTTTCCGCTATGCAAAATTCTTCCGCTAGCAGACGTAAACTTATGTCATGTTTCCTTTATTATATTCTTTCTTTAAACTGTTTGATTTGAAAGTCTCTTTGTTTCTGGTACCTTCTTTGTAGTATGAGAAACTTTTTTGTTCGCCATTTGTTAATCTTCGTAACATGCTTTTTAGCCGCTGGTGGAACTAATTAGATGTTTCTATTTGTTGATGCTTTTTAGCCGCTGGTGGAACTAATTAGATGTTTCTATTTGTTGATGCTTTATCGATTGTTGGAGCCAGTTGATTATTTTCCAAACAGGTTCTATTGATTGTGAGTACTTTTGATAAATTTAATTCGCGTCAGAACGGGTTCAAAAGTCGTGCTTATTACATCGAAAAGTCGGTGTCATTTTTCTTGTTTACGCATGTCGTCACAATGCACAAAGACGCTGAAAACCAGGCAGCCACTTTCAAATCGCGAAAGAATTAAAGAGATCTGAGAACATACGCTGCAGAGTTTTCTATTTGCGGTGAACTAAAGCCGCTGTTTACCAAAGTTCGTAAATTAGGATTTGATGGAGTAGTTCGAGGTCTGGGGCCGTTCTGTCTAAACAAAATAATAAAAAAGAAAAAATCAAGAAGCAAGTGTATCGGTCATAGAACGGAAACATAAAGTAAATCGTCTCTAAGAAAAATAAACAGTTCCACATATTTAGGGAACAGAAAACGTTATGCCGTAATGGCAAATAGATAAACAAACGCAGAGACAGTGGCGATGCAAGCCGCTTCCAACTCGGTGGGCTATTACGGGTGCTGAACAGGATATAAATGCGGACGGGAGGTAAAATGTTTGAAGTATATAGCAGGAAGGAAAGTTTAGGAACATTTTTTGTTTGTATCCATTTAGCTCATGCTGTAACGTTTTCCATAATAAAAAAATAAGTTTCCAAGTAAATACTGAATTTAGTATTTATTCCGTGTATGGAGTATCCGAAACATGGATACGAATTTCTATGGCAAGTTACTCTTTCTTCGCAATCTTAATTTACATAGGTCTTTTTATTTCTTTCATAAAGCTGTTTATAAATTTTAGTTTGTAACCTTTCAAGAAATATTTCTCTTTCTCTCTCTCTTATCGTTTTAAACTAAAATTAGAAAAATGGTGTTTCTACTGCTCTCTTAGAATTTCGTTTATTTTCCTCCCGTAAGTACAAAAACTAACGGTTATGTGGAATGCCTTTGTTTTTCTTGAGAGACTGCAATTCATACTTTACTAAAAGACGAAACTCTACAACTGATTGGTTTACATCGGTGACATGAACATGAGTATTGAACTTTTCTCGCCGGTGAAGTTTAGTTTCCATGCTACCGAAAAAGTATCACACTACTTGCACAGAAAATGGTGGGAGGGAATTTTGCGTGCGCGCATGAAATCCTCCAAACACTTTTTGTCAGAATCATTTTTCATCCCGCGGTAAATGACAAGTTTATGCTTAACGCTGTATTTACGATGGGCAACAAATTTGCGCGATGTTGTTTAGGCAAAGTGCGAAAAAGACCAGGATCCCAGTCAAGTCATTTGCAGAAACATTCCACAAACAACATCATTAAAAAAGGAGATAGGCTACATTTCATCGCCAGGATGACAAATCCAAAAACAAAACAAAACGAACTTTTTACATGTGAATATATTATAAATACATACTCGCCAGAATTTTAAATTTCAAGATGTTTCTCAAATTTAGCCAAAAAAATGTTGCCATGATTATAGAGCGTCGAAAGCCCTGGAGAAATCTCTTAAAATAGTTGGTATCTCGTCTAGGGGAAAGCATCAGCAGTAATCACAAGATCCCCCCATTAGCTTTGGTTTTGCAGAGATTTGAAGAAATGATCTAGATGATGACACAATACTCGGGAAAATCTAGCGCACATGGTAATACCTTTAGATATTAAATTTTATTATAATCACTGAATTCTTTATTGGAAAAAAAGGAATATATATTTTTCATGGAAATTCATATTTCTGTTGTCTGATTTTATCAATATAATCAAAATCAAACATAGAAGTTTGATCACAGCGTTGTGAGACATGAAAATATAAACATAGTACTTGACCTAATCATGCTTTTCTAAAATAAATATTTTTTTCCCTTTGAAATGTGAGTTAAACAGCATACATCCGTCTGTGCGGAGTGACAGACTTCTTGCTTGCGGGAGGGATGCCGTTTTACTTCGGTACCAGTTCTCCGCAACTTCGCCGACTGCCCTTTGGCCATGGCTGTGCGCTGATCATGCACCACGTTCAAAAATCAACTTCTTGGCACTCAGGTAAAAGCCAAAATTTTTTTTTCTTCATTTGATAGATAAAACCATTCTTTGTACAGAATAATAACTGAAGCTTTATAAGTGCTGTACTACATTGTTTTTTTTAAAAACAATGAAGCAAGGCCCTCTCATTGCCCATAACTGAAAAATTAAAGCAGATGGAGATTCGAGCATTGCACCATTGGATTTCATAGTAAACATTTAGGAAGACTGATGATTTATGTATTCCTTCTTTTTCTAAATAACGGATATATTTGCGTTTTTACGCGAAACGCGTCCCGCCATGTACCAAAATTCAAAAAAATATATCTTATATTCTATTGGGAAAAAATTGTAAGAATCGGAGAGGTCTTGGTGGAAAATTATTTCAAAATCTGGCGATTTCCCGAGGAATGACCCAATCTTTTATCTAACGGTGCTTAAACGGTTAAAAAGAGAAAACTGCAACTGCTTTTCATTCAAGTCAGAGAATCAAGTTGATCTACGAACAGCATAGCTGTGTCCTTAATAATTTTTTGTTAAAACACTTCAGTGTTTTCACAGTAGCTTGTGTGGCAGAGACATAGGCGTAGTTCCGCCTCCGATAACTACTGTCATGCTTCGTCCACCTCTTATACGTTTAGGGTTATAAAATGAATGTTTGTGCTATCCATATTTCTGTACTGAAGAGTTAATATTACGTTAGTTGTATATTAACTTCTCTAAATAATTCGGCGATTAATCTAAGTTCAGATTTTACGGTGAGGGGTGCAATGTTATTCGTTCTAAAACATGTTAAGCAAATAAAAAAAAAGGTCAATCGCGTTGTCTCAAACCCAAATCAATTCGTGAGTTTTGTAACGCAGGTTACATAAAATATTTTTTTGGTAAAACCACAGCAAATCGAATTAGGCCACCAACGCTTGTCATTTGGGCTGCTCAAGTGTTCCTTCCTATAAATGAGGTGCTATTGCAGCGCAATATGTTTTTCTTCACATTGGTGTATTTTCACTGGTAAGTCGTAAAAGTTATTTTCGTGTTAAGTAACATTTGCTCATAAAAGTACCACTGGGCTCCTTCTACCTAATTCACATAAATAACTTTCAGTCGCTAAAATATATCTATTAAAATATTTGTCTTGGTATCATTTCTAAAATCGATTTCAGGATAGCATTCAATCCGTAAATGAGCCCCTAAAAATAATCGTTTAACTAGTTTTCTTTTTCAGTACCAAAATATTTTCGTAATAGTGATAAGAAGTGAAACACTAATCATTTCAAGAAAATGTCAAATATGAAGTTTTGCTTCAGACAGTCACATATGGTAGAAAAAGCTGAACACTTTTTTATATCAAGGACGAAAATGAAAGATGATTTTATTCAGGGCCCTTGGTTTTGTTCAATTTGACTTTTGACGCAATAGTTTCAGTTCAGTTGCAGTAAGTGTTATGTTCTCTTTCATAAAACTTGTGAAACTAAAATGAAAAATCAAGAATACATTCGTGTTGCCATTTCAAAATGATTGCAAGGAAATAAATTTTGCGTACATTCTAGTTTGTTGTACTGTATTGGTTAGTGTGTCCAAAGTCTATCGAATTGTTAAATTTGTAATATTTTTATTCCACTATAAAATAATAACTATTAAATTAAGTAATATTTAATTCATTAAAAGTTGTTTTCAACAGATTAACTTGAGGATGACAAGCATATGTACTTCCCTTTCCTGAGTATCATTAATGGTTTTGTTTTGAAATACAATACGTTAATCTAATATTTCTGCAAAATATATTAGTTATTTGACTTTCCTTTAACCCCCACGGATTAACATTTACGTATTAAATGCGATTGCTCACCTTAACGTTTTTACTTTATTATTGCAAAATATAATTTTATAAAACTTTATTGATTTTCTTTTGTTGTTATGTATAACGTCTTTCGCGTAGTGTCAAAAGTCACCCTTAAATGGGCTACATTCTTCAACCTCGAGTTTTTCAACAAATGCTTTAATTTTTTCGAAGAAAGTGTATGCACCAATACGGGTTTTATTTTCTGGTCTACTCTAGTTAGGCCGAGGGAATGGCTTGACTTAACAAAACTTAATTGTGAATAAATTGTATGTATTTTATATGCAATAAAGTTCCGATACTACGAAAACTGCTTATAGCAAAAATCCCGCTGTTACGAGATTTGTAATGCACCGTAAATTATTAATGTTAAAGATAGGAAAATCTTCGTGTATTACGTGTGGTAAAACTAAGGAGTTGCCGCTGTAACGAGGGGCTTTAACGGCCAATCTCTTTTATTTCAAAGATTTGTAACAAATCCGTTCTCTCAAATTTCAGAAAGTGGTAGGTAGATAAATGCAGGAAGATAAATTATTTCCCTCAAATTCCAGAAAGTGGTAGGGAGATAAATGAACACATAGATGAGTCACTGGTGGTTATCCTGCTTATCTCATTGTATACTGTCCCCCGCTTTCTTCAGCACAAATTTGAGAATTGGAAACATTTTTATCAGATGAGACACCAGTGGTTAGTCTGCTTGGCTGTTTTGATGCTATTTCCAGCTTTCTTCCGAAATTCGTCTCGTATATGTTGTTTTGATCACTTTTTTATTATGTAGTACTGTTATGTTTATGTGTTATGCAGTATGTACAGTAGTGCATACATGTACGTAATATTTGTATGATCCGGCTATAAGGAGAATTCCGTTATAACGACAATTTTTCCGATTTTTGTCAGCTCTCATAATATCGGACTTTTACTGTATCTAAACATTACAAATATTGTAGTCAAACAATACGTAATGTCAGTTCCATTTTCAAGCTTACTATGTATATAAATTGATTGAAATTTGCCCCGCAAGATTAAGATAGAGCGTTTTGACATACTCTTGAATAGTATCTCTACTTTCGAAGATCGTTTTTGAAATTATGGCGAGCTAATACGTTGTATTGCTGCAATGTCGATTCGTCCTTTTACATTTGGTACATTAATTCTGCTGTACGATGCAAATTAAAATGTACGGTGCGCTTTGCAAGGATTTTGCGTAGGTCTTAGCAGTTAGGATAAGGGTCGAAAAGATCATGCTGTTGAACACGCTAAATATTTCCATTCACAATTATATTTTAAAATTCTGATTGGAAATAATCGCTATCCCTTACTGCAAAATGTTTTCAAGAGCAAAATTCTAACACTTTCTACGGTAAGCAGTACATTACATGTTAACTATGAACACAAAAGTAATATATTTTCTATACCCGAGAATTCCTGCTTATAAAAATTAGATTTAAAACTGTCAATATCCAGCGTCTAACTTCCATTTTGTCAAGTGCTTACGTATCTTTTCTAATTTCCCAGAACAAATATTTTTATACTAGAAATTTAAAGAACCTCGAAAGCACTTTATGAAACCTTCATCTTATCTAGTTTTTTAGACTGACGAAACGCACAATACGGAAGCAATTGGGAAGTGCAAAACCAATTTATGGCTCATACATATACAGGAATGAAACCAAGGTAACTACATATCAACGCAAATGCTTGCCGGAATAAATAATTTCCTGTCAATACAACCCAGGAATTTGTTTCCCTTCTTTGAAATGGGTTGTAAAAGAACGCTGTGTTGTATAAGAGAAAGATATTTGCGTTTAAGGAAAAAACTGCCATTCCTGTACTTAAAAAACCAACTGGTCAACTTCAGTGGTCGAAAATGCGGGTAATATTTAGAATATTCCATCCTTTTTGTGTCGCTTACATCGATACAAGGTGCCCTACGAGAATTCAACCGGACTATTCATATAATATATGTGGATTGATGCATCCCTCTTTATTAGAGCTCGCTGACTTCCATGAGCTACACTCAAGGCTACAGACGTGAGAAGGCGTTGTAGGACCCCGCCCTACTACATTTGGTGAAGTTGGGAAGCGTTCCACGTCGCTGCTTTTTTTTTTTTTTTGTTTGTTTGATTTCTTTATCCTTTTGTACAAAATTCAGAGCACATTACTTTGATCGTAAGCATGATGCTAAAGCTTTACAATTATCCATAAATAAAAAAAATGAAAAAACTGTGAGATTTCAATGGGTTGTGATAAGGGAATTTCATGGAAAAGCACTGTTCTCGAAATATCCATCGCTACTCTGTACTGCAGTGATGGTTCTGTATTCACAAATATGTTTTCGTGTTGGTAGTGCGGTAGAGCCTTGGACCAAAAGTAGCACAAGTTAAAAGGAATGTTATCAGTTTTCTTAAAGGATATTTTATTCTGCGCTTCGGGATATACATACCTATTTACACTGAAGAACATTTGATTTAGATATACCTGTCTAGTAATGTATAGCACCACTTTTCTCCCTGATGACGGCGGCGATTCGTCTTGGTATGAACACGACAAGATACCGGAAGTGTTGGGAAGCCATACGTATCCACGACTCCTGAACAAGCCCCCACATTTCACGAAGATTTGATGGAGGGGGTCAAAGCCTCGAGCCTCTCTCTCGAACGCTTCCCAGATATGCGCGATGGGATTAAAGCCAGGTGATCTAGCTGGCCAAGGAAGCGAGGACATGTCAGTGGAGTGTTCATCCAACTATTCGGATACAATTCGGGAGCGATGGCACGATGCATTGTCTTATTGCAGGATGAGGTTCCCAGTGGGATGTTGAGGCCGCACAAACGACGGGAGCAAATGGTCGTCCAGGATATCCCGGTAACGTTGACCTGTGAAAGACGATGTCACACGTACCAGGGGTTTCATTTCAGTCCACGTTAACAGTCTCCAGACGAGAATGCCACACCCACCAGCTTGAAGAGTACCCGCTGTCAAGAAGGATCCATCGCTTCATGTGCTTTGCGCCGTACTCGTATCCTGCCATCTGCATGTACCAACGTGAATCCCGACTCATCAGTCCAGGCAACATTTTCCCACATGTCTAGGGTCTAGTAGCGATGTTCCCGCGCCCGTGATAATCTCTGCAGCCTGTGATGTGCGGTCAGCAGCGGTACCATCGTGGGGCGATGGCGTCTGTACCCCGTAGCGAGCAGATGGTTCTGGATGGTGTGGCTGCTTACACGTTTTTCTGCACCAGCGTTAAATTGCCGAGTGATTTCTTGCACTGTGGCCCGTCTATCCGCTGTTACAATGCGATCTAGCCGACGATGACCCCGCTCATCCACACGCTGTTGTCCACGGCAGTTGGCCCTTGCAGGGATGGTTTTACCGGATCCGATGTACTCACGGTGCACTCGTGACACAGTGGCTCGTGAAATTCCCAGTGCCTGCACGACTTCCGAGATGGAATTACCCATTCGTTGGGCCCCGACAGTTTGCCCACGATCAAATGCGCTTAGATCTTTGGTCTTACCCATACTGCGTCCGACTCTTACTGAATCCCATCGCATCACTCCTTATATTGTCGGATCGCTGCATACGTCATGTCGTTTCCGTTTACAGGGCCGCCCACAGCGCCACATTTGCATAACGCCAGCTGCCTCTAATTCAATTGCTCTTCAGTGTATTTGGATTGTGCAATAAAGCTGTCCTCTCAACAAGACATGGTCAGAAATTGTCACTCCATCCGTCCGCCAACTGATTCCGTACTATGTAGTAAGAGGTGATGCCACGTATTTGGGAAACAAATCGCTTCGGCGTTGACTAAAAGTTATCAATGTTGTCGCACGACCGTCTGCCTTGTTGTAATCGGTCGGCATACTTATCATTACAAGTAATCGAAGCCATAGAGTGTTTATCCAGATCAGTGGTCAGACACGTTTTCTGATTTTAGTGCTGAAATAATAATGAAAAGCACCAAGGTGTTCCAACTCCATATCTTCAAATTGGCTTACTCTGAATCTCCTAAGATGCAAGGAAAGCGGTGATCCATGGAAATTCTTCAATATCAATGGAAATTCTTCTAAGATCCATGGAAATTTTTCTTCAATAAATTAATATTTACATGAAGAATAATAAATCAATCTACGACATGTATACTTTCCTTTCGCACAATGTTCCAACACTGCGAGTTCCTTTTCTCTGACAATTTTAAGTATGTGGTCTGAAATAAACAGTTTTTGAATCACGCTGAATAATGGAGAACGTTTCGGATAATAAAATTTATATGACGTTATAAATAAAAATTAAAAGAGTTAAAGTATTTTGAAAGAAATTCAGTTTTAAAAATTGTTAGTATTATGTGAAAGTGTAATAAAGTGGGCTCATTTAACTTTCTTTACAATGTGTTCTTTAATTAATTACAGATTTTATTTATATTCACATAAATTAAGTAATAACAATTGAAATAAGCGAAAACAATCTTTCTTTACCGAAAATTCTTATTGGTCCTTGTCCTTTTTCCTTCCCCAGTTCCTTTACTTTATAATATAAGCTATTTCGTATCATTAAGTACTACAATGTGCAGTTTTCAAGAGCCGTTTGTTTGTGTTCAAACTACACTGCTTGCCTCCCAAAATGCAACACCAAGAAGGACACGAGATAGTAAAGCCAGATTTACTGGATACATAACAGATACAAAGTTGAAACGATTGAGTTTACAGGCCCGTGCGACTTGCAGAACACGCATACCTCAATAGTTCGTGTGGCTCCCATGGCTGGCAAGAACAGCCGTTATACGCCGCAGCGTCGAACGAAAGAGACTTTGGATGTGGGCTTGGGGTATGCCAGTCCAGGCTGCTTCCACATGTTGCCACAGTTAATCAGTCGATCAGCCACCAGACGTGTTCGATGTGCGGCAGATCAAGAGAACAGGCGGGTCACTGCAGCAGTGCCACCTGGTGGGCCGTGAAGAATTGTTGCACGATACGTGCCATGTGCGGACGCGCATTATCCTGTTGAAACGTGGCCGCTGGCATGTCTGCAGGTAAGGGATGACTACAGGCTCCAAAGCGTCGGAGATGTAGTGGTGGCTGTTAAGTGCACCGGCGATGCGTGCCAGAGGGGTACGAGTGTCATTTCCAATTTCGCCCCAAACAATAACCGCAGGCGACGGACCGGTATGGCGATGAATAATGCAGGCGTCATACAGTCTCTCGCCGCGGTGCTCCAACACGTGGATCCGACCATCGTGGTGTTGCAGACTGAATCGGTATTCGTCGGAGAAGACAATGTTGTTTCATTCCGTGGTCCAGGTGAGGCGTTCAACGGTCAACTGCCGCCGCACTTGACTGTGGATTAACGTCAATGGTTATCGGAGCAATGGGACAATTCCCCGTTCCTGCAGACGACGTCGAACGGTACGAGCTGACACAGGTTGTTGCGCAACACACCCTAATTCCTGCGCTGACGTTCGTGATGTTTAGGTGTGAGCCGTCAATGCCTGCCGCACAACATGCCGGTCCTCTCGTTCGTTGGTGTGCCGTGGCGGCGGCAATCGCTCACGTCGGTCCGTCCGTCCCTCCTGCAGCAACCGAATTCATACTCGCCTCACTATGTTTCGATGTCGTCCCGCACGGGCGCCGATGTGTCGCGATAAGCCACTATTCGTCCTCTGTCGAACTCCGAAACGTGCTTGAATAACTGCCGTATTCTGCGACGAGGCATCAGGAATCTTCCCACACATAGGTCCGGCAGAACAACACACTTCCACTACTTACACCCCGCCTTCTGGGCACCCTTCTGAAAGTGCTTGTCGGTGGCGTGCCGGGCGCACATGATTTGCATATGCTCTGCAATGCTAATCGTTTGCATGTCCTCTTGCGGGCGACGCATTCTACGAATTTCAAGCCAATGGAATGCTTCTTTCTTGGTGTTGCATTTTGAGTGGCCAGCAGTTTATATTCATGTTTGAAGTTATTTGCTCACAGGAAAAGTGAATCCAAAATCCAAAACAAAAGGAATGAGAATCTCTTCAAGCAAATGAATTTGTCAGCCTAATTTGTATCGAAATGCATGATATCAGGTGCTTTGTCTGGGAAATATTCCTCACCAATTGTCCGCATTTCTCGGAATTTTATTCTGCGTAATTCCGCCACTTGGAATTCACTAAGTGGAATTTCAGACTTATATATATTGAGTTCGATCAAAACGTTTAAAGTTAGTTCCATCTTGGTGTTTCCAATATCAATACACTCAGTCTTGATAAAGAAAAAACTGAATGGTGGATTACAAAGCCTTGTAATTATTTTCCAAATACTTCTACGACGCCATGATGTACTTCTACAATGATTCTGAATTGATTTCATTGTGAGTCGAACAGGTTTTTTATTTGGCAAAATTTTAGTTTGATGCAATGTCTGTAATGAGAGTGCCACCTGCAAACCCGCATAAAAGTAAAAATCTCTACCGACTGAGTCAAAATGGTTCCCTTCTGTATCTATGTGTTTCTTTCTACAGTTTACGATACTGTGGATCCCACAGAGATAAAATCAAAGAGCATGTAAGGCAAACAAGGCAGACATATCCTGACACACAGTTCGATTGTTTGGGAGGTGTTCTTCGCTAGAAAGTTATCCAGATTCTGGAGTAGGTGGTAATCAGTCGGAGCAGTGTTGGTGAAGCATGGAAGGTATGGCTGAGTTTCGTAGTCCAAATGATTTTTCGAAATATCTTGTGGAAAATATCTCTGCGAGCGTTGCTGTTCTATAGTAGGACCCGATCACATGTTGCGCAAAATTAGCAGATTAGTGCAGATCTTTTTGTGCATCTGAATTCTGTCAGTAAACGAGTGGGCCATGTAAATAATACCACGTGATTGGAGAAATAGTGACGCATCAGGTTGATCACGTAGAAGACCACCATAAGAAAACCAGCACGTTCCACGGCACGGGTGAACAAGTGGTGTAGAAGCTAGTTTCGTGGTATCTAACCACTGTGCTGATCGCTTACGATGAGTTTAAAATACCAGCCATACCTGATGCAGAAATCTGTTCCGTCTGTGCCTGGTAAGGTGTGTAATGTAAACCTTCTGTCGACGTGTCCTCTCGGCTGCTGTACATTTCAACGATACAAAAGCAACCAGTTGTTCACGTTTCCAAAGGCTACCATGAGTTGGAAAACCGAAGAGTCATGGACATGGAGCGTCCCTGCGATCTCAGGGACACTTATCTAAGGATCAGCGTGCACGATATGCTTCAGCTTTTCATTCGATGCTATTACAGCTGGACGAATTCGTTCTGCATTTGAAGATAATGAATCACCTTCTGCAAATTTTTAGGAAACATCGGCTAATGACGCATTTATTCTTCATACGCTGCTCAGACGCCGTGTTAACATTTCGTTACGCCTTAACTGCGGGATGTCCTATTTGAATTTTCTGCAGATAAATTGTGTTGAAGTAGCTTGGTGCACGTTCTACTTTGACAGAAGTTTGTGCACTCGCTGTTGAGCTTTTCAATGAAATGAGCCATACAACGCGTACAGTAGATATTGCAAACTCAAACTTAGTGATGTGTAAACTAAAATTTAGTGACGTGTAAACTGAAATTTAGTGATGTGTAAACTCAAATTTAGTGATGTGTTTAGTTTAATACCTGTAAAATTAATTTTACGAATATATTCGAATATACCTTACCAACTGGAAATAAGTAGTCAATATCGGTTCCGCCTATACGTAGCTAAATGTCGGAAAGCTAACACACGTAAACGGAAATTGACCTACTGTTATCAAGAGGGTTCATTAAAAAAGTTTGAATTTCTTTACAAATATTTGGAAATGAGGTACCATTCACACCCATCTTTCCTTCAATTCGTTCCATTAAGACAAAATGGGTGGCTTTGATTCAATGCCTGCTGGCTGCTCGGTGTTTGGTTATGGTCTGACACTTCTGTACCTTAGGGTAATTTCTTAGGTGTTTTATTCTTCAAAAGTGACTAATTTACTTTTGGTTTTCTCACATGTTGGCCGTATTACAAATCTCCTAGTTTCCTATTTAAAAAGGTGGTGTTAGGGGGGATTCGAAAACTTCCTTCCAAGAATTCTTTACGTGGTTTCAGTCGTCAATTTTCATTAACAAATGCAAAATATATTACTGAATTGCAATACGACGCTAACAAGTTGCATTCTTGAACAATGCATTGTTCTTTATCCGTTTAAATACATAGTACTTCTGAAATATTAGTGCAAAATAAAGAACGAAAGTTAAATTATTTGCAATATAAAAATATTTTAAACATCAGATTTTTTTTCTGTTTTTAAATTTTTAACCAGCTTTTCTTAGTTTCCTGCCATGTGGTTGTGATTTCAAAGTTAAATTAAGTGTTAAAAGCTCTTATTGGCTTAGATCACTTCATACTATATTACCTGTAATATAGGGAATGATAATTTAAAACAATCATTTGTCAGTTTCATTTCCATTTTGAGGAATTCTCTGCGTAGAAAAAAAAACTGGCAAATTTGCGTGTTATATTTAGAGCAGAAGACTTCACAAAACTCTACTAAACTGCTAATATTCTCTGTCTCGCTTTAACACAATATTTTACTAACGCGGAATAATTTGCTTAAATATTCATTTGTAATGTAGGTAATATTTATTATTTTCGGAAAAGGAAGGATACGTTATATTGCGAAAAGTGTACGTTATAGACCTGAATTATTTCGCGCACAATTTGGAGAAAAAAATTATATACAGATTTTAAAGTATGTCAATTCATTTAAAATGGTGAAAGAACTTCATCTCAGTAACTCATTATAGATACTTTGCCGCAAAATTTACCTGCACTCTCGGGGATATGAACGAAGGGTGCGGCGAGCTTTCTGTCAGCACTTTCTGGACGTCATACAAGGCAGGCATCAGTGTAACGAAGATCGGGTAGTGTTTTTTTTTCTTGTGCTTTTGCAGTGCATTTAGAACTGAGTTTCAACGTTCTTTGCAGAGATAATAATGATATATTTAAAATTGTTTTC
The DNA here is from genome assembly GCA_039090855.1 of Macrothele yani. Lineage (NCBI taxonomy): Eukaryota > Metazoa > Arthropoda > Arachnida > Araneae > Macrothelidae > Macrothele > Macrothele yani. The sequence goes on from CM077016.1 coordinate 7,448,089, forward strand.
CAGAGTAAATTATATTGTTGAGAGGTACAAAGGTTTGCTCTGTCTCGTAGTTTTTCGCCTGTAAAATCCACGCCGCAGCAATTTACAACAATCCGTTTTTCTTTGTGAAATAATTCTAAATTTGTCATTATTGTTTCTAGAAAAGGTCCTAAAGCTCAGTTTTTAAGTGGATTTCCAAGCAAAAGATAAAAATGAAAGAAAATCACGATCGTGATCTTCATTTCGACGCAGCCTTGTATGACGTCGTTGCAGTGCGGGGACAAGCTCGTCAAAACGTTTGTTCATATCCTCATAGTTGCAAGTAAATTTTACGATTAAAATCTTTATAATGTTTTTACCATTTATTATTAAATTTCATGCATTAAAATATGTATGTAATATTGTTAGAACTTTTAAGCCAAATAATTTAGTACGCTATCCTTGCATATACGGGAAACGTTAGAAAAAGTCTCAAGCGTATTTGACCGTAAGTGAATAAAGAACACCAATCAATACTTTTTTTATTACTGCCGCGAGTTTGAAAATAATGGGAGGGTGATGCACAAGAAGCAAATAAATACGATTTGTGATAAAAAAGCATTTCTAGTAATATACGCTTTCGATTCAGATTATTAAAAACTACTAAACGTCAGTGGTTTTCCTACTACTCCTGAATATATAGCCAGGTCGGTAGTAGAATGAACTGTGATGTCACAGACATCACAGTTCATTCTCGTTCTCATGAGTATAATGAGAGCAGAAACGCTAAAGAAAAGTATGCGGTACCTTGCATTTGAAGTAATACGAATTATCACTAACGTGTTTGAATACCATATTCAAAACAAGAAAATGTCATGCCTACTACTCCTGAATATATCAATAAAGTCAAATTAGTAACGAAATGTGCAATCTTAAGCACTGAAGCACGTGATGAGTTCTACGTTACATACTCTTATGCGGACATAATAAATGGCTGTGACAATTAAATGTCGTTGTCAATGAATATATCGTTTTGCTAAAGATACATACTATTCAACAAACTTTCTTACATTTTAAAACATATACAACGCATTCTTTTAAAACTCTTTTCAGAACCCAGACATTTTTTCTCAATCAAGTAGTTCCGCAAATACTCTAATTGCATCAATAATACATGACAGTAAATGAAACATTACATTTATAAATTTTATATATAATATAGTTTTCAGAAAATTTAGTAAAATTATTTTCATTGGGAACATAAGTTACTTGCACAATACTTTGTTCAGCGTTTCCCCATTTACATTGAGTTTCCATGCTTTCCCGGTTATCTGAGACAATTATTATATGATAGTCATATGGATGTTAAGGTAATTAATAAGTAGGAACTGTACACCAGTTATGCTCAAAATTGTATAAATAAACTAATCATCTTAGTTCCTTGGATTAGAATGGAAATAAAATTTCCAAGTTTTTGGACATCAACCAGATGGCTTTTTCAGTGAAGGTAGACAGATAACTTCAAACTGGATAGTAGACCTTTTCAACAATTTGAATGCGTTAAGTTTGTTAAAACGTCCTATTATCCAGTTTTGAGTTACTTGTCTACCTTCCTTGAAAAAGTCATCTGGTTGATGTGCGAAAGCTTGAAAAGTTTTATTTCTTTTCTACGTCAAGGAATTCGGATCATTAGTATAGTTATACTATTTTGAGTAGATGTTAAGGGCAGATAGATGCCATTCAACTAGTCATTCTTTAGAAAACTTGAAAATTTCATTGACCTGGAAAGGGAATCGACCCCGCATTTTCGGATGTACGTTCTGGATTTGCGGGTTTGGAACCTTCAAGCAAATGAGGAGGTTTCAGAGTGCCAGACAAACCTAAGTTGCCTGGAAGTTCCTATTTCTGGGTGATGTAAAGGCAACATACTCGAAAAAAAATCGGGAGTTGCTGGTTCGAATCGCGTTTCAGGACGATGTAAATTTCAAGTTTTATGATGCACGAAAAGGGAAGATAAGTCTCACTGGCTAATTCACCCCATTCCGTGGTCAACTGCTCTTTAACACTACCATGCTCCACCCGACGGAAGCGGTGTGAAATGATGTCTCGCACGAGTGGAGTCCCTTTGATTTTCACATATTCTCATAAGCGTATGAACCACATAGATTTTACTCTGGCCCTAGTCATATGAAGAGATCAATATTTTTTTAATGGAATTTGGAGTGTTTTACAGCACGAGTAGAGTCTGCTCTTTTTGCGGTGATTTATATTATCATAAGTGTATGAACCACATAGCATTTTACTCTGGCCACAAGGAAATTAAGAGACACATATATTTACATTTTTTTATGTAAAATGGAAATTGGAAGGGTGTAATAGCAGGAGTGCAGTAAGTGTTCTTTTCGCGGTGGTTTATATTTTCATAAGCGTATAAACCACATAGATTTTTACTCTGACCCTAGTCACATCAACAGACAAATATATTTTAACGCACACTTCTGGTGGCGGTACCTTTTATATAAAATGACTTAAGAAGTGCCAGGACAGACTGCTATACGAGCAACGGTCTAGTTCAATTTTTGATTCTTATCCCCACAAAGTGTTTTTCACTTTGTTAACGAGTGTTCTGTAATCCCCTTTCTGAGAATATTGACTGTATTTCTTTTTTGTCATCTACGATCAAAGCGCCTCATGGGACTACCTTCAAAGTTTGACAAAAAGGGAGTCACAATATCTCTCCCCCAAAATAAAGAGGGCGCCCGGTTATTAAAACTCACAACATGGTAAAATTTTCTCAATCATTGGACTTGTCTCGGAAGTCTAATTCTAAAAAAACTCATACACTTTCGCCGACTGCATTTCGCTGAGCGGAAGCTCTCCCCTACGTCCTCGAACTGAACGGGAATGTCACTTCCGTAAAGGGATACAAATAGAATGGGGGGCGACGAGGAACTGTGTCTCAAACGCAATATTCTTTAATATGACACCGACCTACCCTAATGACCGGTGATCCATAATACTAATGTGTTAACTATTATAAGGCTGTTTAACGTCGGAACGACGTTATAACTTTATACATTTCAATTTTCACAGTTTTTCGTGAAAATGTTTTTCATTGCAAAAATTCCTTATTTGCACAATGCTTTTTTGGGCACTTTCACCTATGGACTGAATTTCCATGCTTTCCCGGTAATCTGAGACAATTATTCTCTGACAAACAAATAAATGTAAAGGGCAGATGGATGTCAAATTAATTATGCAAGTAGATATTCCTCAGAAAACAATAAAATTACATTGTCTTGGAAAGGAAATTGAATCCATATCTCCGGATGTACGTTCGGGCGATGCGGGTTTGGAACCTCCAAGCTGTTGAGGATATGCCTGTATCACAAACTCTTCTCAGTTGCTAAACATCAAAATCACATTGTCCTGGAAAGAAATTGAACCCGCATCTCCGGATATACGTTCAGGAGATGCGGCATTGGGACCCCCAAGCAACTGAGGATGTGTCTGCGTCCCAAACTCTCCTCAGTTACTAAAGATTAAAATAACATTTTCCTGGAAAGAAAACTCAATACGGATATCCAGGGTTATACGTCAATTCGTAGTGCCCAATTCGTCACGCGTCAATTCGTAGTGCCCAATTCGTCACGCGTCAATTCGTCGCAGTTACCAATTTATCGCAGACTCAATTCATCGCAGACAAATTCGTCGCATGCAAATTCGTCGACTACTAAATTTGTTATGGATGAATTCGTTGTGATTCGAACTTCCTCCCCCTCAGTGAAATACTTCGGAGTTTGGAAGATAACTCTTAGCTCACTAACCTGAAAAAGTCCTTCGGGAGGATGGTTGGGGAGTGGGCTGCCTTTGTAATTTTGAATGTTGTTTAACTTGTGGGTATTTCATGTTCCATGTGACATGTCTCCTCCTTTCCGGGACCCCGGTGAAGTCTTTTTGAGGGATATATTGTTTCAGGAGTGAGGGGGCCCCTGTCCTTCGGTTGCTCTAGCAGTATTAAATTTAACTCATGTACATTGCATTGATTTATTCTTAGTGTAATTTACATTGTTCTGCAGGTCCATGGCACCTCGGGAAACCTCGGTGTCTTCGGGCCCCTCGGGGATCGCAGGACGGGGAATTGTATAAGCCTAACGACAGTGATTTGTCCGCATTCTTCGTGTTTACAGTTGTATCGACTAACATATTCTACTTGTGGGTATGCCCTTCCCTCAGAAAAGTGGTGGTCTGTAAGAAGGATCCGAGGTGCTTTGGTTGGGGGGGGGCTGGTGCTGCCTAAAACCAAAGCTGCTCAAGCAACACGAAACATTTCTCATGAAAAAGGGGAAAATTACGTAGACCACAGCACTGCAACCAGACTGTTCTAGAAATTTCGCTCAGGTGACTGAAACCTCGACGATCAGCCAAGGTCAGGCAGGCCACGAATCGTGGATTCGGAGGCTGCGCACCTGGCCGTAGGAGCATACAGGGCCACCAGCACTTGTAGGTTATCAGGCGAGTTGGACATATCACAGACCACCGTGGTTCGTAACCTTCAGGACTTCGGCAAGGTATAGTGGACGTGCCGCTTTGTCTCTCACGAACTGACGGTAGCTGAAGCAAACCGCAGAGTGGGAGTGTGCCCGAAACTCGTATAAAACATGCGCGATGTACGTTTCATCACTTCAGAGAATTGTTATTTGCTATGAAGGGTGGGTCCATTTCCGTAACTATAACACATAACGGTAGTGGCTAAGCCCGGAAGAGTTTCCTGAACCTGTTGCCAAACGTAGGCGCCTCGAGTACATGGTGATGCTCTGCGTCTGGTGGAATTTCGAAGGGGTAATCCATAATGAATTTGTTCCAGACGATCAGACCATGAACGCCAACATCTACTGCAAACGGCTGGAGCGGTTGTATGCAGTTTTCTAGGAGAAGTACGCGGCATTGTTGAACAGAATGCGCACTCTCATTCAGCAGGACAACTTTCTGCCTCATGCAGCGCGAACGACCCCCGGAAAACTCTAGGAACATGAGGGCATCGAGCTAATGCCACAGCCAGCATGTAGTCCGAACTTTACCCCGTAGGATTATAACTTGTTCCGATCCATGGCCTACTACCTTCACGGGCGGTACTTCAAAAACCCGAAGGATGTGGCAGCTGGTTTGACGGAGTTCTTCGCCCACAGCGGAATCGAGGAACTGGCAGACAGATGGCTACAATTGCCTATACTTTGAATACTAGTCAGCTTTCGTCGTCGTGAAAATGGCGAACTTTACATTTAATAATGTATAGTCACGACGTACTTTATTATTTTATATTCCATTAAGCTCTTTTTCTGTGTATACCATCATTCTCGTCAGCAGACATTTTCAATCCACTACTGGATGAAGGCCTCCAGATGTTTCATAAACAAACTCCGTCTTGAAAAAAAATATCCTAAACTTCCCTCCGCCAGAGAATTCAGAAAGCTATACGTTCCCCTTTGCTTTGTGATTCAAATTGGCCAGTCAGGTAAATGGATGGCACTAAACCTTTCTGAAAAATCGCTTCCTAAAAATTCCTAGACAATGTCGACAAACAAAAAAGGACAGAGAAAATGTTTAACATAATTGTTTCTGATCAATGGCATGCTTTCTATTTCAGGGGGATTAATCCTTCTCCATCATGTCTTGGAGCATGGGTCAGAGTAAAGGCAAAAGGGGAAGAAAAAGCAAATGGTTTATGGTCGGTACAGCTGCAAATGAGAGGCGGAAAGGCATTTTTTGTACTTAGCTATCGTCTAATCCTGCCACAATATGAACTTTTCTGAGTGGAGTTCTCAAACATTTTAGGCGCTATTTGTTCAGGTATTAGACGCTTAAAGGTGTACACCGATAAACTGTTTCTGTTTTTGGGCTTAAACCGGGAATAAATGCAATTCCCAGTGCAAATAAATGTTTATAAATAACTCCGGAATTTTAAGAATTTCTGTATTAATAAATATTATTTTTTAGTAAAATGTGTGTAATTACACGTAAAAATCTTCACTCCTGTTCACTCCAAATTTTATATTTACATAATTTTTGATCATCGAGAACCATTCTCAAACCAGAAAAGGCTAAATGTTTTCTAAATTTTCGACTACAAATATCTGGGTTTTGAAGTGCTCCTAAATAAACTTTCCGTATATCAGAGACAAGTATCCCATGCGCCATGTTCCTGATATAAAGTCTCATATTTCTGTAGTCCTGGCAGTCATTTCTTCAAGTAATATGAACAACCCTATAACATTTCAGGTTCTTCAATTTAATAATATCTTGATCTACGTATTTAAATTTTCCTGGTCTGCGAGTTTCATTTTGTATCAACCTTTGTTAAACCAAGGTTCCATCGTTAAATATTTCTTAGACTACTCACGAGTGTTTTTATGTGTTTTTTAGAGTAAAGACCATCTCTCTGTGTATAAGTAAAAATGAAGAAGCATTGATTAAACACATTTGTTTTGAAATATATTTCTAAAGTAATAGTTATTTTCAAATGCAATGCCTAAAACTAGTGTAAGCGTATTACATAAATATGGAGACAAACAACCATGACCCAAACTTTTCGCAGATGTAAACTGAATGCGTCAGATATGTATAATGTGTAAAACATACATGAGTAGGGTCCTGAAAAAGTTTCATTTTTCACATATGCTACCTAAAATAATGACTGAATGAACACATATTTTTAAAATATGAGATCTGTGACACATACATAAACATGATTAAGCGGTTCTCTGAGATTTACATTAGCTAAAGAACAGGGACTAAATACTTCGTAAAACGTGTGAATTGTTTTTAATTTTAGACATGCAGCTTTCTTCGATTTATGATTTCTGATCTCGCTAGTTAGGCATTAAATAATATGTACGATCATTTGCAATAGTTTAAGAACACCTATTAATTTATTGAAAATTAAAATTTTCAAAGAAAACCTAATTACTAGTCAGAGATATTTGAAAAAAATAACACCACAGATGAATTCGTACATTCTTTAAAACAAAAGAAGACCGAAATCATCATCTTGTGTGGCCAACTTTGTGTCTTATAATAGATATAATATGATGTGATATCCTCTCAATGAGGGATTTGCAGTAGTCACTTGAAATGTCTTTGCACCACGCATGCTTTATTGCGTCAAATAAAGCTTGAGAATTTGATAGCTGATTTTTTACTACCTTGTCTTTAAAATGGTCCATAGATTTTCAATCGGGTTAAGGTTGCGACTATTACCAAGGCTCAGTTATGTCTTTGCCGGTAGTCCTTTCCTGTCTTTGATCTGTGGCATGGAGCACCATCATGCATAAAAATTGTGCATTTGTGCACTTGCGTACGAATTAACAGTTTCTCACGTAACATTTCCACATAAAATGGACCAGTCATGGTAGTGGCTGTCGGCAAAAAGTATAATGAAGCAGTACCGAATGCTGACACAGCACCCCATATCATCTGACTAGGCGGATGTCTCACCATGCTAACGGTGCATTTTTCATCAAAATTGTTGCCTTTTGGTCGTCGAACATGTGCTTCACATGATTGAAATTGACGCGCATTTGATTCATCAGAAAAAGGACTTGGCTCCAATTTTCAGCAAGCCAGGATTCAGGATGCTTCGCCAACTGAAGTCTCTTCTTTGTCATGACAGAGGTTACTCTAGGTTCATGTGCAGGATTATAAGACTTTAATCGAAAATCTCTGCTAAGACGTTGGGAAACAGTACTGTTACTAATATCAGACACTTTGAATGTAGAAATGCAAGAACTCCTCGGAGAACGCATAACTATTCGCCTTACAGTATTGTCATCTTGTCGACGACATTTCTTTTGTTGAAAAATGCACGGAGTGGTAATTTATCCATCTATCCTCTTTGAAGCTAGAAATAGCAAGTGGGAACGACCTTATCTTCTAAAACATGCCGTAAACCAATTTCGCTTAGTTCTTCATTACGCGATATTAAACCAATTGCGTATAGTATTTCTTTACTGATCCTCTTTTGTAAGATCGCTGTAAAAAGATAATTCGTTGAGGTGGTCGTTATATAGAGAGAAAATTAACATGCTGCCACATGTTAATGAGTGTGGGAACTAAATAACAGGTCGATTTATTGAAACGGTTGTTGAAAAGAGGGTCTTTCTGTTGAAAGTATGGCGTACTTCATTGAACTTGAACATCAAATTTATTGAGGTTCCTTTATATGCATATACTAATTTTAATAGGAAATTCTGAATGTGCATTCATATAGATATAAATTCCAGTTCTGAAGATAAGAGTAAGGATAAGTGTAAGAAGGATAAAGATAAGTTTATTTGTATACTATCTTTATCTTTCTTACACTTATAATGTACATATAAACATTTGTCTGTAATTACAGGCACTTCTGTTGGTGCGGTATGAATCGATATCCCTTGTACCATGTTGTATGCTGCTCAGGATTAGTAAACGACTGTATGTCTTGAATATGGGAGAGAATTTCAACAAAAATGTGTACAATGTCCTTTTTGATAAAATTTGTTTTTTGATAATAAGCAGTATTGTTATGTTGATTGCGAAACGTATCGTTCACACTAATAATTTGCTCTTGCAACCCAATGTTCAGTGATGGAAATACACCGACTAAGATATGGTCAAAAGCAGAATACGATAGCATCTGTTTCAATTCATTAACGCTTGCCAATTGAAAAATCGCGTTCTATGTCATAAAAAAGCTTTTTCTTTGAGTATAAATGGTTAGTTTACTTTTTCTTTATATGGAAAATAGAAGTTGCACCACTCCCGCCGAGTGATATTATAGGATGATACTTCTACTGTAAAAAGTAGGAATTAACCTGCAAATAACTACAAGTCACTGTATCTGGGCATCGGATGAATTCAGTAATTTTGTAATAATAGGCATGTTGAAAGTAAAATGAAATTTCTGCTTTCATTATGTTCGACCACTTCTATCACGACTTTTTCGTAACAGAGCAAAATTTAAACACTACTGCATTGCTATTTTCATGGGAGACACTTTTATAAGAAATTTTCTGCGAATAAAAACAAAGAAAACATATTTAAAACGGTATGCGAACGTCTCCGCTGATAATTAAAGTACGCGTTCCTTCGATCTTTTCACACAAAAAACGAATCACATTTTTTGCGCAATACGAATATTTGCCACATTTCTGTTAGGTATGAAGATTCGTCTTCCTATGAAGAAAAGAGTTTGTGCTTTTTTCTTCTACCTGAAGCAAACGGAAGAAATGCTGGTATTCAAATACAAATTGTAACTTCCAATCAATGAACTTTTTATTATTCAGTAGTTGGGTTTCTTTATTGTTCAGTGCTGTCTTACTTTGTCGCGTGTCTGCGTGTCTGAATGTCGCTATTAATTCACGTGACGATACCTACAGTTGTTCTAAATAGGAATTTATAGCTTCTTTAGGTGAAACTGAAACAAGAGTTGTGTCTTCTGAGATAAATTAAATGCGTCCGTGAAGAAGTGGATACGCGAAACGACGAGAACGACATTCGACTTTTCATTGTAAGCCATGTTAAGGAAAAGAGAAACGAATTTGTCGTAAAACCGAAATTTTTCTTGAACATTTTTCACAACATCTAGGAGTGAAACGATAAAATGGGAATACAATAAATAATTTGTATCTTTGTAAGGCATATTTAAGTTACGTATTCGGAAGGAAATGGCTAAAATTTCTTCCAGTTAGAAATCAATTTTAATATTATTCACGGTTTCGTATCTATAAAAAAAATTATTAATTTATTATTTCTATATTACTTTACTTTGCCCAAGTAAATAATTTCCTCTTTAATTAGGCAGATAACAGGTAGTTCCTGAAGAAAGCAGCTGTTGCCCGAACACGGTATATGTAGACTTCACAGAACTAGGATGAATTTAGAACTTTAAGCTTTGGAATTTCTTCCTTAGTAATTCTACGTGTTTTCTGTTTATGTCTCCATTATTGACTTTGATTTGCAGGTTTCACACATTAAACCGGGGCAAGGATTTGTGTAATATTCTTCAAGTTATGCTTTTATCATTGGCTGCCGTGAGGGCATTCTTGTGACACAGGAAGTAAGAGTGAACTCTGCATTCTTACTCCCTGTGACAAAATCGTTAAAGAATAAAATTTTCGATATAGACGCAGCCTGGTTGTATCTAAGAGCAGGCATTACCGAGCAGAGAACTTCAACACCCATGTTTAAAATTTTGCATAGGGTTTTCAAATATTTTTAGATAACAAAATTTTCGAGTAATGTAGGATAATGCTCAACAAAGTTTCGTATTAACACTTTCTTTGTTGAAACAAAAATACTGCTCTTTGCGAAACAGAGGTACTAGGGATATATGAGTTTTCTAGCACGTTGTCAAAAATGTGTTTTAGACGGGAGCATCGCAAACACATTTTCGTGTAGCCAAGTGAAACACTGATATGTCCGACTCTTTCTTTTATAATTCCTAGCTTAGTTACAATCCGTCCTTAGGTGACACGGCTGTCAGTCTGGAGGAATTCGTCAACTGCTTTTCAGTGTTTTTCGTCAGTCACCAAAACTGGTTTTCCACAGCGAGGTTCGTCTACAAGATTGGCATTCCACGGTTCTTACTGACAAAATTTAATGATTCAACGATTTACTGTACTTCCGTCAATGGCGTGTTCACCATACACAGCCTTTTTACGGCAATGTATTTGTATCGTCGTTACGTTTTCAGGACTTAATAATTCAATCACTGCGCGTTGTTTGAATTTCCTTGACATATCTTCATCACACGACGCTATGCTAACAAGCGTAAATTCACAACCTCTGTATGGAAAGAATGAAATTCGTCACCGTTGTGACCTTGCGACACAACAATGACACACGCAAAAATGTTAACCGGACAAGGATGATCATTAGCTAAAGTGCAGGGATTAAATAATCCATAAAACCTGTAAAAAATTGTTTTTAATTTTAGACGTGCAGCTTTCTTCGATTTATGCTCTCGCTGGTCAGGTATTAAATAAGATGTACAATCATTTGCAAAAGTTTAAGAACAACTATCAATTTATTGAAAATTAAAATTTTCAAAGAAAACCTAATTACTAGTCAGAGATATTTGAAAAAACAAACAAAAAACACCACAGATGAATACGTACATTCTTTAAAACACAAGTAGACCAAAATCATCATCTTGTGTGGCTAACTTTGTGTCTTATAATGGATAGAATACGATGTGGTATCCTCTCAATGAGGGATTTGCAGTAATCACTTGACATGTCTTTGCACCACGCATGCTCTATCGCGTCAATCAAAGCTTGGGAATTTGTTAGCTGATTTTCTGCTACCTTGTCTTTAAAATGGTCCATAGATTTTCAATTGGGTTACGGTTGGGTCTATTACCAAGGCTAGACAAGCTCAGTTATGTCTTTGCCGGCAGTCCTTTACTGTCTTCGATCTATGGCATGGAGCACCATCATGCATAAATATTGTGCATCTATGCATAAACTTTATACATGATGGAGTATCTCACGTAACATTTCAACATAAAATGGACTAGTCATTGTAGTGGCTGTCGGCAAAAAGGATAATGAAGTAGTACCGAATGCTGACATAGCACCCCATATCATCTGACAAGGCGGATGTTTCACCGTGCTAACGGTGCATTTTTCATAAAAATTGTTGCTTTTTGGTTGTCGAACATGTGCTTCTCTTGATTGAAATCGACGCACCGTTGATTCGTCAGAAAAAGAACTTGGCTCCAATTTTCAGTAAGTCAGGATTGAGGACCATTCGAAAACTGGAATCTCGTCTTTTTCCTGACAGAAGTTGCTCTAGGTTTATGTGCAGGATTATAAGGCTTCAATCCAAAATCTTTGCTAAGACGTCCGGAAACAAAACTGTTTCTAATATCAGACACTTTGAATGTAGAAATATCAGATTTTCTTGTACGATCTCTTCGGAGAAAGCATAACTATTCGCCTTACAGTATTGGCATCATGTAGGGTTGCTTTCGTTGGACGTCCACTTATCTTTCTTTTGTTAAATTCTCCTGCATCTCGATACTTAATCATCGTATTATGAAGAGCAGTCTTGCTCACATTCACCTTTCTGCTTATGTCACGTTTGGAGTTTCCTTCATGATGTAAAGTCATTACTCATGCCCTCTGAGTAACACTTGATAACGCTTTTTTGCCCGTTTTTGACTATATAGAAAATACGTCCAAAACTTCTTAGATTAAAAACCAGAACAGACTGACGCTCACACGTTTCCTCCAAATCTATCAACAGCTACGTTGTACAGAAGGATGATGCAACACCGACAGGAAATTGAGTAACGCAGAGAGTGGCTGGCGTAATCGACTGAGATCTCCTGATACCAACAGGTGGTCTTAAACGTTTGCAAATGTCTGTAGTTATGAATATGTATTTGCCCGCATAATTACATCGTTCGGTTTTCATGAATGTACAGTGCCCTCCCAATACTCATTTATTTACTAACTTTCATTTTGTTCAAAGAGACATACCTTTATGGGTGATGTTTAAACTTTGTATTCTTTATAGTTTCATTTACCAATTATCTTTGATGTTTTTTAAGGTTTTTTGCAAAAACATTTGACGGATTAAATAAAGTCATCTGCATGTCGAATCGCGGGAAAGGGACATCAGTGCGTTTTCTGACGACAAAATTCGTCTATCGGAACAGAAATGGTGTGAATCAAAATGGTCAACTCGAATTGCAAACGATTGTTCTTGAAATTTGAATGGGAGATTTACATACGTTTACAAGGATGACTTTCGAGAAAGGTAGCCTTTCTGAAAGCAGGAACAAAATGTGTTACATAGCACAACCATCACAATTACGCACTCACGTAATCTGATTAAAACACTTATCTTTTTTTTTATATATATAAGAATCTGAAATACAACTTCAACTCACCGAATATTGAATTAGGACAAGCATAACGAAATCATTATACAAATGTTATCTGCAAAATATTTCTTATGTAATATCATGTCGAAAATATGCCACAAAAAGGTGTTGCTTTCCTTTACTTTCAGAATTGTACCGAAAGCAATGCAAAATTGGGCAGAATGTATGTTTATTAACTGATAGAGGGCGTTCAAATTGCACATGCTAGTACAGAAATTGTTGCTCTATACAAAGGTACTACTCAACAAAGTCTGCATCACAAGAGATACATTTGCAACTCTCGAATCCTCTTTGAAAACATTCAGGTGTGGACTGTTGTATCCACTTCTTCTAAGTCACTTTCACTTCGTTGTCCCCGGAGACTGTCCTTCAATGGACCGAAAAGGTAGAAGTCGGAAAGCGCCAGATCTGAATCGCACGATAGATAGGGACCACCGACCAAAATAATTTACTACTCGCCTGATTTGTTGCCAAAGACGTGTGTGGTCTCGTATTGTTATGGTGAATGTAAATGCTTTTCAGATTCCTGTTCGGTCTCTTCCTCCTTATGGTTTCTCTAAAATTCTTGAGTGCCTCAGTGTACCACTCGTTGGTCACGGTACGGACGCGTTACAGAGAATAAAAGAGAATGACACCTCTCTCATGAAAAAACCGATCGCCATGGCTTTTTGTGCTGCTTGAACTTCTTAGACCTTGGTGAAGGAGTGTGGCGCCTCTTTAAGGGCTTCTAACGCATCCATCAGATCAGAACATACTTCCACCCCTCTCCCCTTCAAATCGTTTATTAACTACCGAGGTACCCACTTTGCATGTACTTTACGATAACCTATGTCTTACACCAACTTCTGAATGACATTGTGACCACAACACATTGTGTAACAAGCTCACGAATTATGACTCGTCTTTCCGCGCGAATTAATTCCGCCACTCGCTGAGGATTAGTGTCAGTGGTCGCAGATGATGATCTCCCACTGCATGGCTTTTCTTTAGTGCTGGTTTCTCCTTCTTTAAACTTTTTCATCCATCTGTGCACATGTTAGTGGTGTCATCTTCGAAAACATTCTGTAGCTTTCTGTGGATGTCGGACCGCCTGCACCCTTCCATCGTCAAGAACTCAATAAAGATACCCTGCTTCTGCTTGGAATCAATTATTTACCTGCAATGTCGAAGAAAGATTACTATAGATAGTTACTAGCGTGTTCTCCTGTAGAGGTGTCTAAGAGTGGTAAGTTGTACACTCCCCATTTGCACAAAATATCGGTTGCCGCCCGATCTTTTCTAACAGATGATATGAGATTATTTGATCGGGTGCCGAATTGTATGTTATGCTTTGAGCATATGCGTGGCAATGCGTTAGTGATGTGTGGGCGCTTGTCCAATGCTCCCACAAACCGTTTGCTAGGTTTTGCGTCTTGTTCTAGACTTATGGTTATTTCGTTACTAATTCTGCAGAATAATCTATTAACCAATGTCCTTCGATATCCGTGTTTATCCGCCAATTTAAAAATAAACTTTATTTCAGATTGTAGAAGACTCTCGCTTGAAGAATGCGTGTAGGCTCTTCTTATAAGAAAGTTAATAGCAGATAGTTTTTGTGGAGTTGGATGTGAGGAATTGAATGGAATAAGGCTATTTCAATCAGTTGGCTTACGGTAAACTGAAAAAGACAGTGAATTAGTATCCGGGTCACGAAATATGCGAAAATCCAAAAAAAAGAGTGAAAAATCAGATTAAAGTTCTGTCGTGAGCCCGATAGTAGGGAATACTGACGAAAGTGCTACGGCGAATTGAATTAAATCATCACTGTAGTGAGGCCAAAGCACAAGGATGTCTTAGACGTACCTAAGGTATAAACTGGGGACCAAAGGGGATTCATTGAGAACTTTGTTTTCAAAGTATTGTAGCAGATTTTCCGCTACCACAGCAGATAATGGGGAGCCCATGTGCGAACCCTCAGTTTGCAAGTAAATTTTTTCAAGAAATTTGAAATATGATCGCCGTTTACCTAAACGAAGTGCGTTCATAATGGGGGTGATTTCGGTGGTGGGACGTGAATTTCAGCAAGCTAAGCCTCAATAATACGATGAGTAGTGTCCACAGGTACGTTATGGTACAGTGAAACCACATCCAGAGAAGCCAATATGAAAAGGCCAGCATTTGGCTGAATCATTCTGATCCTTTCCATTGCTCTAGCGGAGCTTTTGATAGAAAAAGGTGAGCTCTCTGCTGACTGAGCCAAATATAGGGCAATGCGTGGTCGAGTAGGACTACCGTAGCCGCGACCAAAGGCCTAATAGGCTCTTTATGCTGTTTGATACGCCCAAAGATATCGGGCACCCGACAACCAGGTGTGTGTGTTAGGGGGAAGGCCAATGCTTTGGAAAACTTTCAGGGATGTTGTGAGCATTCTTCAATCTGTTCAACTCTGCAGAGGTTGCTTTAGTTGGGTCACTTTCTACTACCTTGCGTGGAATGGAAGCTATAGCCTCAATTGTTTTTTCTTGTAGTTTTAGTTATCGAACAAGACAGTTTGATGCGTCTAATCTGTAGCAAAAATTGATATTTCATTATTATTTCTAACTCCAGCAAGCTGATGCTTTCCTTCATTTTACCTTGGGATTAGTTTGGACTGTTGCTGCGTTTTGTCACTTTATTGAAGGCGATCAATTTGTACGCACGCAACATCATGTTCAGCCTGAGGTAAGTTTCTGATGATACATTCTAATTGTGGGACAGTCTGAAAGATATTGGCCTTGCTCGTCGGTTATGCGAAGTTGTTTCCTCTTTCTAGAGCTCTACGTTGCACTTCGTTCAACTCATAATTACAAACGTTGAAAACATTCAGAGTTTGTAATTATACTACCATGAAATCTATGATAGCGCACAGACCGATTATTAACTTCACTGTCAGCTAGGAAAAAAAGTTTGCCGAAATGGTTATCGGTCAATGATTTGACCTAGTTTCCTATTAAAGTGGAGGTGACAGTAAACACACGGTCCATGATAATAGGGTGTTCGCAATTCGACATATCCTCATAAGCAGTGTATAACTTTCTACTAAGGATATTAATAAATGATCTCTTGCTCCTAATGGCACTTATTAATCTTTTCTTCTCCGCATTTCGAAGTATGCAGTTGTCACGCAACGAGAGAGGAGCCATACGAATACGAAGGTGGCTCGCAATGATATTCAGGCCTTTACAGCTACTCAGGAATCCCAGATGAGCATACTCCTTTGCGAGCTTGATTCATGTTGACTGGAACATTCGTAAAGCTGCACTCCACATTATCGTGTCTCAAGCTACGTAATAGAATACGATTTGGCGTGGTGTGCAATCGTGTAGATAAAAGCACAATTCGTACAATATGTCGTACAAAACAAATACCCCCGTCTATGTACGATATTAAATTAAAAGATGAAATCTATTTAGAAATTAAAACCTCCACTAGCACTACCACATCATCAGGTTTAACAGAGAGGTTAACGCAGTACTCGCGTAGACCTTTATAGGACCGCAGCAATACACCATGGTATAGTTATTAGCGTCACAAAGTTGAGCTGTTGCCAATTCATCCGAGCATAACATACAATTTCTGACTTTAGTTACACATAATACAAATTGTGTTGCACGGTTAAAATTGTCAAATCCACATGTTATTGTTTTATTAAATTTGTTAATAATTATAATTTAAAGTTCAAATCGTCGACGTGATTTTATCAAACTTTTGGTATGTCCACTGGCGTGCTATCATTACAGTACCTAACCCCCAATGCTTCAATGTACAGGCTTTCAGCAAGTCGCAGCGAATGTACGTACGCAGGGGTGTTCAGCAGTCTAATATTTGCCCAGTCTGGTTGCAAAATTCCACTTACAACGTTTCTAGATAAGGCCGTATTATTGCGGAAAGTTCGAATATCATACTTATGTTCCTGAACACGAATACCCAAATTTCTGCTTGTCGAGCCATATAGTTACCATTGTGTTCTCCTGCAGAAGTGTCTAATAGTGGTATGTTGTACACTCCCCATTTGCTCAAAATATCGGTTGCTGCCCAATCTTTTCTATCAAATGATATGAAATTATTTGATCGGGTACCGAAGTGTATGTTATGCTTTGAGCATTTGGGTGACAATGCGTTAGTGATGTGTGGGTGCTGGTCCAATGCTCCCACAAACCGTTTGCTAGGCTTTGGGTCTTGTTCCAGACTTATGAGTCTTTCGTTACTAATTCTGCAGAATAATCTATTAACCAATGTCCTGGGATATCCGTGTTTTTCCGCCAATTTAAAAATAAACTTTATTTCAGATTATAGAAGACTCTCGCTTGAAGAATGCGTGTAGGCTCTTCTTATAAGAAAGTTAATAGTATATAGTTTCTGTGAATCGAAAGTTCTGTGTGAGAATTCGTGTTACCATTCACAAATATATTAGGCTGCAATGCTGTCTAAAACACGATAAAACTTCATTAAAACCACAACACACTAGTTGCAAGATGAAATGAAATATTTACTACAAATAAACCTGTATGTTACAGTTAAAATGATAAAATTACATGAGGCGAGATCTTTCGGGTCACCCCTTGGTGCCCATTGTCAAGCCAACTGTGAGTACATGTGGTGCGGTGACAACTTATATGCTTTATAATAATCACGTGATGTCGCCATGGTATCAGTAATGTGCATGGGAATAAACATAGATTTTAAGGTTAACATTAAAGTCATATTAACAATGGAGGTTCCAGTGAACGTATAAAACGTTGCCAGGTTAAAGGGAAGGCACAAGGGAGGTCATCGTTACAGCATAATTTGTTAAATCACACTATAAAAAGTGCTTCCGTAGACAAGGTGTCTTTCCTGTATTTGGTGTAGGCGAGATGAGAGATCTCGTTCCAACACGGAGTAAAGTGATGAAGGGTTACTGTGCGAGCTAAAGACGTGGTTGTAGCTTCCCTGGAAATGTCATATTGGTGTTCACGGGATCGAACCGAAATTGTTCGTAAAGTGGAGCCAATGTAACTTGAATTCTGTTGATTAGGGGCTTGGGGGCGTAGAGGAATACAATATACACCATGTCTTTCACCTGTTGATACAACATCTCAGTCAGAACGTAAATTCTTAAAAATGTTAGAGGTTCGGATCCCGAAATGTAGTTTATTTTTATTACAAAATTTGTTAAGCATGTTTACAACTGGGAAGTTAAAGGCTACAGAGCCAACAAATTTCACAGTCGATTTGTCTACTTGTCGTTTTGTGGAGACATTCTGCTGGAACGAGAAATAAGCTTCGGTACTACATAAGGTGGATAACCAAATGATGTTTTATACAACTTTATAGTCCACAGTGCAAACATATCAAATTCGCCATATTCATAAACTCAGGATTTTGGTGTCTTCTGAAGTTGACTATCGCACACAACGGATCTTCTCAGCAGATTTGTTTACCCCTAATATTCCCTCTTCTTATGTCAACCTTTGTTCATTCTCACTTAACGACACCCAGATGTTCGCCTTGGAACGAGGCTACAAGTATAACTATCCTCCACAAAAAATAAACCCTATTAAAATAATTCCACAAGTAGAGGGTATTATTAGAATTTTACCAATCAATGATCAAGAACTTGTCAGATGTGCTTTCTCGAATTATTTTCAATCTTAGAATTGCTCTTCCAGTGCTGCCCCACGTCATACGTTTAAGTATCAAAGAGCACAGCTTTTAGAACTTTCACAAAATCCATCTATTTCCACTACATCTGCTGACAAATCACTTCAAATTGTGTTCCTTGACAAAGCTGATTACTATCAAAACCTTAAAGAGGCAATAGACACTATTCCCCATAAAATTATTACCACTAATATAACACCTGCTACTATCAGATCACTTAGTAAACTAAACAATCAGGGCTTTCTTCCAACGTCTATTGCTTCAAATATGCATCCACCTAATGGACCTGGTATCCCATTACTTTTTGGCAAATTAAAACTTCGCAAGGAAGACTACCCGATTAGACCTTTGGTCTCTGGATTTATTAGTCCTACACGTCCATAAGAGAAAGCCATTTCTACTCTCCTTTCCCCCTACTTTTTTCCCTCAAAATTTTCCATCCAAATTTCTCGTCAAGCACTAGATACTATTAAAACTTTTAACCGGACTGATGTTCCGTTTTTTATGACAACCCTTGATGTTAATTCATTATTCCCCAATGCACCTATTTCACTTGCCCATGAACCTATTGAACAGAAATTATACTCTATGTCTAATACTTCACCTGTTGGAAATGAAGCTATCATGTCAGCCTTAAAACTTGTTGCAAAAAGGTCATACTTTAAATTTGGCGGCATCATCTACCAACAGCTTGATGGGGCCCCAATGAGATCCCGCCTGTCTCCTATCCTTGCAAAAGTTGTGTTACAGTTTTTAGAAGAATCTATCATTTCACAAACCCAATTCCCCCCTTTACTTTATTTACGTTATGTAGACGATGTTCTGATTTTTTGGCCTCATTCACTGCAACTGTTTCAACAATTTGTTCGAACTATCTCCTCATTCATTCCCACCATTAAATTTACCATAGGAAAGGAAGAAAACTGTTCCCTTCCTTTTTAGATTTTGTCTTCATCGTCAACCCGGCACCAATCGACTATCTTATTCAGTTTTTCGTAAACCAACTTTTGTACCATCCCTTATCCCTTTCTCATCATACCATCCGATTCAACATAAACTAGCAGGATTACGTTTATATATAACAAGAGCTTTTACTCATTCGTCTTCAATTCGTCATCGTCGAACTTAACTTACATTTATTTCAAACTTAGCTAAGACCTTTAGTTACCCAGCTTATGCATTACCGAAGCTTATTTCTCGTTACCAGCGGAATGTCTCCACAAAACTACAAGTAGACAAACCAACAGTGAAATTTGTTGGCTCTGTAAGCTTTAACAACCCTTCTGTCAACATGCTTAACAAATTGTGTAATAAACATAAATTACATTTCGGGATCCAAACCTCTAACATTTTTAAGACTTTACGTTCTGACCCAGATGTTGTGTCAACAGGCGAAAGACATGGTGTATATTGTATTCCTCTGTGCCCCCAAACCCCTAATCACCTGAATTCGAGTAACATTGGCTCCACTTTACGAACAATTTCGGTTCGATACCGTGAACACCAATATGACATTTCCAGGGAAGCTACAACCACGTCTTTAGCTCGCACAGTAACCCTTCATCACTTTACTCCGTGTTGGAACGAGATCTCTCATCACGCCTTCACCAAATACAGGAAAGACACCTTGTTTACGGAAGCACTTTTTATAGCGTGGTATTTATGCTGTAACAATTATAATTAACAAATTATAATGTAACAATTATAATTAACAAATTAGGCTGTAACAATTATGTCCCTTTAACCTGGCAATGTCTTATAAGTTCACTGGAACCTCCATTGTTAATATAACTTTAATGTTAACCTTAAAATCTATGTTTATTCACATGCACATTACTGTTACCATGGCGACATCACTGACTATTATAAAGCATATAAGTTGTCACCGCACCACATGTACTCACAGTTGGCTTGACAATGGACACCAAGGGGTGACCCGAAAGATCTTGCCTCATGTAATTTTATCATTTTAACTATAACATTCTGGTTTTAATTGTAGTAAATTTTTCATTTTATCTTGCAACTAGTGTGTTGTGGTTTTAATGAAGTTTTATCGTGTTTTAGACAGCATTACAACCTAATATATTACTTTTTGTGGAGTTGGATGTCAGGAATTAAATGGAATAAGGCTATCCCAATCAGTTGGCTTATGCTAAACTGAAAAAGACAATGAATTAGTATCCGGGTCACGAACTATGCGTATATCCAAAAATAAAGAGTGAAGAATCAGATTCAAGTTCGGTGGTGAGCCCGATAGTAGGGAATACTGACGAAAGTGCTTCGGCGAATTGAATTAAATCATCCTTGGAGTGAGGCCAAAGCACAAGGATGTCGTCGACTTCAAATTTCTTGACAAAATTTACTTGCAAACTGAAGGCTCGTCCATGGGCTCCCCACTATCTGCTGTGTTAGCGGAAATTTTGCTACAATACATTGAAAACAAAGTTCTCAATGAATCCCGTTTGGTCCCCAGTTTACTATACTGTGCAAATTAATTGGGACAAAGTAAAAAATCCCTCTTTTTTCCAAAACTATGCCTTTTGCCTTGATATACACTGATAAATACCTGTATCAGTATGAGGTATGTCCTCCTTTAGCAGAAATGACCTCTTGAATTCGTTTTGGCATTGACTCCACTAATTGAGTGCACTCATTTTGACTTCATAATCGTGGAACCACACTTTCATAGCATTCGTTATCATGCGTTCTTTGGTTGTACAGTCAATTTTACTAAAACGTCTCTTCAAAATACTCCACAAGTTTTCTGTGGGATTTAAGTCTGGTGAATTTCCAGGCCAATCAAGCAAATGCGTTTGACTTTCCAGCATAAAATTCTTGACCAATTTCGAATCGTGACATGGGGCCAGGTCATGTTGAAATGCCCAGTCAAAAGTTTGCAAGAATGGAACAGTCGCACGTTGTAATATTTCTACGTACTTGGCTGAATTGATCATACCTTGAACAGGAACTAAGCTTCCAGTGCCATTTGATGTGAAAAAACCCAAAACATCTGTTTCAGAGGGTGTTTTACAGTTTGTTTGACATGCTAAGCTCTTAAGGGTTCACAGTTGCTTCGTCTAGCGACATTTGCTTGGTAACCCTGCACAAATAAATGAGTTTCATCCCTGAAAATGATCTTTTTTCCAGTCGTCAGCAGTCATAATTTATATTTTTTGCCCCATGCTAAACGTTTCATCTTCATTTTCGCATTCAGTTATTGTTTTTTTGTTGGTCTTCTTGCCCTCCGACCAACTTCCAGAAGCCTACGGCGTACAGTTGAATCACTAACATCACAACCACCAGCCAAAAATTATCTTTGAAGGTCGGTGCTTGTTTTTCTTTGGATTCATTTTATAATTTCTGATTAGATATTTATCGGTTCGTGGAGTTGTTTTTCGTTTTCTTCCACATTTACCTTTCCATTTTGGTGACGATGATCCTCATGCAATGTATCGCGTAAGCAGTCTTGATACACTTGATTTGCCTACACCAACTGCAGAAGCGATATCTCTCACTGCCATAGCAGTGTGATCCTTCAGAGCAATTATTTTTACTCGCTTCTTTAGGGATATATCAATTATTCGATACACGAAAACAACACGTACTCACAGAGGGCAAAAACTAACATCCACCTGTCACACACGAAAGCTCACATCTGAAGCTGAAGTTCCTATTTCCTGTTTAAAACCGGTCAAACCACAGCCTTGCTATCAAGTTCTAACAGTCACACCACCTCACAGCTGATAAAACCGGTTTACGAGGGTTTCCGACATTAACTGGCGATCACATTACAATTCTGAGAATAAAATAGTTTGTCTCAATTAATTTGCACGGTATATTATACCTTAGGTACGTCGACGACATTCTTGTGCTTTGACCTCACTCCAGGGATGATTTATTTCTATTCGCCGACGCACTTTCGTCAGTATACCCTACTATCGGGCTCACGACAGAACTTGGATCAGATTTCTCACTCCCTTTTTTGGATTTTCGTATATTTCGTGACCCGGATACTAATTCACTGCCTTTTTCAGTTTATCGTAAGCCTACTGATTGCGATAGCCTTATTTCACTCAATTCCTTACACCGAACTCCACAAAAAATATCTGCTATTAACTTTCTTATAAGAAGAGCCTACACGCATTCTTCAAGCGAGAGTCTTCTACAGTCTGAAACAAAGTTCATTTTTAAATTGGCGGATAAACACGGATATCCAAGGACATTGGTTAATAGATTATTATTCAGAATCAGTAACGAAAGAAACATATGTCTAGAACAAGACCCAAAGCCTAACAAACGGTTTGTGGGAGCATTGGATCAGTACCCACACATCACTAACGCATTGTCACCCAAATGCCCAAAGCATAACATACAGTTCGGTACCCCATCAAATAATCTCATATCATCTGTTAGAAAAGATCGGGCAGCAATCGATATTTTAAGCAAATCGGTAGTGTACAACATACCACTGTTAGACACCTCTAGAAGAGAGCACGCTAGTAACTATATAGGTTCGACAAGCAGAAGTTTGATTATTCGTGTTCAGGAAAATAAGTATGATATTCGAATTCCGCAATACTACGGCATTATCTAGAAACGTCGTAAACGGAAATTTTCAACCAGAATGGGCAAATATCAAACTGCTGAACACCCCTGCGTTCGTACACTCACTGCAACTTGCTGAAAGCCTGTACATTGAAGGATTAGGGAGGACAGGTACTGTAAATATAACACGCCAGTGGACATATTAAAAGTTTGGAAAACCACGTCGCCGATTTGAACTTTAAATTATAATTAATAAAAAATTTAATAAAACAATAAGATGTGAATTTGACAATATTAACAGTGCAACACAATTTGTATTATGTGTAACTAAAGTCGGAAGTTGTATCTATTGCTCGGCTGCGATGGCAACACCTTAACCTTGTGAACTATACCATGGTGCATTGTTGCGTTCCTATAATGGTCTACGCGAGAACTCCATTAACCTTCTGTTCAACCTGATGATGGGGTAAGTGTTACCCCGAAAGTGCTAGTGGAGGTTTGAAATTGTAAATAGATTTCATCTTTTAATTAAATACCGTACTTAGACGGTGGTATTTGTTTTGTATAATAATATTTTCGTTCGAATAAAACGGATATTTTTTATTATTTACTTAGTTGTTCGGCGTACGACTACCCAGTTTTATCCAGTTTATTCCTCTTAAATTATTGTTTCATTTTATTGTTCTTTTTGAAGCTTTCCTTTTCTTTTTACATGCACTTTTTATTCTACAAATATTTTTAAGGCCAAAAGAATGTTTTATCATTAATGAATTCATTGTTTAAGTTGAGGTAACATCCACGGCAATACATTAATTTAAAGGTTTTGAATTGACATTATGAACTAGCATGTGGTGATCCAACATAAAAGGAAAGAAGGACATTTTGCGAGCTAAATAACACGTGATATGAAAAGAATAATCCATCATATCATTATCTAGTATAGCAACTGCTTCCGATTTCTGATACAGGGCCTATCAAAGGCGTTGAAACAAGATTGGAAATCGCATAAAAAATGAAAACACAACCATTCTCTAATTATTAAGTTTTATTATTTTTATAAAATACTGGAAACAACTTATCATTATTAAGTTTGAATTTATGCAAGCAGTATGACTGATATGGCAGATACAATCTAAATCCTAAAGAACGAATAATGTTGTATTCAAAATACTGAAGCCAAAATTTAGAAATTGTTTTTATATTCAAGGCAAACTGAATTTGCTTGTATCACATTTTTCTCATCCATATAGCACTTGATAATAGGGAGATACGGGACTCGATTCCCGCTCCAGGTCGATGAAATTTTCAAAATTTCTGATAAGTGTTACATGGATGATCAGTTGAGGTCCAAGTACGGTTTTTTTCATACTGTCAGGGAAAGTAGTTTTAATTCCTTTTTCCTTCTGTACGTTTTTAACATACTTTGGAGCTACAGTTTATTTGCAGATATCAAGATCATCACGCCGGACTTCAAGATGTTTTCGCGACAACGCCTCCACTGGATTGCAGTGTTGAGACCATGCAAGGTTCATTCAGTGTCTCATATTATTTGTACAGTGTCTCATATTTTTTGCGCGAATTACATACTACGAACATCTACGGGGTGCTGTAAAACACACGACTCGTCAAACCAGCGCACCTTTTTCCGGTTATCCGAGGTCTAGCTTGTATAATCTTGGCATCAGTGTAATCTCATGCGCCGACTGCTTCTTGAAGGGACAGAAAAATATCAAACCCGCACAACATTTTCCAGACATCCGAAGTGAAACCTGCATGATCTTGGCATCAGGCAAGTGTTTGCTCCGATCGCATCCTTAAGGGATAGAAAAATATTAAGCCAGCACACTTTTACCCAATTACCCGATGTCCAACCTGCATGATCTCGGCATCGAGCTAATCTTTCACGGCGACTGCCTCTGTAAGGGACAGAAAAATAAAAACCAGGTGCTTTAAACTTGAAACGAATAATTTATTCATCTTTTGAAACGAATCACTTGTTTCAGTGCTCAGGGTATACTGAAAGCATGTATTTCGGCATTAAACTCACAAAAAAAGAAGGCTCATGAAAAGATTTGCATTTTTACTTTGTTTTGGAAAATATGTTCTGCTTAACACTAAAGGTTTAAGTTGAATAACGATTTGGGTTTTTTGTCTATAAAGGAGTCTTAGCGTAGAAGACCAGCAATGTAATTAAAACGTACAATGGAATTTACTTTTTCATGATATATTTATTTCTTCTTGAGAGGAGTATGTACATCAACTAGTCATGTCACATGCCTTTGAACACACCGATTTTCTCACTGTTTATATCCAAATGTATCGCATTTTTGTTGTCGGTGCATTATTAATTCATTTTCAGCATTTACAAATCATCTTCAACTAGAAGTGACAGATATCACGTTCAAGTACACACACCCATAACTTAATTTTTGTAATGCGTTTTGAACTATATCTCAAAGCATGATCTGCTCCAAAGTAATATTCCTTAAATGATTCTCCATATCATTATTTGCATGCTGTTGATCTGGGATTTTGAATTTGCTTTTCTCTTTCAAAGTATTTATCTCATAGAAATTTTAAATCTAGAATAAGCAGGAGCATAACAATATATAAATTCCATAATTTGACTCTGATAAGTTTCCACACAGGAACAATGCCAGCGAACTCTTTGTTATTCCCAAGTTTTTCAAACGTATTCAAGGTATTCAAAGCAGCAAAAAATGTAACATATTAACCTTTTTTGTACTGCTGCTTTTCTTTGTATCAAATGCTTGCAGCTTTCATATGACCCTTAAATAATGTAATCAAACTCTTTCTATTCCCACCTTTCTTTAAATTAACTACTACCAAATGCTCACGTAATTTGAAGTTTGACACTATGAAAACAGCATTTTATTCCCACCTTTCTTTAAATTAACTGCTACCTAATGCTCACGAATTTTGAAGTTTGACACTATGGAAACAACATTTTATCGCAGCTCAAAATATTAGTTTCCTATTTATTTTTAGGAAAAAACCCAGATAACTAAACTGATTTCATAACATTATATTACATTTTCGACCAAGTACGTTTAGTATAATTTGTGATGACAATGAGAAATCAATAGATTTGGTAGATTTAAACAAAATGTTCAAATTTACGAGAAAAGGAAACACTTTCCTTTGCGAAATGATCTGTTCCGGAAGCCTGTTCAAAACCAAGACACACTTTCCTTTGTAAATGATCTGGTCCGGAAGCCTGTTCCTACCCAAGACACACTTTCCATTGTGAATGATCTGGTCGGGAAACCTGTTCCAACCTAAGGCACACTCTCCTTTGTGAATGATATGGTCCGGAAGCCTGTTCGAAGCCAAGACACACTTTTCTTTGCAAATGATCTGGTCCAGCAGCCTGTTCCAACCCAAGACACACTTTCTATTGTGAATGATCTGGTCCAGCAGCCTGTTCCAACCCAAGACACACTTTCTATTGTGAATGATCTGGTCCGGAAGCTTGTTCCAACACAAGACACACTTTTCTTTGTGAATGATCTGGTCCGGAAGCCTGTTTCAACCCAAGACACACTTTTCTTTGTGAATGATCTGGTCCGGAAGCATGTTCCAAACCAAGACTCACTTTTCTTTGTGAATGATCTGGTCCGGAAGCCTGTTCCAAACCAAGTATTTCGCCCTCATTTTGTATGACCAGATTTGTTTTAATATAGATGGTTCATCAAATATAAAGAAATAATTCTTATCAATTTCATTGTACAGGACAGATTTTGTGCTATGTTTGTGGTAGGAAGCAGCAAGCAAATGCCGCGTACAATCAGTCCTAATGCTAAGGTGAGTTTTTGAATTGAAATATATGATCTCCCCGATTGCAAGAAAAGAACATTATCTTTGAAGAGATATGTTCAGAAGACAAAGTCTTGTCCTGTATCTTATGCAAATGTATTACGTTTTGGAAGAAATAAATACCACCTGCCTAGAGCATGTTGAAAACGACTTGCAGCAATTGCCGAACACAGTTTTAAATGATAATTAAGACTGTGTGCGAAGAAAAAGTAAGCATGCTCACTTATGCTCTACAAGTGTGGGTTCTAAATCACGTAAGTGTTGCACTGAAAAATTACTGTCACTTTTAAGAACTGTGGCAAAAAGTAACAGTTCCAAAGTCACTGATAAGAATGCCTCCATTAGCCGCGTCCGAGCAGTGCTTGTGGTCCAAGGTTATCTTGTCCCCATGCCGTTCCTGTTGAAACATCAGAGAGGTCACTAGTGATGTCTAGTTTCTTCTACAGAAACCGGTTTGTCTGGTTCTTCTCTTCAAATGAAATCTTTAAGAGTGGACGTGAACGCTAGTATAGTGTTAATTCTGTAAACCAGTGGTTCTCACAGCTAAAAAAAACCTGTGGGCCGTCCACCCGACAAGATTAAATACTGTCAGCCCCCCCCCCCGGCTGTTTTCTTCACCAAAATAGAAGTCATGGTAAGTTGGAAGTTTTATTTACCTTATGTAGTGTTTTTCTACATACAATAATATTTATCAGTTTTTTAACTCAAATTTAAAGTATCACAATATTAGGCCTACAATGAAAATTAATTTTAGCACTTGCGATTAACCAAGATATGCATTAAAATGAAACGATATTTAACTAACAAGTATTTAATTTTTCTCTGCAAAACAAAATCAAACATTTAAATGTCGAACTTCAGTGTAACGGATGGACCTGTTTTTGAGAACAAAGTTGATCAAAAGGTGGCCCAATATAAGAAATGGCAACTCTTAGATTTTTTAGCGATATTTAGCCTTGAACGATACTTTGACTTCACAGCTGTGAAAGCAGAAAAGCCTGTCTCGCATAAGTAAGTTGTTGGAAAGGGAATCAGGATCTTCAATGCTTTTTGGCTCAAAGTGGGGAATTCCTTGCCACTATATATCGAATATTCCGACAAAGACAATTCCTTAAATTTGCTTTTTCATGAAGCATCACTAGTGAAATCGATGAGTTGTTCTTGCTGATTTACATTCAGAGATGATGGCCCAGAGCAGTTTCAAATGGATTTTAAATCAAGTTAAATCCATCAAAATAATCGCAAAAGTATTTCTCGAAATGAACTCCCAACATTATGAGATGATAAAGTAAGCAGCTTTTCGTTTCCATTGGAAGTACTGGAGTATCAGTGTCTAGTACCATTGACGCCAGAGTAGGGAACATGTCTAGCGTTGCACTTTCCATACGGTTTCTCCAGAGCTCCAACTTTCTCATGAATGCTTTCACTTTGCCATTCCAAGAAATTAAGAAAGTGCAGTTACTTCATTCTCTTGAAGTGAAGTTTTGAGGATATGTAGTTTCTCAAATATATCTGTGAGGTAAGCCATTTTAAATAAAAAATCCTTGTTGCTGAAATTCTCCGCCAGTGAAGGATTTCCCCATTTAAAACACAGAACACCTCATGCCTCAGCTCAAACATTTTCTTTAATACCTTGCCTCTTCAAAGCCATCGAGCATCACTAAAAAAACAACAAAGCAGTGTGTTCGGCACCCATTTCCTCACACAGCATTTAAAAAAGTATAGACATCAGAGGATTTGTCTTGATAACATTGACGGTTTTTACAACCGTCTGCAGTGCTTCATGAAGAGGTGAGCTGAGTTCTTTAGCTGCCAGAGCCTCCCGATGTATTATACAGTGAGTCCATACTGCTTCTGGAGCAACAACTTTAATTTTGCTTGTAATTCTGCACAGACTCCAGACATTGAACGAACTCCATCTGTACATATGCCAGTGAACTTATCCCATGATTTCCTATTTTCATTAAGGAAAGCCGTAATCATGTCCAAAAAGCTTTGAGCTGTTGTTGGTCTCAAGGTAACCTCACAGAAAAGCAATTCCTCTCGCATATTACACTAATCAACAAAACGAACGTATAGAATCAAATGAGCATCTTTATGGATATCAGTCGCTTCGTCGACTTGAAGTGCAAAGCAGTTGTTATCTAACTTCTCCGTTAACTGCTTACGTAAATCGTTAGAAATATCGGAAATTATTTTGCAAATTGTGTCATTAGAGAGGGGGGTATTTTTCAATTGTTGAGCAGAAGAGTGACCAAACTTTGTTGATCCCATGTCAATGGCTGCGGGTAAAATCTGTGTTTCTAGAATTGTGTGTGGTTTCTTGCATTTAGCAATTCTATGAAAAACCTGGTAAGAGGCTAAAAGGGTCTTAGAAGTAATATTTGTTATTTTAGCAAAGTTCTCTCTGGTGGACTTTAAACCACTAAGCATTCCAACAAAAGAAATATTTTGGCTTATTTGTGAACTCTGCATGTTTGGTTTCAAGATCTCTTTAATTTATTAGGTTTCATACTATTTCCAGCTATTATACTTAAAACAGATTTTGCATTGCGGTGGTTCTTCATCATTTAACACAGTTTTCTTAAAGCCTAGTGATAAATAGTTCTCATCGTAACTTCTCGTTTGTACACTCCGAGCAGCTTCTTTCCCACCACTGCTTGAAAGAGCACTGTTGTCTTCATTTCTAGCACTAATCAGGAATCGCTTCATTATCAGTTTTTCATAATCAAGTCAATTTTAAGAGGGAAGCAAATCAGTACAATTGCATTGAAAATATGAATGCATAAGAACACAGCCTCAAACAGGCATAACCGCAGATCTCCATTGCGTGTGGACTCTAATCTCTAGCATCAAAGACAGCTCCCTGCCCAGCATGCGCCAATGAGATGTCTTAAGTCGCTGCTTTCAGCTGCGCGTTTACAATGCTGCCTGGAAGAGGACGAGGCACTTGCCGAACTATCAACGCCGTCTCAGGCATACACGTTTTAAAACTTCCGGTGAAAAAAATATTTATTAGTTACTTTGAAATTGTTGGTAATTAAAGGCTGTGCTCATAATAGGTTTTTCTATATGTACTTTTATTTTTTGTTATTTTTCTAATTGATTTATGGCAGTTTTAATTTTTATCTGTAGGAAAGTATGTTGCGCCCCCTTTCAAGTCATTCACGCCCTCCTGGTGGTTGCGCAGCCCCAGTGTTTGAGAACCACTGTACTACACCGTGAATTTTAAAACATGTTACCGCACTTAATGTAAATATTTAATTCTTTAATTGTCTATTTATTTAATTAATAAATAGTGCTATGCGAATACAAGATTTGTTCCATATAAAATTACGCATTCAACTGGTAATAACAACAGGGAAAAATTGTGCTGAGAAAACAACTTCCTAAAAAACCGACCAAAGTAAAAAAAATTGAGTAAGATACAGATTATTTATTAGAACATATTATTTTAAAGATATGGATGAGAAAAAAACATGTTTTAATTAGTAAAAAAGCAAATTTCACAAATAAGAAGATAGCCTGAGATATTAAAATTAGGTCAATACTTACTCACCTAATATATGAAAAAAATAACGTTAAGAGAGTTTACAAAAGTCCGTTACAATTGAATTTCCTTTAAATAAGGCCCAGCAAAAAATTAAAGTAATAATCCGTTTGAACTTGGATATCACAAGCTCTCGTAAAACTGATTTTTTCTTTGATAATCCCTGGAAATTAGTAACATTCTGCTTTATTATTCGAACCGCATTTTTGAAACAAACTGTTTTGGCGACTTAGATTGTTACGAAGTTCAGCATAGTTATAAGCAAGTAAAAAAACTGCAACCACCAAGATTTTGTCACTTTCTCTTTTAAAAGAAAACTTAAAATTATCTGCTAATGAAAACACCTCATTGCTCTTCTTGCAGATAGATATGTTTCCATTAAGACAAGAATGTTTCAATTATTTTTTGGTCTTCCTCGGTCTCGTCCTTTCCACACATAACTTTCTTGGGCAAATGCTGTGTTTCATGGATATCGTTACCTTCTTTCTGTCCGTATTCACTGCCCTCGGACGATGCGAACCTTCTCTTATGGTTTCGGACAATAGCTAGGATAGTAATGTCACGCTAGAAGTGAGCTTTCCAAGTGTAATGTCTTATCTTTTCGGGAATGTTATTGCTCTCTTCAACAGTCTTTGTCCCATAGACTTACCATGCTCAGCAGTCTGTACAATATTCCTATGTATCCTGAATGTAACGGTTTAAACATGCGCGAAACATTAACGCTCCCCCATTAATATCTAATGAAAGAATTATTAGTGGGAAAAGTAGGCGTAATAATGCTGTTGTGAAAAAGTTTGTGATTACACGAAATTCTCTTTCTTAAATTCAAGAAACAACAAGAATGAATTAATATGGATATTCTGAAATTGTTCGTCGTATGTTCAACTGTGAGGGTTTGATCACGGAAATTCTCACAGAAGCCGAAAATGCTGTTTTCACGTGGTTTGAATAATTCATAAAAATAAAAAAACAAAGAGCTGGATCTTTACTGATACAGACACAACTGATATCTCCAAACTCTTAGATAAAGAGGATTTTCATGCAAGCAACAGAAGGTTGCAGCGTTTTAAAATCGTAATATTGTGTCTAAGCTCTTTGTAGCGAAAATGCTTCAGTTAGCGACAGAACCATCGAAAATTGGTTAAAAGGCAGCAAGAAGCTAACTTCGCTGAAGAAAACACGTTTTGTGTCTAATCCGACGAAACTAGAATTGTTAAGCGATTAGTAGGAAATTATTTTTCAAAAATCGCATTAACTGAACAGACTAATATGGATATTTCAGAGAAAACGAAGTTACATGTTATCGGAAATCAAGAGATACACATTGTTTCAAGAAATGTTGACCTTGCCAATAAGAAACCAATCACTGAATGTCATACTGTCATACTTAAATATCCTATAAGGAACATATAAATATGTACAATATTTGTACGTGATTTCATTTCTCTGAACTTGAATAAAAAGCATTAACACACTGGAATGAAACTAATTGGCAATTTTACGAAGCTAAAGTGTCTACCAGGTCATGATAGATAATATATTGCCAGTTTAGTGAAAACATGGTTTTAAACCAAATCGCGTTCAGTAATTTCTTACGAAAATATTATAAATCATTATTGATATAATTCATTTTTTTTCAAGAAATCGAAGAAATTATTTTTAAAAACACAATTGATTCTTAAGTGTCGGTTAGTTCTTTATCATCTATTTAAATTCAATTTAATACCTACTTACAAGCTTCTTGACTTTGCGGTCCTCCTACAAGCAAATTCGAAATCCATCGGGAGATGCAGTGAAGCCTCACTGAGTAGATTGTTGCAATTCCGACAGCCCTGGTACCCTAAGGGGCTCGTCTGCAAAATGAGTTTTAACAGTAACCTAAGAAATACCTCCAGGATTTTCAAGAATTTTTATATATTGGAAAACTGACTTACAGTACTACATTCACAGAAAAGCATGTGAACGATTTTAATGGGATGACGTGTTTCGTGCATACACTTATACATGTACTTCTTTCTCAGGTTCGCACTCTACCGTCTTTGCAAAAGATTGTATCCTTACTTACAATCAGGTTGGGTCACGTTAACTCCCTTCCCTATTTTTCTGACCTGTTATTGTTTCGAGCAGGTATCCTGCTTTTGTACCTCACACTATAAACTAGAGTCAACGTCATACATACAGTAAGAATTTTATGTCTGTCAGCCTTTCCATTTGAACTCTGAGTGACATACTCCAATAATTCTTAGATTAAAGTATACAGATCCCTTTGTTTATGCAATTCAGAAAAAAAATGATATTATGTGAATTACTAAAATGGTCCCTGGTGCTTGAACCATTTCTTGCCTGTGTTGTGCGTGCTCTGAGATTCCTTTCGGTCCGAATGGACCGTGGGCTAACACCAATAAGTTAGAAAATATTATTTCCATGACTGAAGCTGAAGCAGTGAGGCAACTAGTGAAAATAAAGCTACTTCTAAATTTAAAGTTCTTATAATGTGATTACAGCACTTAAATGGAAGTTCAGAACACATGGCACACCGGCAAATATTACTTCAGCACAAGGGACCAATTTTGTAATTATATCTAATGTCAATTAGTTATGAATTGCATAAACATTTTAAATCAATCTTTAAACTTTATGCTAAGAATTAGGGAAACATATCACTTAGGACTCTATTTTAATGGGTAACCAAGAACAAAATATTAGCGTATGTAAGTGAGAAGCTCTTGTATGTAGTGAAGGGCACAGTAACAGTGCACCATAAAAACGATAGAAATAAGGAATGCCATAATTTAATCCAACCAACTCTAAATAAGAGCAACGTATTATAAACAGGGCAACTTGGTAAATTAGAAAAGAGAAGTACAGAAGTACGAGGTGTTGAACGAAATAGGTCGTCGCACTATAATAGATGCCCGCTGCTCTCCTGTCAGTTTAGTATGTCGATTTTGGATTTCTGTGGCGCCTTTTGAAAAGCCTTGCAAGTTTTCCTAGGTTAGTTGTACAAACGCCATTTGCGTATGTACCCTTTAGGGGCTCCAGAATCGACGATTGTCACTGGAGAAAGTTGTCGCCTTTGCCACCGATACACGCAGCGATATTTCTCTTCATCTTCCGGTGAATTTCACAGTTTCTTGTCTAGCACATTACCGACCGGCAAATAAAGTAATAAAAGTCTTAATAACTGCGTTGTTAATGTTTGTGTGAAACAAAAAAAAAGTATTACAGCGAAAGCCTGTAATAAACCATATTGCGGGATATAAAACACATTCTATTTGTTTATTGAAAAATTGATATCGTTGATTTCATTTATCGTACTGCTATTGCTCTAGTCTGATCATTTTAGCATGGAATATATGTCTGTGATTTCTTTGATCAATGACGCGTATTCTCTCAGCCAGCAAAAGTAAAATCGGATTTGCATCGTTGTGTTTGGCATATAGATTTTCTTTATTAAACTTTAAGCTAACATCCTCAATTACATATCATGCTGATAAAACTGCTCACAACATTTAGGAATGTTGTCATCTAAAACTCCAGGTACGCATTCATGCAAATTATGTACATTTGGAACTGTAAGTTCGGAGATTATCAAAACCAAGGTATGGCAACATACTGAGATTAACGTTCCTGTCTCTCACGCCCGGGAGTTTCAAAGATGTAGGACGAAAAGCTGTGTTTGCGGATCCCACATGCAAAAGCTATTTCTAGAGTCTGAAGAATACTGAGGATCATTTGACTGTGGGAGAACGCAGACATAACACAGAAATGCAGACTTTGTAACATTTTTTCATGTATCATGCAGAGTGAAAAGTCAAATCTCTGCACCTTGACCGATTCTAGGTAATGTCTCAGATAGATAAAAAATGTTCGCTTAGTGAACAATAACGTGAAAAGGTTAGGACATTAAAAAATAATTCCGAGAAACCCCATATTATGCATCACCGAATTCGTGGTGTTGTTAGAAACTCTACGGACGGTAGTTTGTAAGGAAAAAGGCTAAACCTTCACTAAAATTAATTGAATTCTTGTGGTCTGTGGTCGAGACTTCCGATTGCTTCGTAAATCACTGTCTGTTCCGACCTGTCCCAACTTAGCTGGGGCTACTCTATATATTATGGCAGAATTCCGCAAAATTAAGATTTTCGCTATAACCTTCGTCTTTTGGATTTATTAGCTATAATATAAAAGCGTGTGCCGTTAATCCCCACCAGGTGGAGATGCCTCAGTTCCTGAACCTATCTGTACGGAATTGTGAAGTCAGATGTTGAAAAAGAAGAACACATGACGCCGTGCTTTGTTGGCCACGTAGCGTAAGGCCAACGCACTCGGCTAGTTATCGAGACCACGTAGCGTACAATCCTAGCGGTGCCCGAATAATAATTTTTCGGTTGCTGTGTACTTATTAAAGAAAAGGTTTAAAGTGCGATGACTTTGTCTATTTACATTGTATCCACGTATTAGACGATTTTCACTACCGGGAAAGCGTCATTTTATGCTATGGGTCTTGATTAGATCTACATTCTGACAGACGCTTGCTTTGCTTGTACAGAACCTGAAGAGCAGGAGACAGTTCGAATTGCTACTGAAATGTGCATACTTTTTGTACCTCTTCAGCTATGATTTTGAAAGGAAGGGATCAGTTTCCGTGGGTTCATGTAATTGTGCATTTACCAAGTGTGTGCATAGACACTAGAATGTACTGTAACATCAAGAGTAATAGAATGATCATGTGAAATGTGCGAAAGGTCGGGATTCCATTTTTTTTATTGAAGATTTAACGACCACCGTGAGCAACTCAATGGGCTATAAGCAGTCGCCCGTCCCTAATTTAGGGTCACTGGTTCCAGGGAAGGGAGAGAGCCAGTGCCGTAAGACACACACAACATCTACGCCTCACCGGGATTTGAACCCGGACCCCTTTCGGACGAATGATCAGAGGCCATCGCTTAGACCACTGCGCCACCGGGCGGCGATTCCATTTTCATAGACGAAGGTACGCCTCATCGAAATAACATCGTAATTCGAAAGCATGAAAATTTCTTTACTGCATTATTCAACTTTATCACGAAGACTCTGTACCTACTTTTTTACCGTACTAGGAATTATGACACAGAAGCTAAGACAGGAAACTCACGACAGTCATGATGCATTACGAACTTTGCGATACCATACCTCCTTTCTGGTGTTCACTACTTCTCCGCACGTGAACCATCATGTACATAATGGCTCATATAGAGAACTTCCGCGGATTTATCATAACGCAAACCTTAATTTTTGAAAATTTACGTTTCAAATTTTTGGTATAGAAGTTTGGAAACTTGATTAATTTAACTTAAACTTTCCATATCTGAAACTGTTTAATAATGAGTCCGGTAATTTATTAATAATATATATATAAATATAATTTATATTTCCCAAGTACTTGTAAATTTATTAAATTGTTTTGGCAGATCCAAATTCCCCTTTTCTTAGGCAATAAGCAATAAAACAACGTTGTACTTTCTTTGGGTTATGTGCTCAGAAACATTAAAGATAGCCAAATTCGATTTAAAAGTTCACTCGAAAACTTTTAGGCATATGGATCATTTCATGGAAGACCTGTGCTTTTTTGTTACTTAACATGTTTTTGTATCTGCATTTTTTTTCGTGTTTTTTGTCTAAATTTCGTTACAAAAGATCAAAACCTGTACATCGCAAAAGCATGCTACGCGAAATGGAATTTTTTTCTGTTGAAATAGTTTTTATTGGTTTGAAATGAATTCATATGCCAACAAATTTTAAGCATGTCGTAACAACATGTTTTTCCTTCTGATTTCCTCAAAACACTCATTCAGTTTTATTTTTATTTAAAAAAATATATATGTAACACTGATAAAGGAAAACTGTGTTTGCTGTTTATATTACAAAAAAAAAATAAAGAAAAAAGAACGCAAGTCTAATCAAAATAAGTTGCACTGAGGATTGTTAACACTGTTTTTTGCGCTATGGGAATCACGTGAATATTTTCTTCAAATAATGAATGATGTCTCATCATTTCAGTACGTTAAAATAGAAAGTCCAGAAACACAGAACTCTTGAAACCTCCTCACATTTCGTACATTCATTGAACTCTATAAATATTTTAAATCAAAACACTGTCTTTGGAAGGAACAGAATTGTTTTTCCCTTCCAAGTATCTAATGTCTAATTCTTTCTGCACTGACTGCTACACTGAAATACCATAAAAACTGGTACAAACGAGCTTATTCAAAATAAAAAGCAACGTCACCTATGCGCGTACTCGTTTGCGTCAGCCAGTGCAATAGACATCCTTGCCAGTTGTATGGAGCTGTTTTCGGCATGAGAATGACAAGTAATAACGATTTAGGCGATTTTCAACACGGTGTCATAGTTTGTCATAGTGAGATGGGCCATAGTATTTCGGAGGTAGTAAAGAAGTTCGGATTTTAACGGGCGACCATTGCAAGGGTGTACTGTGACTACAAGAACTCCGGAAAAACCTCCAGCCTACTTTTATAAAAGCGTGGACGTAAAACGACATTGGGTGAACGTGACCAACGTCGCCTGTCAAGAATCGTTTCACGCGATAGGCGTGCTGCACTCACGCAGGTATCATCGGAATTCAATGCTGGAGCCTCAGCAATCATCAGCTCCAGACTATGCAACGTACCCCGCACGATATGGGCTTTGGGAGCCGAAGCCCAACTCGAGTCCCCTTGATGGGTGCACGACATAGAGCCATGCGCCTCGCATAGGCACGGAAACACCACCACTGGACACTTGATGACTAGAAACAAGTAGCCTGGTCTGACGAGTCACGTTTCCAACTGTATCGGGAAGATGGAAGGATTCGTGTGTGGCGCAAACCCCATTAAGCCATGGATCTCGCCTGTCAACAGGGAAGTGTACCAGCTGGTGGGGGTCCGTCATGGTATGAAGTGTGTTTTGTTGGACTTCACTGGGACCGCTGGAACGTCTACAAACATCTGTGACAGTCAACGCTATGCGTGCATCCTTTCTGACGAGGTAGACACGTTCATGTCCTGCATTCATGCTGATGCGTTGGGCCTGTTCCAACAGGACAATACACATCCACACAAGTGTCGGGACGCCACATTATGGTTAGAGGAGCATTCATCTGAGTTTGGGCTGTTGCCATTCCCACCCATGTCCCCAGATCTGAATGTGATAGAACACATTTGGGATGCCATGCAACGCGCTATAGAACACAGGAATCTGAGACCTCAGAATACACCCGCATTGTAGAACGCTCTTGCAGGAAGTATGGTGTGCATTGCCTACAGCACATTTCCAGAAGCTAGTGGAGTCAATGCCCCGTCGTATTTCTGCAATCCTGCTCTCCCGTGGGAGACCTACCAACTATTAGACTGGTGTACCAGTTTTTCTTGCACTTCAGTGTATTCTTAGATTTCACTCTTGTCAGTCGATTACTAAGGCAAAAACCTTTTAAATTCGCGCAACTGTCGTGACCCTGATAAAGGAAAAGTTCTATTTGGTTTTCGAAACATAGACATTACTATATTTTTTCACCTCCTTACATCATTTGTACAGATCATAAATTCCTTATATTTAAGTGCCATAAATTTTACAAAGAAATTATTTTAATACGACAAATAATTTAGAAAACATTATAGTTAGTACTTTTAACCTAAGTTTCAGAATCATTGGATGTGATTAGGCCTATTGCATATCCCTAAAAATTAATTTTGCTGTTGAAATCGGATGTAAAGTAAGTCACATTTTTTTCAAATCGTAGAGGCTATATTCAGCAACTGTAAAAATAATGAAACTCCGGTAACGTCCTAATACACACGTCAATAAAATTTAGAAATATTTCATGAAATGAAGAATGTATGTATTTTGCTCAAGTAACACGCATTCAAATAGCATCAGTGAGGCTACTTAACGTGGTTAAGCACACATCGCTATTCAGCGTCCCAAATGTTCTGGATAGCATTAAGTTGAGGATACCTCTGAATCAGCTGCTACGAGTCAAGACGATTATTTTCCAGCTCTTGGAGCACGCTCCCGGCACGGTAACTGATTGCACTGACATCGAGGAAACAAAATGCATATCCAATGGCAACGTGAACCAGTCCTGAAATGGTCAAAGCGATCTCTTCAGGTACAAAGAGGCATTGATATTGCCTTGACAAAGGCACAAGAAAGTACAACCCTTAAAACTGACTTCTGTCCCGACCAGGACTGACTTCCGATGGTAAGGATGAACGAACTGCACAGAGTGTGGTTGCGTTCGTGTTTCGGATTACCTCCACACGCATCCATGTTGCGTATATTTATAAAAAGGCTAAACGGACCAGGGAGAAGTGCATTGGGCCACTCTTTATACCATGATCTTTATTGTTACCACTCTTTATCCCATGACATTTACTGTTGCCATCTGCATTCGGTGACATGTTCCTGACATCTTCGACGACAATGCATGCTGAGAGATGCTGTAAATTGCATATATTTCACATGCCTCTCTGCGCTAAATCGGTACTTGTGAAAAGGGTTTCGTACCGTATGGCAACATAATGTGACACCAGAAACAGGTCAGGGTGATTTCCGCAGTTTGGTACTACGGGTCCTTCTCCGAGAACATCTGTCAAGTATTGATCTTGCCTTCTGGTTGTAATACTCGGGCGACCAATCCTGGGACGATCTGCTTGATTTCTATGTCGTTGAAATTTTGTGTATACATGACCTACAAGTCCTTGCGGAACTCCTGAAGCAGCAGCCACATCGATGTGCCATAAATGCTTAAATGCCGTCTGGACGTCATTTCATCTCAGTCGCGCACTGAAGGCAATTCATCTTTTAATTTCTAGCCCACGCAGTAAAACGACTAATCAGTTTCTCGCAGAGTAATTTTTATCGGAGCACGTATATCACACACTGTGTTGTCATGATGCTAATATACATAAGACGTAGTTATAACGGATCACCAATAGTCAAGAAATTTGTTTATCACGACGTTTTCCTTTCGGAACAGCAA
Organism: Macrothele yani; assembly: GCA_039090855.1. Classification (NCBI taxonomy): domain Eukaryota; kingdom Metazoa; phylum Arthropoda; class Arachnida; order Araneae; family Macrothelidae; genus Macrothele; species Macrothele yani. The sequence goes on from CM077016.1 coordinate 7,487,590, forward strand.
TATCCCTAACTTTTTGTGACCAGTGTATTTTAAAAGTGTACTTTTAACAAACTTTTCTGAGAAGCACATATACCTGTAAAGTAAGTTTTTAAGGAATTCTGAAATATTGTTTTTCCTTAGTTTTCAACAGAACATCAAAATATCAAAATATTTTAAGCCGATTTGCATAAGTAGGAATAAATGTACGGCCTTATAAATTTTACCGAGGCTTTACACCCGAAAAAAAACAGTACTTTTCTAGGCACAAAAAGTTAAACTTGTTTTATGCTTCCTCAAACATGGGGAACAATTTTCAGTAAGAATTATCCACATTTTGCAATTGCATGAAACGTTACTAACTGTTGCTATTTTTCTGTTGTTTTTCGAAGACAGCTATTCTATATTTTGCGTGCCTAATAAAATAATTAGAATTATTATAGGATTTCCTTTTGCTTGAAAATTTACCTGCATTAATTTTTGTATTTACTTTCGACAAGTATCAGGATTAGAACGCAAATGGGGAAATGCAACTGTTCATGATTCCTAATATTTCAAGAAAGAAATGTCATACTTTTCTGTGTTTTCTACATGTCCCTAACGATATTTAGTCGCCTGAATGCTCGTTGAGCACAGCTCTGAAAAAAGGGAAAGACGTGACGCCGTAGGTGCAGCCGTGTTTGAAAGTACGAACGAACAGATGTTTAGATAGAAAAGATTTTTTTTTTTTATTTTTTTTTTGATTGGAGGTTTAACGACCACCGTGAGCAACTCAAATGGGCTATAAGCAGTCGCCCGTCCCTAATTTATGGTCACTGGTTCCAGGGAAGGGAGAGAGCCAGTGCCGTAAGACAAACACAACATCCATGCCTGACCGGGATTCGAACCCGGACCCCTTACGGACGAATGATCAGAGGCCAACGCCTTAGACCACTGCGCCACCGGGGCGGCGTAGAAAAGATTAGAATGGTGAGTTGTTGAATTAAAATTTTAGAGTTTATGCATAGAGGACCAATACACAAGAACGGAAGGTTCAAACTTTGAAGTGAAGCCTCAAAATGGATGTACCGCACGATTCTTCATTAAAATTTTTACCACGACTAACGGCAATGTTGCCCTCATCTCTTTGAAGTAAACATAAAAAAAAACATTTTCTTGGTATATTTTTTCAACCTTGATTTTTCTTCTAGTAAAACATTAACTTTTGCTTCTGCTGCCTTTTGCTCTATTAATGTTTTTGCACACTCCAAGCAGTAAAAATTTTGAAAACTGCCCTACAATAAGCGGATAATCTAACAGCAGTAACAGTGAATCAGTAGCCATGTTGGTTTTCACAAAGCCCATTCCGACAGAGGTGGGCATAACAGTAATTTTCCTGTCACAGTGACAATACTGGCAGTTCCACGGAAGTAACAGTGACTTTAAAAAGTGACAAAATACCAGTGATGACAGATCTGTAAATTACCGTCTTGCTAGTACCGCTGACAAGGGTGACCGAGCAGTAATGTGACTGCGTGTCGAACTTTTGTAAGAAACGTTTGCTTACAATTATCAGACAAAGCAAAATTTCCATCAATGATGGTGAAATAATTCCACATCTCACTGGTGTTTCTACGTTTGGAGTCAGACATTCTGTTATGTTGACTGCCGAACAGCATTACACTCTATTATCGTTCATGTTCATTCCAAAAGATTCCTCCTGAGGAGATGAGCACAAAAAATCCTGTTTCTTCTTAAGAAAGCAGGCATCACTAGTGACCTCTCTAATGTTTCAAACGAAATGGCGTGGTGAAATGGTAAACTCAGGCCCCAAGCATTGCTCTCATATGGATAACAATGACATTCTCATCAGTGACTGTGGAACTGCTACTTTTTGTCGCTGGTGGTTTTCCAATTGACCGTGATTTTTCTGTCATAGTGACAAAGTAACAGTAATGTGATTTCCTACCTATCTCCACCTTCCGATGTCATGTGAATAATATTCATCAGCCAACAATAAATAATCGTTAGATCCCATCCAACAACTTGAAACTGAATTATATTAATGACACAAGAAAATAAATAAGTAAATTGCAAATTAGTTGACATTGAGAATTGCAACTGCCGTCCTCTTCATATAACGAAATAATTTCCAGAAATAGAACCAAAATGCCAAAAATATCTGGCAAACGAAAAACCGATAAAATAGTGATGATCATAATCGAGTGGGAATAATCGACTCGTTCGATCACAGAAATTTCTTGAAACGTTTCATCAGGTCATAATCATTCGACACTGAAGAAAACCACTCGACTGCAACGTCGTTGTATCAATCCAACGAGTAACATTCGAAGCACGAGAAAATATTCTTAACGAATCATGGTTCGAATTATAATATGCAAATTCGCTCATCTCTTCTGGAAACAATTTCTGGAAATACTTTCTTGTGATGGAATGATTTCTCTATTGCTGAGGCGAAGGGTCTCTCGATGGAGGATTTACTAATATTGGTTTCTTTCTACCGTGGTTATGGTAGCTAAAAGCATAAATAAGGTATTCCTCTGCTACCTTCATCTACAGCAGGGATTCCATTCTTCGAGTAAGAAGAGGAATTCATCCGGTAAACTGTAAAATTGGAATGAATATCCCGATTTGCGAAAAGCAGAAGACGGCTCTGAGGATTTCGTGATAGCTACCCGTAAATTCTAAAATAAAAGAACATTCCAAAGAATATCCCAAATGATTAAACCAATGGATAATTCCCAATTATGACAACCCCTCATTCCCCTTTCAAAACATTCAGCAGTAGTCAAATAAGACAGCTGCTGCGTTTCAACAAAATAAATGAAGGAAGAAGACATGGTACACATTTAGTTTGAAATAAATACATAGATTTTATATTTTTTCATATTTTACTGCGAGTTTGAACGATGGAACCTTTAAAATTCATTTGCGCAAAAAATGAGATTTAAACATGTTTCAATTTTTAAGCAATTTTATATGTATAACACAGTTACACATAACTGTTTTGACCATGAGGTATATTTGAAATAAAGAAATTCTATTATAATTTCTCTTTGGACAACATTAAATTATTTATGTTAGAAAACAAATTTAACCGGGTAAGGAGCTTGCATTTACATTCGGTATTAATGTGGTGAACGTCTTTAATCTTGCATACTGATGTGATTAATGAAGCTAATGTTATGGTAACTGCTTTATGAAGTTTTCTAATTTTCAAATTTTATTGTTTCTCATTCTTTCAAGTAGAAAAAAAAATATATGCTCTTCAATAACCCCAAAGAAGGATTTACTTTTGTGCTCTTCAAACTTTACGGTGAACTTTCCTTAAATCGTTGCTTTTATTTACAGATTACTCATTCTAAAGTTTTACGAGAAATTATTACTAATCCTGGTAAATGTGTGGTTTACCGTCCTAAATTATTCAGCAAAACATTTCGAGAAAAATGTATTTACATATTTTAAAGCATGTATTTAATACATGAAAAGGTTACGTCCATTGATGATCTATGCTGTTATTGGCTTTTTCGTTTGAAGTCATTATGGAGGATCGGAGTGGAAGCAGAACACAGCGTTCATAGGCAACCTAGGCACAGATGAGAACTTAAATTTTAAATAAGCGAAAAATAAACATTTTCACATCATCGCACTATTACTAAAGAAAGGCGTAATGTCCAGTTCAGAATCATTCTGAACAAATACGAATGAGTTAATTTCAAAATAATTAACGCAGCAATCAGACACTCTGAATTGTCTGTATTTACTGTTCTTCACGTAATATCAATCACATCAGAACACTTGAAAGTTTAATCGCCCTGGAGAGGAAATCGAACCCCGCATTTCCCTATTATCGTTCGAGTATGCTACCGTTACACGTCCCAGGATAAAAAAAAATATCTGGGTGTTAAGAGCAACGGAAAGTAGTCCGACCGCATGGATAATCGAAGCAACTTGGCTCTCACACAGCATTATTAAACGTATCACCAGTGGACCAAATTTTCAAGTTTTTTGATGTGATTGATATTACGTGAAGAACAGTAAATACTGTCCATTCAGCAATGTGCGATTTCTGTGCGAATTATCATGAGATACAGGGCGATTGCAAACTCCTTCAACAAAACGAGAGGGGTGAGAGTACACATCAAGACAAACAATATTTGCAATGGGACCTAGGGCAGCATTCCACTCCTAGTGCCAGAAAAGAGTAAAGTTACATAGCCACGGTGAGCCAAAGAGACACATATTTTATGAGTTGCACAATTCCAATCGCATCAGAGAAAGACGCGAAGGAGCTGCAAAAACTGGCGTCCAAGGACATTGGCGAATGAAGGACTGTTATACCATCTGGTAAACTCTCGGTGTTTCGTTGATCTTGCAAGCTGCAACTGCAGTTCCATCGACGAGATCGTCGAGTCCACAGGTGTCTCGTACACCAATGTTATCATGTGGCCCCATTGTACCAAAGTCCGGGGAGCGCGGAGGTCAAGTCACAAATCAACCGCGTCCAATCCACCTCCCGGAATATGTCGCATTTAGGAAGTATCGGAACTTCGTACGCACTGTAACATCGCTGAACGGGTTCGGCTGTGTTTCTAAATGTTTGCTCCTCATACGCACGTGTTCAGCGCACATGATTTGCATCTTGAGCTTCTCATGCTGTGGTTGGAGCTCCGTGTGCCTGCTGGACGTTTTTCAAACGTGCTCTTTTGGGACACTAGGAGTGCAATGCGGCCTCAGTTTCTATTGAAAAATTTGTTCATCTTGATATGTACTATCACCCCCTTTGTTTTGTTGAAGGAGTTTAGAATCAACCTGTGTTTTCCACATATTATGAGAGGAATATGTCTTGCATATCATATAGAGTTACTTTCAAGCTTTTCATATGTGTTTCTGAAACATAACGGTTGGGAAGATGAGATTTCTTTCAACACATATAAGGTAAAGATATAGACAAAACAATAAGAATTATTCCAATTCGCACAGTTTTAATATGCTGATTAGAAACACTTTTAGTATCTGTAGAGTTTTACGCGTAAAAGTGTGATCATGCATATAAAATTCCTTGGAATGTATTGTATTCACAAGAAATTGTCGTCCCTTTGCTCAGAGCAAGCCATACAAACATTTACTTCAAGATTTTAATTTCGCACAAGCAGCTTTAAGCATTTGATATTAAGGTTGTAAATGTTCCATGTTTAGTAATATACTCCGGATTTCCACTGGCAGCTTTTGATTTTTTTTAATGAACTTATCCTTATTCTTCTTGTTTGGCGATACACTTGTAAAGGTTTTTAGGGCACGCTTACGAATTGCATGGGAGTTGCTTCTCTGTTCAGTCATCTAGGCTTGTTATGCATAGATAGACTTTGTACAATATAGACCTTCCAATGTTACTACTGCTGCTATCGTGGCAGGTGTGACTGCAGCAAGACTGCTCTTTCTCGAGGATCCTTCATATAATTTCCTTTTTGACCGAGTTTTAAAAGTAACTGCAAGAAAAGAATGTCATTCAAAAGCTAAACACAGAGAAGCTTCAAAATAAGCAGGAGGTCTCTTCCAGGCGATAAACGGAACCAGGTGTAGGATAACAGCAATAATCTCTTTTGAAATCTATGCCAAAGTTTATCTACTAGATCACTGATCTTTCGCTCCTAATTAAGTATGTTAGGTGGATGCGTGGATCTGTAACTTAAATGCTGATTCTTGGAAAAAACTATCTATAAAAAAAAAAACCTAAAAAATATTTAAATGTATATCCCTTTCGGACATGCAGATTATTCGGCTTGATGGTCAAGCAATGTATTTCAAGTTTCTGTTATCAGTAGTATTTTCGAAAACCGACTTTGATGAGTTGTTTTCATTTTCTTTAATACATACTTGCAAAGAACAATCCTAAATTAAATTAACACATCTGCAGATTGTCGTCACGTTACATAAAAATATCTGTATGATTACCCCAGTAATAGGTCGGATGTATTTTTTTCAGGGACTGATGAACACCGCGAGCTGCTCAGTGGTTTAAAAGCCGTTTTACGTCACTAATTTAGGGCCACTGGCTCCAGCGAAGGAATAAAGCCAGAGCCGTAAAACAAATGCAACGTGAATGACTTACTGGGATCAGACACATCGTGTACACCACACAGCGCTTAAACAACAGCGCCACAGCTGCGGCGTCAAGTCATTTAAAACCATAACACGTAACTACTGACTTACAAAGAAGTAGTGCCTCCCTTCTGTTAGGGAATCATGTTCCTCATTCAGTTTCTTTCAAAACACAAGCATTGTGTACTATTCGAAGTTACGTGATGTTAACCAAAATCACCATTACGGCTAAACTTCATTTAAAATTTGGGAGACAGAAAATATTTTAATTGGAAATTTGCAGGGGCGATGCATTTAAATGATTGGATGTAAGTGTGAGATACAGAAAAAAAGGGCAAGAGCTTCTTTCATCAAATCATAAAATATAACATTTCACAACATCACGTGAACACTCACATAAATGAAAAAACTGGAACGAATATTTTAATACAAATAAGGTCAAACCTTCGAGAGAAATCGTTGCACGATCATAAGTATGTGATGCGAAAAGAAGTTAGAAACATTCATCTCATTTTGCTCACAGTAAAAAGATCAAAATGAAGAGCACTTATACATCAATTATTTCTATAGACTTGGTTTTCAATAATTTGCTGGCGTATGGGCTCTTAAAGAAAAGTTGCATTAAAATAACGGAACACTAAGTAAAATGCTATTTGTTTCTTAGAGATACGACCAAAAGTTTCAGATAATCCTCATGTTTTGTAAGGACTTATGGTGTATGAGACTATAATATACCCTATTTAAATCTTAGACGAGATTTTTGTATAATTACTGTGAAACTGCTTCTTTTTTGTTTTACGGAACTTACGTAATATATTGGCATGAGATTAGTTTAAGGAATTTCTTAAATGTATATCGTTGCTTACCATTGCGCTTTTAATGAGAAATAATTATTCCGAAAGTGTTCACCATAACTTTGCACACAACTAAGTAATTATGTTTTGTAACTTAAAAATCACAAAAGGTTTTCAAAATTAGATGCAGTAGAACGGGTGTAAATTAGGATCCTTATAATGTAAAAATTATTTTCACTTTATTTCACTATTGATGGTATGTTTCCAATGTCGTTTTCCTTTACAAAAGCAACAATAATATATCCAATCGTAATGTGATCTAAATGACATTGACAGGCCACTAATACAAATTCTGCCAAACCAAAACTGATTTTGGAAATACATGTATTAATACATTGAGTGGCCAAATTTCACCTGGACAGTAAGCTGTTGGGCCACATTTTCCCTTTAATACTGTTTGAATTATAGATATGGACTTTATTAAATGCCAGTAATTGGCTTTGGGTAAATACATATATTAGCCCAACTGCATCCTTCTGCTCTTGAAGTTTTGATGGCAGCGGATCTAGCTGTCATCAAAATGCCCTTTCGTCTTCGTCCCACAAATGCTTCATCGCATAGGGCTCCGTTGATTGGAGAGAATAATGTACCAGTACAGACCACCCCCTCCTCAAACCACTCCCGTACAATATGAATACTAATGACATGGAGCATTGTTCTTTTGGAAGAATCCATCTCCAATGGGATAATCATCGTCATAACTGAATGAACTTGGTCGGCAACGATATTTAAAGAATGTTTGGCCTCCCAAAGTTCCTCAACACGATCCAAACTGACCAAGTACTCCTTTGAAAACATACTTCAGGATATAACATTGCATTTGTAGGAGAAAAACACAATTTATAAACACGTCTGCTTTGTCACTGAAATGAATTATTTGTTAATGGTCAGAATTTATTTCAAGCATTTTAAAATGCACTATAATTTTTCAAATAGTAATATCGACCTACACCTAGGTCATCATCTTTTGACGCCTTTTTGAACCTGAGCTCATTTACCTTATCTAACACTCAGGAAAAGGCACTACAAAAAGGTTTTAAATTTAACTACCCTCCATTGTCAGTGCATCCAATTAGGGCTATCTCTCAGGTAAAATTTTTAAGTCACTCCCACCTACAGAACAAGATTTAGTGCGTCTATCTCTAGCTAAAACCCTTAAATTAGAACAAAAGAGACCTGTTGTACCCGAAGTACCGATACTTCAATATGAAACAGAACATCTAATGTCATTAAAAAGGAATACAGAATTGTCCACTGTGAGTGCAGATAAGACACATCAAATTGTAATTATGGACAAGACCGAGTATATTGGTAAGATGAAGGATGCCTTTAAAGTTATTAAACACAATTTTTTTAAAAAATATCCCACCGCTGCTACAATCTCCCGTCTAAATGACCTGAGAAAAGCAGGTTTTCTGCCTACCACTATCTCTTTACAAATGCATCCCCCAAATGGACCAAAATTGCCACTAGCATTTGGAAAGCTAAAATTACATAAACAAGATAACCCTGTTAGACCACTAGTCTAAGGACTTCATATTCGCACCAGAACATTGGAAAAAGTTCTTGCCTTTTACCTGGCACCTAACTTTCAATACTCAAAGCATTCAATTCAAAGTGCTTCACAAGCCTTACATGAAATTTGTGACTTTGGCGCCCGTGGCCAGAAGTTCATAATGGCATCCTTGGACGTACCAGCACTCTTTCCAAATGTCCCTGTTCATGAGGTTCATATTAATATAGAAGAGAAATTTACTTCAATACCTGATGTCCAACACTCTGAAGTTTTGGCTATAGTCAAAGCATTACAGCTCAATGCACGGCGAATTTTTTAAACTTTGGACAATATTATCTACCAACAGTAAGATGGAACCCCTATGGGATCACCCCTCTCTCCACTTTTGGCAGAGGTGGTCATGCAGAAAGCAGAGAAAACAAAACAGTACTTGATCAATGTATGCATAAACCTCTGTTATATATGAGATATGTCGACGACGTTCTGGTCTTGTGGCCGCACACCATTGAATTACTTCGATCTTTTACCTTGGAATTGTCATCAGTATTCCCAACCATTAATTTTACAATAGAATTTGAAGAACATTTTTCACTACCTTTCCTAGATGTCCTTCTGTCTAGGAACTCAAAAACCAATGATATTTCATTTGAAGTTTATCGTAAACCTACACATGTTCCGACTTATATTCCTTTTGCATCCAACCACCCATTACAACACAAACTAGCAGAAGTGCGGTCACATATGGCAGGAGCGTTTACACATTCCTCATCCATACAGTCAAGACAAAAATAACTTAATTATATTCTGCGGACCACGACACAGTTCGGGTACCCAGAAACATATATCTCACAACTGATTGGGAAACAACAACGCTTGCAACACACTACGCTGACAAGAGAAATAGTAAATAAAACATTTTTTGGATCGTTAGATTATAACCCTTACATTTAAAATGCTCTGCAGCGTTTCTGTAATAAACACCAGGTACAATTTGGACTACGAACAACAAATATTTTTAATATGGTTCGTTGTGATCGTGATCAAGTAAAAAATAAATGACAAATATGGAATATACTGTATACCGCTTCAGTCTCCTAAACATGAAATTCAACCTTGCTATTATATAGGCTCCATCCTCAGGACGTTGGGTTTGAGAACGTCTGAACATAAATACGATATTTCTAGAAAGGTGATGTCGACCTCCGTAGCCAGGAAAGTTAAAGTGGAACATTTTGTTCCAGCTTGGGAACAAATGAGACATTTGGCATACACTGGAAACAAGACTGGTGTCTTTTTCAATGAAGCCTTATTTATTCTATGGTACAATAATTCATGCTGTAACGAAGATTTACCATGTATGTACCAAATGCATGGCAACAATACATTCGAACACTTAGACCACCTAAGAACACTTAATTTAACCTAAAGACTTTAAGATACAAAAAACTATATATGCTTTACCACGTTGTTATTGCTACTTTGCGTTACTATGGTAACAAACTACACGTGAGTAACCCTTTATGTATTATAGTCCCACTCGCAGGAAATCTGAGCTCACTTGTTGGCTTGATAATGGCCCCTTGGGGGGACTGAAAGTGCTCGCCTTTTAACTTTAAACTTTTTAATATGCTCTTAACTGTACATAGATGTTTTTAATTTCGAATAAAAGTGTTTGTTCTTTGAGGACGGGTATGTACATTTGTAGAGTATCTTTGTAATCGTGCTTAAGACAGATATTATTGCTTCCTAGAAACTTACTTAGTAATAATTGTTTGCAGAAGCCTCTACAAATGGTTACTAGATGGTGCTCTTCAATAATGTCAGAAGCGTGAGGTTCCCCCACCCCGCACGATTGCCGCCCGACGGGCGCACGTGAGTGTTCCGCGCGGCGCTACCGGAAGTAACCTGAGAGTTCGCACCAGCCCCCGTGCTTCCGATAAACATTCCTCCCTCGTTCTCCAAGCACCTCGAAATGACTCTCAGTCCAGATATTTCGAGAAGCTCACCAGATCCTTTAAATATCTCCTCCGTTGTCATTTGTGACTAATTGCGGTGATCAACAATCTCATTCATCCCACTAATTATAATTAGTTGAATTTTTTCAATACACATTTTTTTATCTTCAATACGTGCTTTATTTATTTTTACCTAACTGTACTTGTTAGAATTTGACATAGGCAAAGCGTATTTGTTAGAATTTGACATAGGGCGCCTTGGGGAAACCTGGATTCAGCAAGTGCGCCGAGAAACGAAAAAGTTTGGGAACAACTGTCTTAGAACGTAAAAGCCTTTAATTAGGATGAGTTATAAAGTATGGTTAGTTATACTTGAATATGTTCTTAGCAGGGATGGGAAAATCCGTTTTGTTGCAGTAACAGCGAACGACAGTTATTATACTCTTTATGTTCAGTAACAGTTATTCATTATTCAATTTAATTTCTAATTTTGTACAGGATTATAGTATTAGTTCCCAAAAATATTACATTTAATTTTGGAAGTTCATGATGAGTTCACCCTTCCATCTGACTAATGACAGAGCAGGAATCTATGTTAACCGGTTGGAATTCTTAATAACAGGATGCTCTTTATGAATACGAGCAATTTCACTTTATTCTTAGACACGCAAAAAACAGCTTATTCTAGTTGTTAATTATTATTTCCAATTATGAGTAATTATTAGTTCCCAAGAGAACAAAAATTTCCTCGGTGCATAGGGAAATTAAAAATGACCGTCCGACGCATGATCAGTAACGATGGAATATCCTCAGTGTAATACTGATTGAGGGGGTGGGGGGAGGGTGCTTGCCTATTTTCAGTGTGGAACTATCATTACACACTGCTTAACAAATTGATAACTACGAAACAAATTTTAAGACAGTATATTTGATTATTGGAAAGAATAATAATAAAATAAATATTCAGACAATAAGCAAATAAATGCCAGGAAATATTATTATTTACTTCAAAAATAATACAAAATTAGTCGAGCAGGATGCCAAACGAAAACTGGTTTTGCTGTTTAGAAACACCGACAATTTCACCTTATCGGCAGATAGGCGAGATATTATTTCATTTAAAATTAATAAAGCTTTTGAGAAACTGCGATTGCAAGGAACAGAAATGATAGTCACCGAAAGTGTCTGTTTTACCAACAAAACTAAATGTGAATACATGTATCCATTTACTTTCCACCTCTCCATAAGATTATTATCTCTTGGCAGTAAGTCATCTTTTAAGTATCGTTAGACTTCTACAATGGCTTTCAACTACTTCGTTCCCGATGGCTGGATATCTAAATACTTTTTACCAAATATGTGCCATACTGATAACTGATCAGTGGACTGGGTTTTTACTGAGGAAAACGCTTTGGCTTTTGCCCCCGAATATATGTTTGCAGCAACCATATTAACATCCATGCGTTTAACGGTGGCTGTCAGGATGACATCAAACATAATATCTTTGAAACGTGAATTGCAAAACGTTGATGTTAACAATGTTTTGCTGCTGCATACATTTTCAAATCTTACTTTGATTTTTTCATTGAATTTCAGTAAAACTGCCCTCGTTGTGTCACAGAATTCTCGCTCCACAGTTCGGTGTAAGCGTTCTGTAACACATTTGTTAAAATTAAGACTAAAGAAGATGTTGCATAATATTCCGTACTCATAGGTTTTGAAATATTCTCAAATAGTTTTGAAATTTCTACAATTTCTGAGCAATGTTTTCATTTCTCAACTGTCAGAAACGAAAGGCACGAACTGTCTATGCCTAGCAAAGCAACCAAAGTTTTCACAGCATCCTCTAATTCGATGAACCTACTGAGCTTATAAAAAGTCGTATTTCATCGAGTTGGAACACTTTCAATCAATTTCCTTGGAGTGACAAGTTCCTGCTGGGCTTCCTTTAATTTTAGAGATGCTATCGTGCTTCTTTCGAAAAACGACACAATGTTTTTGACATTTTCCGGCCACGAAACAATTTTCTTGAGTCCATATAGACCTATCGGATTCAAGGTGTGAAGCACACAATTGAAATGCTTCCATTTCAAGATATTTTTATTGTATTTTTGATGTTTGCGCCGTTATAGGACACTGCTAATGTAATTTTTCTCTTGATATGCAATTGTCGTGCGACACGCTCTAATATATAGCCTATGTTCTCACTCCTGTGACGACCACTGAAATAACTGACGTCTAATAAAACAGTTTTCACTGCAAAATTATCTTCTATGTAGTATGCTGTAACACTTATAAAGCTTTCGTTTTTTTTATTGATATCCAACAATTAGTCGTCGCTTTTAGTGTTCACATTATTTAATGCAGTTTCGATACAAGTTTTTAATTTCTCACACATTAACGGCAGCATTGATTCGATGTCAATTTCCTGTCTGGCAGGGTATATTGAGAATTCAGTGTTTAAAAAAATGCCCGAAGTCCGGCATCCTCAACAATGAGAAATGGCTGAAAATCTTTAGTGAACATTTTCATTAAGGAGTTATCAATCTGTCTGTTTGCATTTACAGTAATTTTTTAGCACAAAAGAATGGGGTTTGTGTGTTGTCCGTCTTTTCGTTTTGCAGGTCTGGTTATTCGGCAAGACTCATATTCATTGCTTTGAATATCAGTTTCACTGTTATTAACATGATCTGTACTGAAATTTGCTTATGTTATATTCGGTATGTGTCCTTGGAGTCCAGCATCATACTGTACAGTACTTTTGTCTCCCTTTTACATAACTGTTTGCCACTGGTACACGAGGATCTGAAGAAGGTTTTAACTTCACAATCGGATGTTTACTGTGCATATGTTTCACAAGTTCCAAATCGAAGTTTTGAAGGAAATGTTTGTTTGCAAATAACACACAATGCCTTACATTGAGAGAAATCCGAAACCTTTCAATATTGCCACGTATATGAAGATTTCCTATCCATTTCATTAACTAATAACGAAGAGAACTCACTATTTGCAAAGGAAATTCAATGGTAAACTTCTTGGCTTCCGCGGACTACACGTCAAATTCAGAATGCACTACCAGAAAACGTATTAACAAAATCACTGAACGAACAGAGCAACAACACCATCTCACAGTCACAGTGATCAACGAGCTGCTCTGCTAGTGAGGGAATCACAGCAACAGGATTTCGCAAACACCATGATCTACGAATGGGCAGAGAAGGGAATCAAAGGGTCTGTCACTGGTTACTGAATCACAGAGGAAATTTGCAGCTTGTCGCGTAACTGTTACTGGAAACAACCGTTTTCACAGACGCTCAACAACAGGCAGAGACTGCTACTGTGCAATAACAGCGACAGAATAACAGGTTCTTATCGCGTTACCCATCCCTACAAAGGATGTAAAAGGACGAAAACACAGCCCAGCGGATGATGGCAGACAATGGGTTCCAGCGTCCTCTTATTAATGGCAAATTGAAAAAAACTCTATTATAAATAATGAAAACGACTTTGTGCATCAACATACAATAGTTTTATCTCAATTTTGTGAATCCTTCATCAAATATAAATGTAATATGAAAGTGAAATGTGTTTTTCCTTTATTAGAAATATACAGTGTTTTAGGTGAATATGATTTTTCAGTAAAAGTTCTAAAAAATAGATATTTATAAAAATTTTAAATAATTTTCGATGACAGTAAAAGATATGTATATTTTTTTCTATTAGCATCTTACTGTTGTTTCACGCCATAGCCCACTGGATAGAATTGTCATGTGACCGAAATGGTCTCAATTTTGTGAAATTTCTCTTAGTTTTTACCGCAAGTGAATACAGTTATTATTCTTGTGATTCAAGTCTCTTATAAACCCTTATTGTATTATGTTTTACTGTCAAAACTGCTATATTCTTGTGCAAGTTTTGTGAAAAAAATGTAAGAGGGTGTAATATTAAATGTTGTGTAGGGTTTACATTACTATATCTGCGGCACTTATAAACTTTATTTCCTTGCAGGGGTAAACAATAATAAATAATTACAAATAATAAACTGAAACTTCGGACTACGTTGGTCACATGACCGTTCGTTTTTAGGGCCTGTTCTTTCTAGTGGGCTATGGTTTCACGCTCTGTGACGTTTAGCGTAGAGGTGGAGAACTATCGATAGTTATGATGATTGATAATCAAAAAATAACTATCGATAGTCAAATAATAACAATCGATAACTATAGATAGTCAAAAATGACAATCGATAACTATCGATAGTCAAAAAATTACAACCGATAGTTTGTCGGGAAAATTTCCCGGGAGAAAATTTGTTTTCTGGGATGTAAAATTATATTTGACAAGATTTTTTTCCACACTGTCAGAAAAGCTAAGCTCCGATAAACTTTGAAACCAACCTATTTTTTTCGGTTAGGTGTTTAACGACAACCGTGAGCAAAACTATGTGCTGTAAACAGTCGCTCTTCCCTGATTTAGGGCCACTGGTTTCAGGAACGGGAGAAGCCGGTACTGTAAGACAAACACAACCACATCAGTTCCTCACGGGAATTGAATCCGGACCCATTTCGTACGAATCGTCAGAATTCGTCACTTAGACCAGTGCACCACTTGGGCGGGGATCTGCGTTTGGACGATATGCTCCCAGGGGTGTGAGCAAAAGTCACGAAAAAAATGTTTTGCCTTAAAAACGAGCTGATTCGTGGCTCCTTAATTCTCATTTTCTGTTTGTGCTGTGCGATTTTTTTATGATTCTATTCACAAAAGCTAAAGAAAGAAATTCTTTAGTTTTGTATGCAAAAATATTTTTTTATAATGTTTAACAAAATCGTGGAAATAGTTCAAGAGAAATTGAATAATTAAAATTTGAGTGGTGCTGTTCCTCAGTTTTTTTTCTGGGATCATTTAAAAGGACAGCAGCTGGATCCAGTCGTTTTAAATTATCCCTAAGATTTGACATATTGCCCGATATTTTGTAGTTCTTTCCGCAAAGGCTACATTCTGCGTATACCTTATTCTTACCAAAAGAAACATAATGTTGCACAAAATATATTTTACTGTTACCCCTTATTAATAATTACTTACCTTCAACCAAAAAATGTTTCAGCGCCTGACGCACCCTTAAACTTCCAATGCAAAAAAAAAGAGCAACGCTTTTTGACTTGGTCTTTAACTGACTGAAACATACATTTTCGCTTTGAGCTTGACTGAAGAACAACAGAGAACAAAAACCGCATACCCTCACCGTTTCCTCTTTTGATTACAGTTAACTTTAGTTTCGCATTGTCATCATGATAAAAATGGCTGTGGTCAAGGTTTTCGACACCAGTATAAATGAGGTAAAAATGAGCGTTCCACTGATCAAAGCCATCGATGGAAGCTAAATAGTTTACACCGTCATGTTTTAAACTTGCAGCATTGAAAAACGTAAATTTATCGATGTACCGAGTTGGACAAAACTATCGATAGTACTTTCATCTCTAGTTAAGTGACAGGTGTATTGACTATGTTAAGGCGACCCTCTATACCTTTTCTGATTAGGCTGCGCTGAAGTGTTGAAAACTGAATAGATAACTAATAAACATAAACAAATTGGCGTGTTCTTTCAAAAATGCGTGTCGAACGTGTGATGAAACGAAACAGTTGTAGCAAAGACATGAGAAGATAGTGCGTGAGGACGGTGCGGGAGGACGGTGCGAGATCCTAGTTAAAGAATCGTCGTTTTCTATAGCTAGGTGAGGTATTTGGCTGTAAATTTTGGGATTTTGGGGGAACGTATCTATCCAGTGCAAACGACAAAATAATCAGAGAGTTCTGCCCTTGGACGTCCCTGAATGTATGTCATGTAATCAATTGCTTTAATCTGCCAGATGGACACCTTGCCATTCATGAAAAAACAAAACTTCTCCATCTTAATGAATGTTTCGGAGTAATGACACAATTAGCGTTCCTAAAGGTTGTTTTAATTGGCCATAGAAAACAGTCACGACACGAGATACTCACGCGCATCCTTTTTCACAGTGACCAACAGATGGCAGCAGTGACTTGTAAGTCGCAGAGTGCGGGGCAGAGTTAGAAGCATAACCAAAATACAATTACTTATACCAAATAGTAGTGTTATATGTAAACTATCAAAAGTTACTGATAGGTCGGGCGATACGGCTGGCAGTGGCAGTGTGTCAGTGCGTTTAAGTCAAGTTTGCGAGACAGCAGCAGTATGCGGGAGAGCGTTGTCCTGCTGGAAAATCGCACCGGAGTGAGCGTTCAGAAAAGGTAGGGCCACTTGCTGCAGGACCTCATTATCATAACTTTGGACTGTCAAACTGCTTGTAATGAACTCCAAAGGTGATCTCGCGTCGTAGACAAGTGTATCCCCACACCATGACACCAGACCTTCTGGACGTGTAACGCACGACAACACATTTTTCATCTTGACCATGACCACGTTGCCTCCACACACGGATTCGTTGGTCGTCTCCTCAAAGACAAAAGCGGGACTTGTGACTGAATAACACCCGCTGCCATTCTGAGTGGTTCCGTAATAGTCTGACACGACATCATTGAATTCTCGGGAATAATGCACTGTTGTTAAGGGCAGTCGTCGTACCGGTCTACGTGCGTGTAGGACTACGTCTTCCAGCCGTTAGCCAATGGCGCTGGCATTAATCCGACGATCCATGGAGCGCACCATTCTTGCTCACTGAATATCGGCAGTCGTGGCTGTTGGATCATTCCTCGCATGTTGAACGACCCGCCGGTTCTCTCATTCCGTGGTTCGTCAATGGCACCTTGACCCTTCCTGCCGCTTCTGCGTGCATTGTTCTATTCACTGCCTCAACAGCGTTCGATTATGGTATCCGCACTACCGGTATGGCACGTAATACAGAGATCATACCATTCTTCTTCGTGGAATCCAACGATACGACCCTGTCGAGCCCCCTAAGTGCAGGAATTGCTTCCGAACTTTTGACGGAGGTATACTTCACTTACAAATGAGGCAACCTACACAACAGCACTCAGACAGAATGGCAAACACGCGCAACGGGACGGCCTTATATAGCCGGTCAGTCACAATGCTACGATCTCTCCTTGCTTGCGTCACATGCGCGGCCAAGCATGATACTTGAATCATTTGCATGTCTCACGGTGTCAAACGTACCCACCAAGTTTCATTCCTGTTAGTTTCTTCGTTCTGGGTGCAGCTATTTTTTTTATGATGAGTGTATATCAATAGGAAATTGAAGTTAATGTTTTGACAAGATATGCTGTACGAAGTGTTTTTCTTGAACACATTTAGCAAATCAATGATGTGTGATATACCTTCTTTGACCATGTACCTGCTTCGCTTTTGGCATATATTCTCAATCATCATTCGTCAAGCTGTAATAAGAACACGCTAATCACTCCGCCCTTAGGATTTTAGCGTTCGTGCGAGATTTTTCCGTTGTGAACACACGTATCTTACAATTAGAACTGTATAGTCTACTTCAAAATATTGCCTAATAAAAGGTGTTCTGCTTCTTAGTACAGTATTAAACATCGAAAGGTTTCAGTGAAAAATGGTTTTCTGTAATATATTTTTCTAATATTAAACTGATGCCAATAATTGTCCCTTTCTTTGTCAAAAGAAAATGAAAATAACATTTTAAGAACTAAATGAATGAAAAAACCTAAATACTAACAGTTTCCAAAATATATTTTTTGTAGCACTGCAGGTAACGCGTTACAGGGAATCTGTTTTATAATGAGATATTGGTAATTTTGATCTTGGTTATTGCAGAATGCAATACATACACTGTATCGGTTCAGCATGCCAAATATTTTATCAGTTCATCTTTAAGGGATCATTCCTGATTTCGTACTCTTAAAATGTTTTAAATAAGGTCAGAGAAATATAGGTCATCCTGTATTAGTAAGAAATGAATGACGGATTAAAAAAAACATTCCGTATTTCAACAGCACACCTTATTTATCCGAAGTTTGAGAAGTACACGTATCTTTCACGATCGCTACACTAACGAATTCAGGTATTCTTTTGGGATAATTTTCTTTGCAATTTACTAAACTATTTTACTAGTTTTCACGCATGCCAAAACACATAAATACATACTAAAAAAACCCGGGATAAAGAAATTTAGGGATAAACGCTCCTAAAACTACATTACGTTATCAGGGAATTTTATTTTGTTAGGCATCCATATATTACGAGTAAAATGTTAAAATACTCTTGCCTTTTTTTAACTTATTCTTTAGCAGCAAGAGAAACAGTATAGCTTGAACCAAGACTAAAGGTACTGTGAAACTTTTCTTACTGGCTGTCTGATAGATTATAAAAAAAAATGAAAAAATGCCCAGAAGAAGATGAAAACTGAGCAAAAGAACTAGCTAAAAATGCCTTCCACAATATTACTGCAATGCCTCTTACTAATGATTTCTGGTCGTAATTTTGTCAAGTACTTTAAGAGATAATGACAATTTTGCTCTACATTTCATGTGATCGTCTACAACGAAACTTTGAAACATTTATTTTTTAAATTTCCGGGCGCATATTTTTAGGAATGTTGAATTTGTTGAGCTGTGTTGTTGTTTTTTCTTACAATTGAAAGTATAACGACCACCGTGAACAACTCAATGTATTATAAGCAGTAGCCCGTACCTAATTTAGATCCACTCGTTCCAGGGAAGGGATAGAGCTAGTGACGTACCAAACCAAAATCAATGCCTCACCGGGACTCGAACTGTGACACTTCACGGACGAATAATCATAAGCCAGTTCTTAGATCACTGCGCCACGGGGGCGGCGATGTGTGCGGTACCTAAGATCAGTAGAACAGAATTTTAAAAATCTATTCATGTGAGAAAGTGTCCTGAAAACAGAGAACTTGCTGAACAGATACAAATCGAATAATGTGGACGCCAATATAAAAACAAATCATTTTTGTATGCTGAAGTGTGAAAGGTGACTTCGTTCTTTCTTTTTAGTTCATTGTAGGATTATGTGTAACTCATCAAATATGTTACGTGGGTAAGGGTTACTACACCTTCTTATTATATCATAAGACTGAAAGGTTGGAAAAATAATGTACGATTTATGGTTCTCAAGTACTACTTTTGAAAAATGTAACACTGCGGATGACTGTTGGTATTAGGCTTAAACTTACCATATAAGTGTAACAGGTTGACACGTGCAAATGATTGGGTTCGTTTCACTGAAGAACAACACAATGGTTTCTCACAGATTTGTATATGATATCCTTATTCCGTGTAAGAGGTAAAGTTTTGTAACTTTTGTAGAAAGTATTAAATATAATAATTTCGGACCAGCATTGAACATTTGCAGGAAACGAACACGTAATGTAGCTTAAAGCAGAGCATGTGTCCTTAAACCCGACCAATGCCAGCTGGCAAAGGAAAAGGAAAAAATTATTTTTCACGTTATGCCTTTTTCTACATTTTATGAGCGGGTTAACCATTTAAAAGGTCTATGACTCCTTACTTTTTCTGTATCTTAATTGGCAATCCCGTCAACCTGTCTACAAAGGGAATCATGGGCAAGGGGTATCAAGATTCTAGTATACCCGTTCTTTGGGGGGAGGAGATATTATCATAAGTGAAGTAATTGAGAAAATTACAATTTCCCAAAAACAGTCCATCTCATTCCGGAACGCAATGGAACTTTACATTATTAACAACAATTCATACCTTTGACAAACATTTCTGCATTTTTTATTTAAGCACAAATGACATCATGAATACGACATTTTCATATGATTTTATGCAGTATTTTTTTTATTTAATTTAATAATTTTAGTATGCACACAAAATAATTTTCTTAAGAAAATGTGATATGCACATTTCCTATAAAGACGCACTTAACTTAATGATCAAACATTTCGTAAAATCATTCATTACTAAAAGACACACCATTAAGTTTGTTTCGATCTCATACTATATAGTCAAAGATTGTGGGACTGTATTCAATTTCACTTTCAGCCTTTTTTCAAGGCACCCTGTATGGGAAGTTGCATATTTTTATCTCTGACAAATCTCATTCATATGTGCTTAATTAGTATAAACCGTAAACACTAAATATGTATTCTACACTCAATATTTCTTGAAACATACAGAATAATTAAGCTGATAATTTCGGATCAAGGTTGTCATCCACTTCGTCTAAACCAGGGGTGGCCAACCTTTCTTGAAATTGGGTCAGTAAAGTTTTAAAAATCATTTAAAAGGCCACCGTAACCAACTTAAATATTGACAAATATTATCAGCTAAAAATGGGGTGATTTTGTATGTTTTTGTAAAATATTGAACCCCATATACATCTTCAAACAGTCATTTTATTAAATCATTCACATAATATAAAAATTATTATAATGAAAAAAAATGAATTTTTATAAGAAAACTTTCTTTCTTACTAGAAATTAAAGAGACAACATGAATTAAAAAATTTAAGTTCCTATGAACTTTGCACACTTGCAATACTAATGTGATTTTTGAACCTGCTTTTCACGTAACAATTTGTCAATGTTGTGTGTAGTTCTCAATGTACTTTACAGAAGCATATCACCATGGTGTGCATCTGTGATAGTTGAACGAAATTTACGTTTTACAACATTCATGGATGAACATATTTGTTCACAAATGCATGTGGAACCGAATCTGCAAGTGTACCCCAGCGCAAGGTCATGAAGCTCGGGAAATTGTTCTGTAGGGAAGTATTTCCAGAACTCAATCAAATTAGGAGCAGTGGGTGATTCACATTGTTCTTTAAACTTAACACAAAGTCCCGAGTGGCTTTGAATTTCTAATATTTCGATTTGGATTGATGGGCAATATTTATATGCATCAGGCTCTGAAATACAAAATGAATTTATGAATAAGTCTATGTTACTCCTTTCAGATTCAAAAGCACAAACTGCATTAAGAATGACTCGTACAGAGATGCAGCAGCTGATTTGTATTTAAATGATCCACGGTAAAATTACTGTAGTTATTTAAGATTTGCTGAATGGATTGGAAATGATGAAATTTGCCCTGCTCTGAATTGTTATAAAATAATTTCAACTTTGTTTTAAAACTGTTAACTTCATTGAACATGTGTGGAAATAAAAAATATTTATCTTGCAATCTTCTGTTAAGAATTATCAAATGATGAGTAATGTCCGCTAAAAATGCTAAATCACAAACCCTCTCTCGATCTTTAACTAGTCCGCACTCCACCCGCTTAATATACATGTATTATACCTCCGAAAGTGAAAGTACTTGGTCTTTTAATTTGAAGAAATGCGAAACCACTTCTCCCTTAGAAAATCCCTTAACTAGGTTGTAAAGTAGAAATTCACCATATTCATTTATTTCTTCATCAAAAAGTTCCCTATACTCCCTTTGGTTAAACGCGAGTGATCGAGCATATTAACGCAACGCCCGACAGGATTAATAACATTATGAAATTCATTTCTTTACCGCACAAAGCCTCTGTGTGAATTATACAGTGGTATGAAAACAACTTCCGCTCTAAATACTCCTAGTGCAAAGAAACACAGCCATTTCTCTTCCCTACCATGGACGGGGTACCATCCGTGCAAATACTCTGAAGGGTAGCCCACTGAAGTTTACCGCCATCAACATCACATTTTTTACAGTTTTTCAATGTTTCAAAAATATTAATTCCGGAAGATCTGGTCGATAGGTGACAGAGTCCTAAAAGTTCTTGAAACACTTCAAAATTCTCGTTTATGTACCTTACAAACATAAACAACTGAGCATTATCTGTCATGTCACAGCTCTCATCTATTTCAAGAGAGAAGTATCTGGAATTAGTAGTTAAATACTTTAATTGTTTTACACATCATCCACATTTCATCAATGTGCTTCATAACTGTATTTCGAGAAATGGAAATATTGTCCGCCCTTTTTTTAATGTGTGTGTCACCATAGTGTTCGGCAAAAATAGATGTACTTTCTTTAATAGCCTTCCCATTTGAGAAAGGTGTTTTTTCTCTTGAGCGAGTAAATACGATATTTCATATGACGTTCGAAGCATGTTATTCATCTCTTCACATTTTTTTACAAATAATCATATTATTAACCGTACGTATTAGTCAATCAAAGTGTATCTCTTACCCTCAATTGTCCCACAGTACTGTTGGAGTACCCTAACCTCTCAAAGAACGTCCGCTATGGTTGGAAGAGGTTTGCCCTCTTCATCATTATCATTGCTGCTGGCAGCCAGAGCTTTTAATCCCGTAACTTTGGAAAGTATTTCCGCATCTGTTTTTTCAGTTGCTATCTCAGCTTTGTTGTCAGGATCAACGAATTCTTCAAACTGCAAACCTTCCGAAACGACTTTTGTAAAGATACGTCACGCCACAAACTCTTCATAGTAAAATTCATCATGTTAAGTTTCCACTGTTTCGCTTACATCAAGAACAAACCCTGCACGAAGAAAGCAGCTAAAAATTGTGCCTACTGACACGTCATTCACGAACTGCTTATCCTTTTAAGGGTGTCAAGCAAGATTACTTTAAGTTCCGTCCACAAACGCAAATTCAGAAGCAGGCATTCGAAAATACGTCTCCGATACCCGACCTTGGATGTTCGAATTGCACCTTGATCCAACAACTGAAATACAGACATTACGTTTGCGGACAAAAGGCGCAACTCTATGTTGCTAAAGGTTGAGGTGCAGTGGTGGGCCGAACAATTATTTAAGAGTAAGCACCCTTTGCGATCTTTCTTCACTAAATATTAGTTCCAGTCAGACAGCCATTTCGAAAACAGTTCACACGCCATTCAGGACTTAGTGTTGAAGGTGTAATTCACGGGAAGTGTCGAACGTCTCTTAAAACATCTTGGAGTTTTGCTTTTCCCAATCACTGGCGGTCGAAGCTTATTGGTGCCATCCGGGTTTGTAGCTAACAACACAGTCACTCGAACTTTGCTGTTCTCCTCTCCATAACATTTCTCGTTGCAGAAGGAGAGAGTATTTTTTTGATTGGAGGTTTAACGACCACCGTGAGCAACTCAATGGGCTATAAGCAGTCGCCCGTCCCTAATTCAGGGTCACTGGTTCCAGGGAAGGGAAAGAGCCAGTGCCGTAAGACAAACACAACATCCATGCCTCACCGGGATTCGAACCCGGACTCCGTTCGGACGAATGATCAGAGGCTATCGGTTAGACCACTGCGCCACCGGGGCGGCGTATTGTTTGGAAGCAGCAGCCAAAACAAGCCCGTTTCATCTGCTGTGAATATGTCGCATGGCTTATACTTGGACTATATGTATTCCCAATTTTGTTCGAACAACAGATTTGTGATTTCCACATATACTCCACCATTTTCGCCGAAGCTTCTTTTGTCCACGATGACGTAGCGATCTTTAAATCGCTTCAGCCATCCTGACTCACCTCTGAAGTTTTTCTTTTCCAAGAGTGAAACATATTCCTTGGCTGTCTGCATCAAGGTGGGCCCGGACACTGGACTGTTTCGAGCTCGAACATACAGAAACCATTTGTAAAGCACCATTTCGACATCGTCATGGACCGGCGTGCGTAGAGGACGAGCGTAAGCGTTGGGACGTTTGCTGGCCTTTTTCTTGATTTCTGCCTTGTTTTTCAGAAGTGTACTGAGAGTGATTCTGGAGAGTTTAAATTCTCCCATAACAACCGACTTTTTCTCTCCGTTTTCAACTCTTCGAAATTTAAGATTTTCAAAGAAACAGCTAATTACTCGCCAGAGACATTTGAAGAAACACACTACAAATCCGTACTTATATTCCTTAGAACAGAAAAAGACCGAAATCAGAACTTTTTGTGGTCACCTTTGTTTTTTATAAGAGACAGAATACGATGTGTCGTACTCTCAATGACGGATTTGCAGCACTCACTTGAAATGTCTTTGCACCTCACGTACTTTACCGTGTCAATCAACGCTTGGGAATTTGATGGCTCTTTTTCTGCAACCTTTTCTTTTAAAATGGTCCACAAGTTTTCGATTCAGTTAAGGGAGAGAATATTACCGGTCCAGTGAAGCATAGTTATTTTTTTACCTCTACAGATAGTACTTTACTGTCTCTGCTTTATGGTATGCAGTACCATCATGTATAAATACTGTGCATTAGTGCACTTACATCTGAGTTAACAGCGTCTCACGTAACATTTCCACATGAAAATGACCATCCATTTTAGTGCCTATCGGTTAAATGGATAATGCAGTAGTACCAGCATGGTACTCCATATCATCTGACTAGGCAGATATCTCACGGTTTTAACGGCGTATTTTTCATCAGACCTTTTTACTTTTGTTCGTCGATCATGCGGTTCACGTGATTCAAATTGATGCACAGTTGATTCATTGGAAAAAATAACTTGGCTCCAGTTTTTAGCAATCCACCATTGATGACGCTTCACAAACTAGTCTCTTCTGTTTCATGACAGAAGTTAGTCTAACTTTATGTGTAGGTTTATAAGACTTTAATCCAAATTCGTTGCTAAGACGTCGGGAAACAGTACTTGTACTAATATTAGACTGTTTTAAATGTAGAAAGGATTTTATTTTCTTGCACGAACTCCTCGGAGAACGCCTAACTTTGGGGCTGTTTTTCCTAGATATCCACTTCACTCTCGGTTGCTAAATTCATCTGAATACGGTATTTCATGGTCGTATTATCAATAGCCGCCTAGATCACATTCACATTTCTGCTTATGTCACTTTCGGAGTGTCCTTCATGATATAAATGCACTATTTGTAAAATCCGAGGAGCACTTAATTGACGCTTTTCTGCCAATTGTTTGTTATATAGAAGATATGTACAAAACCTCTCAGCAGGAAAACCAGAAGCAAACTGACGCTGACACTTGTCCCCAACTCTATCAACAGCTCCCGCTGTAGGATGATGCAACACCGACAGGAAGGTGAGCAATACAGAATGTGCTGCGGGATAATGCTGTGACCGTCCTAATGACAAGCATTCGGCATAAATCTCCTAATGACAACAGGGGTCTTAGACATTTGCAAATAACTGAATTTATTTGTTCTTTCCTTAGTTTTTGATATACAACCTACGTCCGAAACTTTACAGAACTGACACAATGAAGAACATAAAAAAATACCATACCCAAAATTAATACTTGTCATTTTCAAAGTACCTCCCTCCTGAATCAACACTCACTTTTATGCGTTTCTGAAGATCATGAAAAGAGTCCTGGAAGGCACTTTCCGGGATGTGCGCAAATTGTGTTGTTACGGCTGTTTTCTTAGATGTAATGTCTGCATCATACTCTCCGCTTAGTGGTCGGTTCATCCTATGAAATAGTCCTGAGTTTACGGAATCACACTGCAGGAACCATGTTTCATCTCCTGCATTAATTCTGGAGAAAAAATAGGGATCCTCAGCTTCAGTGCACAGCAGACCGAAACACATCGAGAAACGATCGTCTTTCTGGTCACAATTCAAAATGCAAAATGCTAATCTAGCATTCAGTTTTTGTTTTCCCAGACCGTCTAGTAGATTCTCATGAAAGATGAACTTACTGATGCTTACCGACTCTACCAAAAGTCTCACTGTAATTCGGAGAACTTCCTTTAAACGGTTCTTCATGTTTTTCGATTTTTCCGCAGTGCACACACTGGAGGGACGGCCAGCTCTCGGATCACCATTAAAGAATTACCACCCTTCCCATCACGAAACCATGCATACCATTCGAAAACTGTGCTGCGGGATAATGCTGTGTATACATAAACTTTCTTTAACGTTTTGTAAGCTTCAATAGATGATTTACCAAATTTCCAGCAAAAACGGATGTTCACTCTTTGCTTTTCCATGGATAAAATTAAATGGGACAAGAAGGCTAGGTATGTCTCGCTTAATGCCCGTCTGCCGCGTGTCGGTCCTGGAGCAAACCGGTTTCCAGCTGTTCGCAGATTGGCCCAGGACTTCTGTCATCTGGCATACTGTCTTCTGATTGCTTATCCTACCACTGTAAAATCAGGTACGAGGTCAGTCCTAGAACTTATTGGACGTAGGTTGTAGTATCAAAACTCCATATTAACTTTCAGTATCTGATGAGTCAATACCGGACACAGAAACTAATGAAAAGAATGCGTTACAATTTTCCTTACCTCATGAATGTATTACGTACTTTACCAGTTTTATTCTTAAATACCAAAGCCCTATCTAACATAATTCATAACACATATTTTTTTTACCGAGAAAGAGTTTTTCTATCGTTGCCGGCTCTGGATACGAAGTTCACGTATGTCATACTGACCGTAAACGTACCCACAGAACGTTACTTAGATGTAACATTTTCGAATTTGTTTCTTCCTGGTCAACGAATCTGAAACAAGTTTAAATTCGTCTAATACAAACAGTACCACCGTCAAAATATTTAGAAGAATATCATGGCAGATAACAGTTTAACAAGTTTAATGCAATCGTGGCTTCATCTTTTGCTTTGTAATAAAAACGAACTGTTTTTCACTAAAAGTTTCTTCAAATTTCCAGGAAAGGATCTTTGCAGTGTATCATTAGCATTATTTTCTAAACACAATAATTTATAAATAAGTTATCCTAATGCAACTGCATAAAAAACTTTGCTAGCATTTTTTAAACGTTATTTGATTCAAATTGTGAACCATTCTGGGAAGTTAAGTTTTGGCAGAGCAATGCCACAACACTTATTACTTGGTATGCAATTAAAAATTCCCACTTTTCTCACCTATGAGACTGTACTCTTAACCGTTTGACATTTGTACTTTTGACTTAGGACACACCGTTAAGTGCAAAAGTAAATAAGACGACAATAAAATCGTTATTGGCGAAACATGACTGAATATTAAATTTTAATAACATTAGTTTTTCAGAAGTTACTGCAAACTACAAATAACATTACAGTAAAATTGTCTATTATTTAGTTTATCTGTAAAATAGAGAAACACATATCTCCTCGAATTGGTGTTTCAATAACTCACAGTTTTTTTCTTTTCCCTGATCACTGTACAGAAACATTCAGCAGAGAAATAAAATTTCAATTGTTATTATTAATAAATTTGCAACATGTGTAGTAACTTTACTGGTAAAATAATAAGATTAAAAAATAAATCCCACAAAACAATATAACTTCACTTAAAAACATTTCCAAATTTTATATAGACTTTTGCATTGTTTACAGAAAGCATGTGTGCACTCTGAGTTCACACAGGATTCATATATACTCTACATGTATGTATAATATCCTTTACACCCAGATAATACACAGATAGCTACATTTATGAACGTGATGTGTAGGCATAGTAAAGTGTCTAAGCCCTAAAAGATGAGATCTCTTACAGTGCACGTACAAGTAAAATTCGGCTCTCCTATCTCGAAAACTGTGCGAGATACAGAAAAGAAGTCAACTTCAAAATTATAGGGCATCATCGATTTGGTATGAAATGACACCCTGCGTACATGAGTATAGGGAATAGAACGCGTGAAATGCTAATTTGTCGGTATTTGAATCCCGCCAGTGTCTGTCGCTAATCATGTGGCAAAGTAACAAAACGTTTTTGAGCAACACCGACTTGGTATGAAATGACAACCTGCGTACAGGTGTAGAGTGAATAGAACGCGTGAAGTGCTAATTTGTGGGCACTTTGATTCTGTTAACGTCTTTCACTAATCGCGTCACAAAGCAGCAATTGCGAGAAATAGATAAAGAGACTGAAAAAACTGACATGTGTGAGTGACGAATAACATACTACGCACAGTAATGAATGCAGCACGAAGACACAGGAGAATGAGAAACACACATGTTAGACATAAACACATGAGAAATGAATGATAACACATGAATAAACACATGGAAACAGTACATTTTACTATCTGTGCTCGATGTTCCCGTCATTGGACGAAATAAATATTTGTATCCGGGACCGAACTTCTCTTTCCAAGTTCAGCAGCATTTCGGTTGTCACGCTGGTGCATGCACCAATAATGGGATATCATACATCCTGCACAGTCGTCGCTTGGTTGGATCCGATATACCTGTTCTTTGAGATAACACCAGACGAAGAAGTCGAATGCAGTGAGATTCGGTGACGATGAAGGCTATTCTACACTACCACCATAGTCGATGACGGTTACTCTACACTACAACCATACCTGTTGACCGAAAGTGTAGGATAAAAACTGTTGTACTTCTGCCGGTTGATGAACAGGGGAATGTCATGTGGAAACCACATAGCTCCCAGTTCGAGCAACGGCGGATCATCCAAAATGTCCGGTAATTGGTTCTGTAGCAGCTCTACATATCGACGTCCCGTTAAAGTGACCGCGTAGAGCACAGGTCCTATCACTCTATTGTATCAGATGCCACACCAAACATTAATGAACCACCGAACCTGATGCCGTACTTATTCTAATGACGGATTTTCTATTCTTCAATAATGGTCGTTTTGTTTATTTAACACCCGGTATCGGCTGAATTTTGTCTCGTCCGTCCAATGCATGTTAGCTAAAAAGGTCGGATGAATTTCTAATGTGTTCATCATAAAGTTGCACCAACCGAAAAGTCGCTATGCTTCCACTGGCAGTAATGTATGCATCGATACTGCCCGGTGCGGGTGAGGACCCAGTTTCTGCAAGATTTGCCACACAGGCCTGGCGGTTAGGCCACACTTCTCACTATCGTCTCTCGTACTGCACCGTGGGTGAACCAGAACATATACTAAAACGTACTCTGGTTTCATGCGGTGACTTACAAGTGCTGGTCTGCCGGAACGGGATGCCTTGTAACGCAGCCCGTCTTCCTTAGACATCAAACAACATTGGTGATGGCCATAAAAGTCGGATTTTGTCCAGCATGATAACGTACGACTTAATGTCGTGAAGCTTCTCTTGCATGACGACCACATTCTTCGTATAATAGCACCATCTCGCAAAATTCCTCGTTTTTTTATTTATTGGAGGCTTAACAACCACCGTTAGCAATTCAATGGGCTATAGGCAGTCGCCCGTCCCTAATTTAATGTCACTGGTTCCAAGGAAGGGAGAGAGCCAGTGCCGTAAGACAAAGACAACATCCATGTTTCACCGGGATTCGAATTCGGATCCCGTTCAGATGAATGCTCAGAAGCCATCGCTTACACCACTGCGCCACCAGGGCGGCAAACTTCTTGTTGAAACAATTCACCATGTATACGTCTAAGGCGCAGTTTTACTTCCCACACTGCCTGGCAATCATTGCCCAGCCACTATTTTATGTTTGCCATTTCACGTGCCGTACACATTTGCATATAATATGCACCGCATGCCAAACGACTCCAGAGCCCGCATTCTACTTTTAGCTGCTTTGTGACTCTATTAGTGACAGATATTGACGGGATTCAAATACCGACAAATTAGCATTTCACGCAATTCCGATATGCAAGATGTCATTTCGTACCAAGTCGGTGATGCTCCACAGCTTTTTATTTGTCATTTGTTTTAGTATCTTTCGAAGTTTTCGAAATAGAAGCGCTAACTTTAGACCACTAGGAACGCTGCAAGCGGTCTCATCTTGTAGCGCTTAATCACTCTATTATGCCTACACATCCCGTTCATAACTATATCTATCTGCGTTCGACAGTTACGTGGGTGTATAATGACTATACTATGCACCCTGTGAAATATGAACGCATATTTTGGGTTTTCACCCAAAAACTCATTTAGCAAGCACCGAAGTTAATAATTATTTTCTTTGCTCCCGAGCTCCACTTTATTGGCGGATTCTACGGAAAGTTTTACTTAATAAGTCTTCAAACAACGAAACACTGAAATAACAATTTGCATGATTAGAAAAGTTTAAAGTACAGAAATCGCCGCATACAGTATATCCTGCTTAATTGGGCCATCGGTTAATTGGGCAGTCTCTTATTTTGGACAGTTCTTGAAGAATATCCCAAATTAGCTCTCCGGGATAAATCGCGCATCATTATGGTCGGTGCTTAATTGGGACAAAGTGATCTGACCCGGACATCATGGCCCAGTTAACCGGAATCTGTAGCAATGGAATTTCTGACCACTCGTTCGAGAAATAAAACATAATTAACAAACGTATTGCACGTGTTTTCTTTTTGCGCATTGTATTAAATTGCATTTACATATCCATCTGTAAATACCCAGCGGAAAACAAGTAAATACTTGGGACAGTGACTTCAATAATCTGCATTGTTTCCTTTGTAGACACTAACATGTTTCTGATGTTTATGAAATGCAGCGCAGTTTATAGAACATTTCTTTGACAATAAGTAACACAATTATGTAGATATCTCAAAATTTTACATGTTGGATAATTGAGAGAATAAAATTATAGATCTTTGATAATTTGCATATTTTTTGGCAGAAGTTATTTTCCGGAAAGATTGCTTAATACCTCTATATCTGAAATAAGCTATATAACAAGTGGAAATTATTATGAAACTGTTTGACCGGAAATTCTATGATGCAAAGCTTGCCGGCTACGCAGAACGTGAGAAAATTTTCTTTAAATATTTAAAAACAAAAGCTCGTCCAAAACAGAAATTCACAATGGTTCTTACATTGAAACCAGCGTTTATTTTCAGAAATAAAATAAAAATATTCATCTTTTGCTTGTATGGAGAGCAAATAATGCAATGGAATTGTTTCGCAAATCGTGCATTGTCACTTCTAGGCTGTCATTTGAACATCCACAGTTAAAGCCTGAACTGGACGAAAATAGTGGTGTTTTGGTCTGGCAGGCAAAACATATACCTGATTCTCAGGTCTGCGACTAGTTCTTAGGCCCTTTCAAGGAGGAATTACGCTATGTTAAATGGCATACGAGGCCGCGAATTTTCGAAATTCTCATTAACATAAAAGCCAATGTATCAGAAAACAAAGCATCTGAATAATGAACTAGATGCTCAGTCATACTGGTAAAGCACTCAAAAATAAAAAAATTGGCTTCAAATGCCGTACCAATTACAATTAGTATTACGCATAATTAGGAATTGATGTTGAATCCCTTGTAGAACAATATGGCCATGATAAGTATCTGCTATTTTCTGTTGAAACAAATCCAAGTTTTTTACAAATGTATTTGCTTTATTATTGAGTTAAAAAGAATTTTCGTGTACGTGGAAAGTTATCTTTCTGTAAATGATAACCCCACAATTGTTTACTAGTAAATAAAGTTCTAGCTACTAAACTTACAGTTCAATTTTCAAATTGTTTTAAATTTCAAGTTTCACCAATTACGTGTGACGTCCGTGCAGATTTGAGACGCGGAAAAAGATAAAATATTTTGTGAAATATTAGGAAAGAAGGGATAATATATGGAAAAATTACCCATATCTGTAAATTATCGGATAGTGTTTATTTGGTTCTTGAACGAAGGCGATAGTTGACCAAATATCTCTGATATAAGAGCAATTGGTACAACAATGGTAGCGTTGTAATTCAATTCGTACAATTTTAAAACTAAAAGTACGCATTTTATTAAGGGTAAAACATTGTTATTTTTCAAAGCAGCAATTCAAATACAATACCGAGTAAATGATACGAAATAAAAAGAAACTGAATTGAATTCCCCCACCTCTTTCATGCCATTTTAAAAATTTATTCACCGTGTGCTGGAAGTGACGGATTACTTTGAGTGTTTATTTAAGAAATTCCTTCTGTAGTCCATTTCTTTCATCCATTTTGGTACAATTCTGATTTTAGTACCAACGAGTACGTTAGTCAAAATGACGGGAATTCATAATGCGTACTTTCAGTACTGGCCATCTGGTGAAATAACGTGATGTTTATATGTGTGTACAATAAAGTTGTAAAGCGTGTAAACCCAACGCAACATGTAATTTGAGAGAACATCAAACGGAAGTCACGCTCTTTACACCTTTAAAAGTGAATCACGGGAAAATTTTATTGGCCGCTACCGGGAATCGAACCCAGGGTGTTCCAGTCACACGCCGGACATGCTTCCACTGCACCATAGAGGCCACGAATGTCCTCCAGACTCACATACAAATAACTGCTAAGCCACTTGGCAGGTTGTTTTTTGGAGCCCCGCACAATGCTGGGGATCCACCAAAGATGGTAAAAGCCGCCCCGGTGGCGCAGTGGTCTACGTGATGGCCTCTGATCATTCGTCCGAAAATGGTCCGGGTTCGAATCCCGTTGAGGCATGGATGTTGTGTTTCTCTTACGGTACTGGCTCTTTCCCTTCCCTGGAACCAGTGACATTAAATTAGGGACGGGCGACTTTTTTTTTTTTTTTTTTTTGATTGGAGGTTTAACGACCACCGTGAGCAACTCAATGGGCTATAAGCAGTCGCCCGTCCCTAATTTAGGGTCACTGGTTCCAGAGAAGGGAGAGAGCCAGTGCCGTAAGACAAACACAACATCCATGCCTGACCGGGATTCGAACCCGGACCCCTTACGGACGAATGATCAGAGGCCAACGCCTTAGACCACTGCGCCACCGGGGCGGCGGACGGGCGACTGCTTATAGCCCATTGAATTGCTCACGGTGGTCGTTAAGCCTCCAATAAATAAAAAAAAAGAAAAGATGGTACGCAGCAACTGAACAAATAACTAAAAGGCGAATGAATAATTAATACAGACTATTTGACATGGACTAGGAACATCAGACAGAAGTAATCGCTCTTTCAATGTTTATGCGTGAGTCATGGAAAAGACTCACTTATAAACCTGGAAAGAGAGTGGAAAGAGCGATGACTTCTGTTTGATGTTCCTAGGCCACGTCAAATTGCCTGTATTAATTTAAGGGAAAACAATAATACCTTTACGAATCAAATTATGTGCGACATTATCTATCACCTTCCGCCATCCTCTCGGGCAGCTGACGGATTCCATCCGTGAAAAATACTTCGTGTGACGAGATCAAATCATCAACCCTTTTTTGCACTTCGTTACATTTCCGGAACTGTACAGCAGAAAAACCATGTTTTATCGATGAACAAATGATAGTCCGAAGGGCTATACGCCGGGAACTTCAAAACTTCCCAGCCAAGCCTCAATTACGTTTCGTTGACCGATATCGCGATATGCGGCCTCGCTTTCTTATGCAGCAATTTCACAGGACGCAATCCTTTGCCTCTGAATTGACATTTCCGACAGATTTCCTGTTTCAATCGCCGGAATTGTTGCTTGTAGCGATCAGCAGTAACAGTTTGACCCTCTTACAGTAGTTCATATTAGAGCATAGCATTTATATCCCACCAGATGCACAACAGAACTTTCTTGGAGTGAATATTGCGTTTCGGTGTCGAAGTCTTTGCTTCACTGATGTATACCCAGTGTTTTTGAGTTTGGTGTTGTCGTACCATATCCACATTTCATCACCCGTGATGCTTTTCCACAGGAAATACTTTGTGTGTTGTTTATTTAACAGATTCCAACATTTGATGACGAGCTCATCTTTTTTCCTCTGGATCGGATCATGTAGCACCCATTTTCCTTCCTTCTGAATCTCTCCCATTGCGCGTAAGCGATTGGAAATGGTTTGTTGAGTTGCCTCCAGTTGTTCAGCTAGTTCGTTTTGCGTTTGAGACGAAGCTTCATCCATCAATGCTTGCAGTTCCTCATGTGCAACGTTTGGCGGGGTGGAGCTACGTTCTCGATCTCTTACATCAAAATAACCTGTTTTAAACAGTCTAAACCAAAACTCCCACTTGCTTTTCGATACTTTATTCTCCCCAGAACATAGCAGATCCATGCACATGCTTTTGCAGCACATTTTCTGTGATAAAATTCGTAACGAATGCAGTGTCGAATAAATGCATTATAGCTTGCCATCTTTCACCAACCGATTTGCAAGTGCATTTAGCTGTAGGGAAAACTTCTGTGTCACATTTCATACTCTGGACCAGTTACGGTAACATGACAACAAAGCGGAAGAATGTCGGGTATGTACATTAGCGGTAAACGTCATACAAAAAACTCTTTAAAATTTATATGTACACCTAATATGTATATCAAATGGAACTTTTGCGAATGCGTAAAAGCTTAAAATTTTAAAAGTTCAGTTTCAATTCCTCGAGGAATGAAAAAACATCTGAGTATAGAAAACTACATTTATCTACCGCATTGCCAAATTTGTTGAACTCCTTATTTGACTTTTGTCCAAAATTTTGCTTAGCATCACTAAATCATCTTGTACACATGACATGAAGTCGTCCTACGCGGTTAATAAGGTATTTTTATTTTCTTGCAGCCCAAAATGCCGTGAAATACTTCCTGCTAAGCCCTCACGAAGCGCGATCATCCGACTGCGTTCCACAGTCAATCCCCGGATTACATACTGCATTTAAAACCACCTTATTACCCGGCGCAAATGTCAAAGGCCTGTGATTATACGCTCGCAGTTATGAAATTGATTTTTTTCTGACATGCAACTGTAATATGAAGTTTATGAATAGTACCACACCGCTTTTAAATTTGAAGCAAGGCTCTCACGATGCAAGCAGCTTGAAAGCTGGATCACTAGTCCTCGTTTTCTGTACCTAGTCATTTGTCCCCACACATTACTTAACACTTTTTATGTAAGTTGCGGTGAATCTGACAGCAAATAGTGCCCAAAATTTTCTGCCTTTCCAAACAGAAATGTTTATATAATGGCTGGGTTTTACGAAATCTATTGCAAAGCATTTTTTTAATAAGACGATGAGGCTTTTAGACTAAGCTTTGTGCCTCACAGCAACTAGTTGGCCATGCGGAAATAGCTAAAATATCTCCTGATCACTAAGACTCTTGAAGATGCACGACCAGCCACGGAGGAGAACCTCCTTGCGACCAGCACGTGAAGTCACAGTAGCAGCACAAAAGTCCATCAAAGGGGCACGCTCATGAGAAGGAAGGTTAGAAATGGAGCGTCCTCACAGAGAAGCGTCTTGAGAGAGTAATAAATTTCTCCAAGGCCCGAACTTTACGTTTTGCCACGGAAGCGTCCCGAAAGTCCAACAAAGAATACATTTGAGCAGAGACGGAGGTTGAGGAATGAGGATTTGTCACTATAAAACAAACCCTCCGATATGCACTGTACGCAGGACAGGAGAGGAGGAAGTGAGGAACAGTCTCAGGCCCGGAGCCACAGAAGCACATCGGGGAAGAACGTTTTCGAATCAGAAAGGTGTAGCTGTTTAAAGGTGCCGTGTCTGTGCGTAATTTTTGAATTATGATTGCTGAGAAACTTCGATAACAGTGTTCGCTAGGCCATCTGTGACGGAAGCTGATGAACGGATATAGCTCTGCCCACCCGGACGAAAGCCAGGCTGAATCAGAAGCTGAGATGAGCATGTTACCACTGTGCCGAGCAGCGTCAGAGGCTGTAACTGGGGGAACAAGGCCAGGCCCTCTGCATGGCCCCGTCGGGCGGCAGCGTCAGCGGCCTCATTCGGTGGAAGACCAACATGAGCTGGGCACCAAAGCAGCTCAATGTCCTCGTAGAAAGAACGGAGGCGTTGAAGAGAATCATGCAGAAGAACGATAATGTCTTGAGATTTGCGATTTAATGCCAACAAGGCCTGTAGAACAGAAAGACTATCCGTAAGCAGCAAGAGGCCACCGCACGGGCCGGGAGCAAATTCAAGCGCTGATATTAGGGCCCACGCTTCAGCCGATAACACTGAGGAAATAGTCGAGAAGGAGAACGAACGGCTGGATTTGTTCCGTGGAAAAAACTGCCCGATCGCCACTGAGGAGTTAATCTTCGAAGCGTCAGTAGCAATGATGTGGTGCGACGCTGAGAACTGGGCCAAGAACACCCCAAAGCAATGTCTGATAAGCATCGGATGCAGATATCGTTGCTGAAAAGGGAGACCCGAGAAAATAATCGAGTAGCAGGGTACAGACGAAACAGGAGGGGCCGGCAGAGCCTGAAGAAAATCGCTGTTGACGAAAAACGGCTCCTGTCGGAAGCGACTGAGCACGATTCCAAGGGGAAAGCCATGGGATTTCCAAGCGTAGAATGACAAGGCGTCATCTTCCAGAAGAAGATGAGCGATAGGCGAACGCTGACCCATCGACAAGTGGCGGTACAAAAATCGGACTGTCAGGAGGGTGATTCGAGAACGCACGCTAGCGATTCCCCATTCAGCACGCAAGACCGCCACAGGCGTCGAACGATGGAGGTGAATGGCTGCACGGAGTGCATGGTTGAGCAGAACTTCTAGAGTGTCGTAGAGATAGGTGGGTGATGCGAACAGGACCGGAGCCGCATATTCCAGAATAGGCCGAATCACAACAACGACAAAGGCGAGAGCGTTGGGGAAGCCAAGACCCCACCGGCGATGACAAACAACTTTAACAGCATACAAGGCTCGGAAGACTGACGTCTTGACGTGCGTGAGGTGTGAAGACCAGGTCAGGGAGGAGTTAAACCCGACCCCTAAAATCCTTATGGAGGACTGCCAAATCACTGAGTCAGAGCCCAGCACGAAAGGAGAGGCAGGCGACCGGTGCTTACGAGAAAAGTCAATCGCGAAGCTTTTAGAAGGAGAGAGACGTAAATCCCAGGATGATGCCCACTGAACAATGGAATCCAAAGAGGATTGCATATAGCTAAGTGCCGCCGCCCGGTTGGGACTATAGGAAACAACAAAAATATCTTCTGCAAATAAGAACATATGCGCATTTGGATGACAGCAATCAACCACATCATCAATGTATAAGTTAAAAAGGATAGGTGAAATGGAGCTACCCTGAGGAACACCTAGACACTGCGGAAAGGAGGAAAACACCGTTCCCTGCCAACGAACGCGAAATCTGCGCCGAACAAGGTAGTCAGCCAGCCAACGGAGAAGACGACCACGAACACCCAGAGACGCCAATTTCATAAAGAGAGCAGGATGACAGACCGAATCATATGCCGCCTGAAGGTCCTAAGACACCAGAAAAACATAATTATGTCTAGCTCGAGCCACCAGAAGATGACGTTGGATTGACAGAAGGCACGCCGATGTGGAACGTCCTGGCAAAAATGCGAATTGCAGCTTGCTGATCCGTTAATGAGAGATAAAGAAGTCTGTTAGGCGAGAGTCCAGGACTTTCTCCAAGATCTTCGAAAAAACTGAAGTGAGAGTGATCATTCGGTACGATGATAAGTCGAGAGCAGGTTTGTTAGGCTTCTTTATCGGAATCACCCAGGACTCTTTCCAGCATGAAGGATGATCGCCGGCTGACCAAAAGAGGTAAAGGAGGTCTACCAGCCAAGCCGAAATCCACCTCCATATACGTCTCACCAGTTCGTAAGTACATCCATCAGGGCCGGGTGCAGAGCGTCGGGGCGATCCATTAATAGCCCCGGCAACTTCACTCGCAGTAAGTAACGCATCCATCTCAAGAGAAGAGTCATCATGGTCAATAGAAAAGGAATGCACGGAACAGCCAGAGGCTGTGGAAAAGAGTTCACCAAACGCCGAAGCCTGCTCCGCCGGATCAGCAACAAGGAAATCGTCAATCCGAAGTAGCAGGTGATCCGGGCTCGAACCAACATGAGATTTAAGACGGCGCAAGAGGGAGAAAACGAAGCCTGGCCTCGAGGTGACGTTGCATTGTGCCATCCAGTAGGCACGTCTCTTAAGAATGAGGAGGTGGCGAAGATTCCGTTCTTCCTGCCGATATAATGACCAAGCGAAGAGGCAGCCGGATGACTTGGCATAGCGAAGGAGGCGGCGTTTCTTGCGAAGCCGCTGAGCACAATCAGAGTCCCACCATAGAGACCAACGTTGACGCTGACCGCTGAGCCGACGAGAAGCGTTTAGAATCAGGGAAATGCGGTCCAGGATCATAGCGGCACCGTCAGGAGTGGAAGAAAGTTCACCACGGATAATCTTCTGGATAGAAGGCCAAGCCACTGACCAAGCAACTGGTTGCAACCCAGTGCAAGAGGGGCAGGGGAGCCAAACATCCCTGCCTCTAATGTTGTTATGACAGGATGATGGGTGCTACCGTAGAGGTCACTATCCACAGACTAGGAGCAGTACGGAACCAGCTGAGGCGAGCACATGGTGAGGTCCAAAACAGAACAACTTGACCCCCTGCAAAAGGTAGAAGCCCCCTAGTTTAGGAGACAAAGATCCTGCGAGCAAAGCCAGTCCACGAACTCAGTACCTCCCCGGCTCGGAGAAGCAGAACCCCAGCTAGGGTGATGAATATTGAAATCCCCAACCACCATACAACAATCAGTGAGCAGTTGTTCGATCCGTCCAAGCAAGAGCGCCGAGAGGGGAGGAGAGGGAATGTATAAATTAATAATCCTGAGCGTGGTGTAGCCAGAGAAGATATCCGTCGCAAGAAGCTGCTCGCTCGAATCCGAGCTGAAGATGTCCACCAATCTGGAAGAGATATCCGACCTAATTGCAGTTAAGAGGCCACCCCCGACCCTCCCCCCGATCACTCCTATACACCGTACGGGCTGGGAGGAAAATAGAGAGACCAGGATATAGCCATTATTCTTGGATAGTCAAAATCGTGGCTGTAGAAAAAATAGAACTGTCGGTGAAATAAGGTCTTTTGGAGCGAAGGGACTGCGCATTCCATTGGACCAGCGACCAACTATTCATGAAAAGAAAAGTGATCCGCTAGGCCAGATGCCGTCTTGAACCGCATGGAACATAGGCCACAAAGAAACTTACCGTCGTCACGATGAGCTTTCAGGTGTGACAGCAAGGCTGGACGAGAAGAGAAAGGCATGGCGCATGGAGGACACGAGAAGGTTCTGGAGTCAGAAAGTTTGACGGATTCCACAGCAGACTCCACATACGGAAACACAGATTCTTCGCATGACAGGAATTCATCGGCGCTTAGGCCAGTGTCAGGAGGTTGCTCAGTAGGCACTGAAGAAGCTGGGCACGCTGCAACTGTAGTAGGAGGATTCTGCAAAATTTCAGCCTGTGGCACATGTGCAACGGATGTTGTGGGGCCAGCATGTAGGGAAGGAGGTGAAAGAAGATTCATCAAAGAGTCCAATCTACTGGTGAGTTTAGAGATAATGTCCAGAAGCTGAGGGAAGGCAGAGGAGCAAGCACACGGAGGTTGAGCCTGAGTCGCCGACGCCGCCGCCGCCTCATATGAGGCCTGGTGGACTTGACGCACAGAGTCCCGAGCTTCTGGATAGCTGAGATGCTTCGAAGCCATAATATCTAGGATATGCTTTTCTTGGAGGTAAATTGGGCAGTTCGTGTCAGAAGTGGGATGAGAGCTCTTGCATAATACGCACTGGAAGCTCGACGCCGAGCATACCGAAGAGTCGTGTGCTTCACCACAACGAGAACAGCGAGCAGCACTACGACAGGTTGACAGCAGATGTCCATAACGCTGGTAGTTTTTACAGTGCCTTGGCGAATCCAAGAAGGGTCTGACCGCACATCTGGAATACCACAGATAGATAGTGTCACGGTTAGTAAATACCAGTTCTCCCACTAGGACCGAAGAAGTAGGGACCCTCGAGGAATTTACCGAACGTCGGAGCCGAACAACACGAAGACAGTTCACACCACGGTCCAACAATTCTGAAGCAATTTCATCAACAGGGGCTTCAGTGTCCACATCTCGAACTAAAAACTTCGTTGTCATAAGCTTAGTAAGAACCTAAGTTTTGACCGGTACCTGAAGAAAATTAGAAAGTTGACAAATTTCCAGCAAGCAAATGAGATTCGAGGAACGCACCAATAAGTCATCCGAA
The DNA here is from genome assembly GCA_039090855.1 of Macrothele yani. Classification (NCBI taxonomy): domain Eukaryota; kingdom Metazoa; phylum Arthropoda; class Arachnida; order Araneae; family Macrothelidae; genus Macrothele; species Macrothele yani. The sequence goes on from CM077016.1 coordinate 7,527,682, forward strand.
CGTAAAAACTGTATGTCTGAAATCGAGTCATGCATTGAAATATTTTCCACGAAGAACCTCTTCAACAACATGGGACGGACTCTGGGTAGCTTCCCAGAAGTCGCGGAAATAAGTATTTCACCACGAGTCACTCCGCTCGCAAATGCCCTACGCAACAATTCCTGAGGAGACCAAAGAATCGAACAAACAAAATCATTAAGTGGAACTAGCAAACCACCCAGCTGAGGAAGCTCATCACCCGGTGAAGAACGCATTCTTTTAGCCGGAGTCGAGGAATCAGAGTCCCCATCCCCGCCGGACCCACCGGCGGCAGCTAGGGCCCACCCCGAATCAACAGACCACAACAGACAAGAGCATGCAAAGACAATTATCCTACCTTGGATATGGGAAGAACCAACCGCCTGCAAAACTTTAGCAGGAAAAGAAACGAAAATAGAAAAGGAAACAGCAAGCCGCTGTTTCAAAAATGCAATGAAACAAGAACGCTTTCGCCAACGACGACACACCCAAAAAACAGTATCCTACGGGGTTCACCGATTAGAAACAGGAGAGTTAACTTCACAATAGCCAACCGTTGCCAATCATCTCCAACATTCTACCAGCTTTTTTTCCTTTCGCTCATTTTAGCGGCACCGGCAAAAAACGTTTCATTACTGATAAGCGGTCTTTTCTACTCCACTATTCTATGCTCTTTATCCAAGGACATGGTGGGAAGGTCTAGTCCCTCTGGGATGGACACCATACCACTGGATAAAAAATTTTACTCAAACAATTCTGTCTTTTCTTAGTTCGAAGCTATCGCTATAGCCCTTTCAGCGGGTCATCGGTCAGAAAGGATTACTGTGAATCATCAACCTAAATGGGCACTTTGAATTAACAAAACTAATTGGAAACGTTTTTTGATGCGTATTTTCATACCTTCTACCCGCGTTCTTTCCTCTTCTTAGACAACGAATATGTTCATTCAAGCTGATTCCAGCCCATTTCGCTAACCCAGGGTCAATCGGTTCCAGACGATTAAAGGTTTAAGAAGCATGATTTTTTTTGTTTTTAATAAAGGACTGTTTGCTTTTTCGCAGCTCCTAAGTTTTGTGGTGCATTAAAATTCCCGGAACTAAGAAAACTAATATCTTTCAGCAACGAAAGTGGCAACTTTTGGGTGTACGGAGTAATGAGGCGATATATTTTGGTACAAAAAAATGGAATCGGTGATTAAAATTTAATTCATTTTAGGCAATTAGACGCGCAGATTTTTTCAAATAGACTGAGGTTCAAACAAAGGCTGCAACAAGCAATCTGCATGACAGTAAATAGTTTCAGTTTAGTTTGACTTTCCCAAAAAAATTACTGAGTCTGACCAAGCAAAAAGCCTGGCACTAGGACCTACACCGATGAGCCATTCCATTATATCCTCAGCCAGCCTAGAGAAATGCGCGCGCCTGAAAACCGAAGGGTGGCGCATGTGAATTTCACAGATCAGTATATGTATATATTTATTCCTGCTGCTTTAATAATAGATAATAAAATATCTATAATTAAAGCAGCAGGAATAAATATATAAAAATATTAAGAATTCTGATACGGCATTTAGTCGCCAAATTCACGAAATAGCACAAGATTTTGTTGAACAAACTGTGGAAAAAGTTTTAATTTGGCAAGCGATTTGTATTCAGATTGATGGGCTTATCGCGAGAGCTGTTTATCGTACCGAGACATCGGTGCCCGTTTTGGACGACAACCGGCCAGAGTGAGGCGATTATGGATTCGGTGGGTGAAAGAGAGACGGACGGACAGACGTGAGCAATTGCCCCAGGCACACCACCGAACGAGGGGACCGGCATGTTGTGCGGCGGGCATTTACGGCTCGCACAGTCACATCACGAACGTTAGCGCTGGAATTAATTGTGTGTTGCGAAACAACCTGTGTCAGCACGTACCGTTCGACGTCGTCTGCAGAAGCGGTGACTCGTCGCACGGCGCCCATTGCTCCGATTACAATTGACGTTACACCACCGGCGAGCGTGGTGTCAGTGGGCCGTTGAACACAGCACCTGGACTACGGAATGCCACGACATTGTCTTCTCCGACGAATCCCGCTTCTGCCTGCAGCACCACAGTGTTCGGATCCGCGTATGGCGTCACCGTGGCGAAATATTGTGTGACGCTTGCAATATGCATCGCCATACCGGTCCGTCGCCCGGCGTTATGGTTTGGGGCGCAATTGGATATGACACCCGCACTCCTCTGATACGCATCGCCGGTACACTCAACAGCCACCGCTACATCTCCGACGTTTTCGAGCCTGTAGTCCTCCCTTACCAGCAGGTCGTGCCAGCGGCCACGTTTCAACAGGATAATGCACGCCCGCACGTGGCACGTGTCGTGCAACAATTGCTCACTGCCCACCAGGAGTCACTGCTGCCGTGGCCCGCCTGTTCTCCCGATATGTCACCCATCGAACACGTCTGGTCGCAATCGTCAAGAGAGTGGCCCGGCAAGCATAACCCGCGGTTTCGCCTGATGAACTGTGGCAACGTGTGAAAGCAGCCAGGACCGACATACCCTTAGCTTACATCCAAAGCCTATTTCGTTCGATTCCGTGGCGTGTAGCGGCCGTTATTGCCAGCCATGGGGGCTACACGATCTGATGATGTATGCGTGTTCCGCAAGTCGTACGGGCCTGTAAGCTCAATCGTGACATCTTTGTATCTGTTGTTATGTGTGCAGTAAAACTGGCTTGGCTATCTCGTGTCCTTCTTGGTATTGCATTTGGGTTGCCAGGAGTGTAGTATGAATTCTGCCTTTCTGAAAAATGACAGTATCTTTCATTTTAAATGCCTATTATTTTACATAGTTCTACGTTTTATTCTTTCTAATGTAACTGACAGAAGAGGTAAAAGTGTTTTAAAAATAGAAAACCTCAAGCCACGGATTTGAAACGAAATATCTCCTGGAAAGCTTTTAAGACACAGTTTGCTTATTTACGGAGTCACAATAATGAGATTTAAAGTAAATTCTTGCCTACTGTTCTGCTACGTATTTGACCTACGTTGACGTTCTTGAAGAATATTTCTCACATATTGGTACCACGTCCTCTGTGACACTTATAGACTCCTATCAGTATTGCAGATTTTGTCTCAAGATAAGAAAGAAAGACTAGAGGTGAGGGTGTAGTTGTTAAAGTCTGGGATTCAAATTTTGCAATTCCTAAGCATAACTTCCAGCGAATTAGGAGAGATATGTTGCACCTTCGCATTTTTGAAATAAATCAAACGAAATTTAGTATTTCTAATTAAATTCATCAAGAGGAAGAATTTAGCATACCAATCCTGCGGCATCTTAGCACGAATGGTCTGTAACAATCGCGCCTACTTACTATACAACTCGTTTCTCTTTAAAGGAAGAAATTTGTCGTTGATGTGAATGGATTTTACAAATCAAGACATAAGGAGCGAAAAACTTCGCCTCTTTAGATGTGTCACGTTTCAGTTAATACCTGCCAATGGACGTCACAGAACATCACGTTATCAGGACCAATCGATGGATCCATCAGGGCCGGATTTAAATCTTAGGGGGCCTCGAGGCACTTCAGGTCCGGTAAGCAATGGCGAAGTACAGCGTGTTCATTTTCCGCAAAAAGAGCAGAAGACGTGCAGGAATATTAATTTATAGATTGTTTATCTTACTAAGCGCATCTTGTTTCTGAGGCATACAATTGAATTTTTAATCTACATCAAGTGCGAATTTAAGCTAATCAATTGAAATTTAAAAAAAAACAGTGTTTAAGTAAAATAAGGTAAGTAAATGAAAAACATCTGTTCTTCGAAATCTCGTCAAAATATTAGCAATTGCGTTTCCTTTTGTATGGCTAAAGGATGACACGAATTTTCAGTACGACATATGTCTTCTCTGAAATATCCCAAACTCATTATTACTTTTTTCTTCCATAAATGAAAACAACAATAACATGGTGTTAGAATGGTATTACTGCAAACTATCGATTTATTCGTAAATTAACACCAATAATATGGTGTTAGAATGTTATAACTGCAACTTATCGATTTATTCGTTCTCGGTATATGTAATTATGTATCACATTTCGTAATGATTTTCTATTTATATTCTCGGAAATTTCATCCCATTCTCTTTAATTTTCTCCTTTATGCTCTACATTTTTATCACATTTTTAATTATAAGTGAACAGTATGTGTTAAACATTTTAGACATTTAGAACAGATTTATATGTGTTTGGCCTTTTAAGAAATCTTAGTAATCTGACAAATGAAGCACATCTTTCAGTATTTTAAACGAAAAATAATTTCTTTATAAATTCTTATTTACAACAAAACAACATTACCTTGACACTCATTAAAAGATTTTGTTGCCTTGAGCTGGCCATTAGAAAAGTATGTGTTGTAATGCATTTGCTATTGGAGCTTGTCAATTGGGTTTCCTTAGAAACGTTCATTTTGAAAAATTAAAGCGAAAAATGTATTTATTGAGAAGGTAGATTTATCTCAATGTGTGAATTAATATTTGCATCCAACGCCACAAAAAATAGAAACTCAAGGCAAACGTTTAGTTGTTTTTACAGTGAAAAGAAAATATACAGGGGGTAAATTAGGCTGATTTCCTGAATAACGGCAACATAGTTCGAAAAAGCTTTTATTGCGGTAGATAGAGCAGTGGCCATAAATTGTTAAAATGCATGAAACTCCTTGTTCCGATGCATGTACACTTTCTTACGATGATCATCAGTGCAGGTTAAAAATAATATTTGCAAAAGCTGAAATAATTAATTATCAAATTTATCAACCATCCGCATGTACGAAGGACATACATACATGCGAAGTAATATCGATAGCATATGATTCATACGAAGCGATTTCGGCAATACATAAACTATGCTACGAACATTAATTTATCGGAGAGAATAACGATATTATACGGGATATATGGTAACATTTCCTATTTCTCCATAAAATTTATTATTCTGAGCCTTTTGTGAATCATGAAGGAATGATAACAGATAACATTATGTCAGTTCTCTTTTTTATACCTAAAACAAGAAAGACACGTCGGAGATAGCAAATTTTAGGCAGTCAGAAACCATAAAAAATATTTGGTAAAATCTATCATCAGGCACATTACACGCCACCTAACTTCCGTTGGAAACACCCTATTCAATACAACAGAATGCCGTTCATGTTAATATGAAGCTGAAGAATGAGCAACATCTTTTTTTCCTCATTTTTCTTATTTTAGGTAGACTCTCACAAAGAAGTTTTATGCAACTTTCCTTTATTAACCTCCCACGAAACGAACATTTTGCTATGTGTTCTTTTCAGGCATATCAAATATTTCAGAAATAAGATTTCCGGCGGATGTTCGCGGCCACAGAAAACCAACAGCCAGGAAATTTTCGCAGGAGATCTCCTCTTCTACGGGAACCGCGATATCAAGGCAAACAATTTTCACAAAACTCCACGGGAGAATTCTGCATTTAAGAAGACCAACAGTAAGCATTCCACTGGCAGCATCGCACAGAAAAATCCGTCTAAAATGAGCTTGCAAGCATCACCCCTGTTCCCCTAATCAATGCGCCTGTGCTATCATTAGTGACGAATCGTTGGACAGCGTAAACACGGGCTCTTGAAGTGTGACCATTTGTAGGGTCGATGTACGGTGAAACTTACTCTCCATTATTAGAGAAGTTTACCTCTACGGTGCTGAATGAATTCTGGTTTGGGATGACCACATATTGGATGTACGTATGGCATTGCAAATTTCCAGGTGTCACCATGATTGTTGCACTCTACAGGGATAGCATCCTAGAGCTATGCATTAATTTTCACTTGATATTTTGACCCACAATGTATATGCTACGACGGTTGCCTATAAATGGCTCGACATTCGATTCTTAGATATTGCATAACTTAAATGAAATTTGGTTACATCCGTGAAAAACATACTTTATCCTTCAATAATTCAGTGTTTTCTACCTGTGCATAAATCCTGTTTAGAGCCGAGGATGACTGACAGTAAATAAAGGTCCGGAGAAGCTTGGAAATGGTGTATTTCACTTGATATTACACTTTGATGTTGCCATATACCTACATCAGGGGTTCTAAGAGCGTTCGTCGAAGTGGAGCAGTTAATATGTGTTCCATAAATGAAGTTCCCTGACCTAACTCACAGTTGTATACTACGTTGTGCGTGTGGGCAACACAATAATGATTTTCACAGAGAAATCAGTATGCCCACTGCGAATTCTACATTGTGCGATATCTCGCACATCCTTCCAAGGTAGTATAGGTAAGGTCACTCCGTGCGTCAGCTAAATGAATACACGCATCGCAGAATAATATCGTAATACTATAAGAAAGGTATAAACGTGTGTCACAGTGCGTATTCTAAGAAAAGCATCAAATTGTAGGGGATTCCTTTAGGCAACCGAAAACATTTTACTTCGAAAATGCAGCGAAACTGTCCATTTTACACTCATGCAAAACATGAAAGATATTCAAATCGTTTTTGTTTTTTAAAACATTAAGTGATCATGTGACGCTACAATTTTCTGTGAATTGTCCGGTCAGGCTTCTTGTTATTTAAAACGATTTTAAGAGTAGTGTCAGTACGACATTAGCTTTGACGGAACGAGCGTTGTTAGTGAAGCTTTTCTTTTTAAATGTATGCGGAGAATCGACAACAGAAAAAATAGCAAACATATTGCAAACATATATAGAAATATATAAGGGCCAAGGTCCTATCCGCTGCGCGGATTTTCAGAGTGTGGTGAAACGAATTCCGGAACTGCAAATTTTCTGAATCTCTCCAGACACAGGAGTCCTGAGTTAAGTAAGTGCCGTTCAAATACTGCGGCATTCCAAAAAGACAAACCAGCATATCAAGCGTGAAGTGGAATAAACAGTGCTCGTGAAGCGATAAGATGTTTGGACGTACCAAGAGCATCGTAAATAGTATGCTTCACGGTATAATAAATGTTTCCCCATACAAATCTGCAAACTTTAAAACAGCTATTACCGACGGATACCACAAAGCAGGCGCAATTTGCTAAATAGCCTATTGCAATAATCATCAAGGATTCCCAGGTAATGTTGAATGTTTTATGAACAAAGAAGTTCACTTTCTCTTACTTGGTCTTGTCAGCACGCATTACCAAATATACGAACATGACTATACACATGTGCAAAATAGGGACCAGTGCACACACCAAGAGTTAAGTTGTGATGAGGATTCATTTCAGTCGTCATTCTTGGGTTAGTTTGTTTTTTCTTTGAGTAACCGTGCCCTAGAAATGGCTGGACGATTTGCTCAGTGAATACCGAGAGCCACTTGAAACTGTTTTGCACAAACGTGATGCCATGTTTGCTGGACATGTTCACTTTGAAGCTAGATAGTGCGCCAGCTCACTTGGCATCTCCGACGAAGTACTTCCTTGCCCCAACATTTGGAGTAAAATGACTAATCAGCCGGCACCGACGCGTCTCTTAGACACCGCAGTCTCCTGATAGGACACCCGTCGATTTATAGTTATGGTGAAGAAGGCATTCTCCGCTATGAGTACTGCATTAATCCGGAATGATACTTTCGGGCGTTTTCAGAGATGGCACTTGGTCGAATGATATAATAGCATGTGTGTGGGCCTATGTTGGACAATTACATTTGTGATGATGTCATCAGATTAATGAAACGTATACATTTTCATCGATTATCATTGTATTTGCTTCATCTGTCAGTGACAGTTTGAACTAAAATTATATTGATCTATCGGTAACAGAGCTGAACGCCTTTTCGTTGCTAAATGGAATGTCTCTATTAGCTGACGCTTTTTGTGCAAACGGAAATGTATTACATCCCTTTGGTTTTTTTTACATATAGGGTATCGACATTTAAATGGGCCTTTGAGTTACCTGGTACTTACTTGAATCCCAGAGCAAGAATGTGCTGTGCTTGAAGTTCTTACATTTTGCTTTATCTCAGGAAAAAAATAGGTAATGGAGTATGATTCAGCAAAGCATGGAGCAAACGGGAGCTAACGAATTGCTGAGACTGAAAGAAAATTGCAGATTATATAGCATAAGAACGGCTGTCATCGCAAAAGGAAGTATCCGCAGAAGTATTGCTTCTGTGAAAGAAAATAAAAATCTAATCTAAATGTAGAATATATAGGAAAAGGAAAACTAAAGCAAATGTGTACTCTTATCACCAATAAACCAATTATTTCAGTGGTAGGAATAAGGTTGAAAAATTGTGAAATACACTCATCGACAAAAAAATAGTTGCACCCAGAAGGAAGCAACCGACAGGAATGAAAATTGGTGAGTAGGTTTGACATAATGATACATACAAATAATTCAAGTATCATTCTCGGCCGCACATGTGACGTAAGCAAGTAGGGTTCGTGGCGCTGGGCCAGATCGGCTGTATGAGGTAGCTTCATTGCGCGTGCTTCCCATTCTGTCTCATGGTAATGTGTTGGTTGCATACTTTACAAGAGAAATATGCCTTGGAGAAAATTTCGGAGGCAATTCTAACAGTTGGAGAAGTTCGAGAGGGCCCGGGTAGCTGAATGCCTGGAAGCGGAACGGTTTTATCGCCGAATTGCGCGCCATGCCGATCGAGCGGATATTAACCATCGTGAAGACTTCTGTGAGCTGTACGCAGGTAGACCGTCCTTATTTTAGGGCAGCATGCTTCAGCATGGGGAGAGAGTAAAACAAGACAAACACAACATCCATGCCAGTGTTGGATTCGAATTCTGATCCATCTCTCAGTCGGAAGACAGTGCTTAGGCTTCTGCCCCAAATATATTTTTTAAGATATTCATTCTGATAAAATATTTTAGAAATGTAAGCTTCTAGGTTTCTTTTGTTTAAATAATATGTACATAAAATTTATATGTATAGCTGTGTCAAAAAACAATGTCTGTTGGAATTTGTGTGTCATTTCTCCGTCAAATGGAAGATAAATTATCGTCTTCGAAGTGAAAGAAAAACGTTTTTCCAAGAAAACCTAATTTACCTTTGATGTTCATTTGCTTCATGCCGATGATCTGTTATTATCAGAGTACAGCGCACAAGAGCTGCAGATGCCTGAAGGGCAAAGGAATCCTATTTTTCCGTTAACATTTAACAAAAGTCTCTAAAAAATAATCTTTACAAAATTCAGAGAAAAGAAGTAGGTTTGCCTTTATGGGAAATTAACAAATTGCTTTCCTTTACTCTTCTACATAAATCTGAAAAAACAACCTTTTAATGCAAATTTAAGGAAATCTTACGTTTCGCCTATTCGGTCTTAACAAAGAATGAGTTTGTAAGTAGAAAACCAATGCGTTCAAACTTTTTCAGTGTAAAAGAGATGTCGAATGTTTAATGCCTCACTCTTAGGTGATCTGAAATCAGATTTTCGTAAAAGTATTAATTTGAAACAATACACAGAAAAGAAATTGGAACTACTCTATTTTTAAGAAAGCGGCAGTCAAATGTTTGGGAAGCGCATTGCCTTAAAATGTACGAGCATATAAAATTGTCATTCATGTAATACATGTTATATAACAATCCCACAAAAATTACATCTACATGCTGGTGCTTGAAGAACCCAGGTGGAAGAGTTCTAAGAATTTCTGGCAATTATTTGGTGTAAGACAGACAGCCGTTTTACTAGTACAATGTGGAAGAATTATGTATGACACGAATCTGCCTTACTGGCGCATTCTCCAAGAGTAATGTATGGCAGGAAGCAGTCCTACTAGTAGGGCCCAAGACTTATGACAGCACTGTTTTTACTTTCGTAAGACAAGTCTGACGCATCGGTTTTATTCAAAAATTGTAATTATCGGAATATTTTGCGATTACTATGTACTCCACAAGTTATGTTCAAACCTGACATCATTTATCTGGAGTCCGTAGAATGTCACGCTTTCGATTTAGTACAACGCAACATCCTGTCAAATTTCAGTTACCGTCATGGAACTAACCAAAATCTGAACCTAAGAAATATGTAGTTTTTGATGTTCAGAAACGACGTTACAATGGTCTGCAAACTGAAACTGATTAAAAAAATAAAACGGTTTAAAAATAACTTACAAATCCAAAAGTGAATGAACTACAAAGACATCGCCTTTACTAATAGAATGTCATCCATTTTCCTTCGAAAGACAAACCCCATTCACTTAGTGGTCTCTAAATTATGCAACGCATCTGCTGGTACAGTGGAGTAGCTATATAATTAGAAGTGGTATTGTCCTCCATAAACCTGTCAATAATGAACGAGATGAAGACATCATTAGTTTAAAATTTTCCTTCAGGCCGCTGTTTGCTAAATATTTTCTAATTAAAATAATTCTTGGTTTAATCCGCTTTTCCATGTCATGTAACGAAAAATAAATATCTCCAACTTTGAGTCCTCGCAATCTGCTCTCTTCAAGTTGAGGTTTCCACAGCTAAGAAGGCTTTTTCTGTTCACAATTATAAGCCAAAGAAATTAAAAAAGTTTTATTATTTTAGTTTATTTTAACAAGAAATTACTGCAAGGCATTGCAATTGTCTCAGAAGTATATTGTTATTGGCTTATTAATAATTTATAACAAATCATTTTATTGAGATATATGAAAGAACTGATCCTGGAGTTCTCGAAATTTCAGAGCTAGACTTTTAATTGGTTAAGGTTGAACCAGGGAAATAATTTTTTGATTGAACACTATTTTTTTTTATGTGCATTTTGAAACAAAATGTACATGCGGTTCATTTCTATTATTTGTTCTAAGTTTCGTAACTAATGTTCTGAAGACCTATAAATTTGATAAACATGTTATAAAATATTTCGTCTTCACATTCCATGTGCATTTGTGCGTAGAGTTAACAGAATAAAAATATTTCCGATATGATATTCAATACATTTATAAATATTTCAAAGACTAATATAAATATTGGAATATTTCAGTATTTATATCGATGACTGCAATTTTAAATTATAATTTATTCAATTCATATTTGTTTTTGAAATTATTTTAAGACACTGAAACAGGCAATTTCTTTGAAAATTTCAATTGCACGAAGTGCAAAAATGAAATTGAGAAAGTTTTTATCAACAAATATGGAGGGGTTCGGCTCACATTAAATCCTATTTCCCCTTTTCCTTGAAATGTTTACACACGAAACTTATTAGCAAGTTTCTACTTTTTGAAGATAATTTTCAATTTACGTTTAGAGTTTCACCCTTTTCAAGGAACATAATTTTTCTCTTGTTTTACTAATCAACGATCGATAAGAACTTTTTCTGCTTAAATACCTGTTATCACATTAATCGCCAGTAAAAGAAATAAAAATTTAATGATAATAAACATAGTTGTTTTAGGTAATTAAGTTCCAGTGGACTAGTAGATAATTTAAGAACTGCGAAATATTAGAAGTCTGAAAGAAAATACTAAGGGCTGTTCCTGCAATCTTCGTAAGTACACACCGAACGCACGTTGAAGGTAATGAAAATGAAAGAAGGAACTTGGATTTCTATTACATGTCAACAAAATCAGATTAAAATAACAACCATAGATTTAGCATTTTAAGTACAATTGTTGTATTATTTCTCGTTAGATGAAAATATCTATTTCATAATTAGCATAATAAATACATAAATATGCATGACGACTCGTTTCTTCGGCGCACGTTGAATATTGACGCCTTCTGTTATAGCTCAGGTAAGGGAAACCAGAAATAAAGTCGTACCAGGGATGAAAATGGTCACACATGGATAGGTCTCAAAATAATATACAAAAAATTCCTATGGTGAAGTTCAGACATTTTGGAACCTATTTTTTAAAAAATTAGGGAAAATAAAAGAAATTCAAAGAATTTTAACTAGCAACCACGTTTTACATGGACACGAAAGTAACATTGGTAGCTAAATGTGGTCTAAAAAGAAAATGGCGAACGTAAGCAAGTGGATAAAAGCTGAAGTTTTCTTTTTGCGAAGAAAAATATTCGTATTCCGTAACTAAAAAACGATTTAAAAAACATGGAAGCAGCATTTCTACAGGTAGAATAAGGAATGTTATTAATAATAGAAGAGAAAATCGTCAAGCATTGTTTTTAGCAGGAAAAAGAAAAACAACCGGATATACAAAGAAGTTACGCACTCTTACTCTTTCAAAAGCAAGGTATCTTGTCTTAAAAGAAAATCAATCAAACGAAATCCTTACGTCGTCAAAAATCTCTGTTTGTAAACAAGGTAAATCAACTGTAAACAAGTAACAAAAATTTGAATCTAAAAAAAGCGAATTGCTTATCGTCTTTTGCCGTGGCAGATGGTAGAGCGCAGGGCACGATGTAGACTCCTTTATGAAATCATCATTCAACCGGAGACAAATGGAAATTTAGCGCGGCTGCTGATGAAGCACGGATTTACCTAAACGACTGTGATGAGAAAATTTGGAATTACAATCACAAATGGGCAGAAACGTCTCACACATGTGGTTCTAAGAACCACAAGGAAGTTCCACTAGAGGAAACATGGTTATTGCTGATTTCTCGTACAATGGGAAATACAAGTTAAGAAAAGTTGAAAAGAAAGCTAAAATGTATTTTACATATTACCAAGATGTTTTAATTCTTACATTTGTAGAGGAAATACCAGTGATTTGTCCGGGAAGTTCAAAGAGTCAAACACAGTCAGGATATTGGTACCAGTGGTCAAGTGCACATATTTTAACGTAAGCGAAGCAATATTTCAGCTGTATTGAAAATTATATGTAGATTATCAGTATAATAGTTTCATAAATGCTGTCTTCGTACGATAAGTAAAATCACTAAAAATTTGCAGAATAAAACCAAATTTATTTACAAATTCAAATAATTTAATTTAAAAAGCAAGAACTTTTGGGTCACTCATGGCCCCATCCTCAAGTTAAGTGTCGCAAGAATACAGAGTCAGTCATTATAAATTACATGTAATTACCCAGAATACATCTCACCATTCGTTTCGAGATGATGCCAGGTTACAAATGTTGAAGTTCGAAAATAAGAAATAAACTAAATAGGTGCTTTATCAACAGCTGGTTGTCCGGAGGTTGCCACTAATCGTCTGCACTGGGTCGGAACATAAGCCGGGAGGTCAAAGTTACAGCAAGAGTCTCAAAATTTAAGGCTATAAAGGCTCTCAGTGAAAAAGGCAGAGCGCCTGTTTATAGTTGAGTTTAAAATTTTTGCATTCTTGCAATCAGGCACGTAACCCTCCTGATTAACAGGAACATTGAACGCCGTGCTAGATGTTCCTGAGAGGTGGGCATATTTGTGTTCAGCCAATCGTGTGTTAAATGTCCGAGGTGTTGATCCAATATAGAACATATTAGTATCAGTGTTTACCTCTTGAATCAATGGTATACAATAAACACCAGGTTTAACCAGTGGTGAGACTTTATCTCTATCATTTCTTACCAACGAAACAAAATTCCTTGTTTTCACTCTGAATGAAAAATTATGTCGGTTGCATGCTTTCTTCAGGATAGACACAATGGGAGGGTAAAATTCAATCTTGCCAATGTACGTGGTTGGGATAGTAGCAATTGACAAATTCGTGAGGTTTGGCCTCTGGTGCATGAGGAATTATTGCCAGAAAAATTGGACAGAGAAACCAGAAGAACGGGCTAAGTTTAAAAATCTGGACAGTTCATCGGTTCTGGCCTTACAGGTAGAAGAATATGTATTTTTTATCAAAAAACGGAGTGCAGCATCCTTATGGTCAGGGGGTGTAACGAAGAAACAGGAATCATACAAGGGACAGAAGTATGTTTATAATTAACAGAATAATGAATTTAATGTGAATTTAATTCCCGAATCAGCATACAATCCAGAAAGGGTAATTTCCCACTTCTCTAAAGTTCCTTAGTAAACTTAATAGTAGGAAGTTGTGAAGAAAGGCAATCGGTGAATTTATCCAAAAGGGGCAATGAGTGTGGACAAAAGATCAACAAATCATCAACGTATCTTAAAAGAAGCAATGGTTTATGAGGAAAAGCCTGTAAGACATTGTCCTCTAGGGTTGTAAACTAATTTCAGTTAAAACGGGGGAGAGGGGGCACCACGTAGCGGCACCCTCTCTCTGTTGAAAGAACCTGCCATCAGATTTAAAATAGGAACGAGTGGAAACAAGTTTAAGGGCTGAACTTATACCCCCAATTTCAAGGTTGGAGACAGAATTGTCCTCTTGCTGTCTATTAGCAATGGTTGAATGGACTACATCCAGTGGGACTTTCGGAAATAACGATTCAACGCCCAATGAAGCCATGATGAAACCAGTTCCATATGAATCAAAGTCTTTAATCCTATTTAAGGCCTGAGTTGAGCTGGAAATAGAAACAGGAGAATTTAGAGTTAAATGTTTCAAGTAAGAAATCAAAGTCGTCTCGAGTGGCCTATTCCGGCTAGCATAACCTGAGAAAAGTAATCTGAAAGAGTGGCCAGGTTTATGGGTCTTCATTTTATCAGTACCTTAGAAATTTAAACATGCTGCTAGGGAAGTACATCTAACACTCTGATTGGTTCAAATTAGTTAAGAAAGCACTTTCATACCATTTCTGTCTCACGTTAACTTAGGTAATTGAATTAACTACTGTTGGTGTGATTGCCTTCTCTCAAGCTTTTGTAGACTGTTTAAAAAAAAAATTCTGGTAATTTTCTAATAATCGTGTCTTAATAGAAAAGTACAGAGATATATTTTTGTTCATAAAATAAGCCACTGGTATTTCTGGAGATTAAATTTTTCAAATGTTTAACCGAATATATACAAAGCACTCTATTATCGCGGCAAGTCTTAAATAACAATTTGTTTTTCATCATAAAAACAAAAGCGTTCAAGTATGAGTAGATTTCGGCAAAAAAATATATTTGATAAGAAACCATTTTGGTATTTCTGAGGATTAAAATTAGCAATGGTATTTCTGAGGATTAAGTTTCCATCTTGGTATTTCTAAGGATTAAGTTTCCATCTTGGTATTTCTAAGGATTAAGTTCCCATCTTGGTATTTCTAAGGATTAAGTTCCCATTCTTTGTATCATTTCCCAAACAAAAGCGAAAAAAAAATAGAAAAAAAAGCAAAGAACATATTCAGTCATGAAGAATGGGTTTACGTTTCTTGTCCAAAAACTATGCATTATCTGTAAAACCGTTATTTTTATGATGACCGGAAACGGTTGCAGACCGAAAATAATAATCACATTTATGCGATCCGTAAAACTACCGGAAATGGAATTATCTAATATTCACATGGCGAATGGAAGGTGACATACCCAGATTTCCAAACTGTTCGGAAGATCTTCATAACAGCAGAATGATTCTGAGGAAGAGAACATTTTTCAATTAAAAAAGAAATAGTTATATGATGAAACGTGTGATAACATTTTCCACGCCACTGGAAAAGATGTGCATGTTTTATAAAAGAAAATATTTGCGAAATTTTCTTCATGATAAAGAGTCATATTAAGTAAGGATTTTAGCAAGAAACTTAAAAAATCAGATGCTTACATTCAATTGAGACAGTGCTCTGACTCTTTTTGTGGCTTAATCAGAAAATGAAATGAGCGCAAAATATTCTTTTGTTTCAGACGCTACGCACAAGTGTAATATACTTCTGTACACGACATACAATAGCACAAAAAGAGATATTAAAATAGTGTGTCCATATACGCCCTAGTTGGTAAACTGGGCATTATTTAGAAAGCACTTAAAAAACACAATGTTCATAATGTCTACATCAGTGGATGTCATATCGTACATTTTGTTTTATCAGCCATGTTTTGTTTTTAAAGAGATATTTCTCCGAATCTTTTTAAACCTCCACACTTGTTTCATACATTTTTTTGGTCGTCCGCGAGAGTGTCATTATAAAAAGGGTGAGTTAAAACGGCGCTCATTATTACAGAAACGTTAAGCGAAGAATCTACGTTTCTTAAAAAGCGTTAATATGCATATAGAATTGATGAATTGTGTTTTTTTTTTTATTTCTAAAATCAAAAGCTTTGTATTTTGGGAGAGCATTTTCAAAATTCTTTTCATCTTTCTTTAAAAATGTGTAGAAACAATAAAAGGCTATATAGTCGCATAAACGATATGTCGACTACAGGTATCATAATAATGGTAAGTGCGAATATCAATACAAAATTCAATTATTAGTGAGAAATGTTATATAACAATAAATGCATGCTAAACGAACTTTTCATGAACTCATTCAACGGGACAGCTTAGTATGCTATACAATCCTTTACCGCATTATTGGGCAAGCCTCTTCGCATCCAAATTAGCTGCCAATTATTCTCTGCTTCTGTTTAGGGTCACATTTTCTTTCAGATTCACCACTCACTTCAGCAATAGCGTTAAAGATGTCCTATATATTGGTCTCCTTTTTTTCAAGAAAGCATTGAAAGCATGTATTAAACTTGTACGGCGGTTCATTGCAATATAAACTAATTTTGTAATTTTGGTTGAAAATAATTTAAATCATTCATCCTTCATTAATATTTCCATATCATGTAAGCAAATGAAGTAATCTCACCTGCAAGTTTGTGCACTGGTTGTTAAACTGTAGAGCGTGTTCTTCTAGGGTCCCACCTCACACTCAGTTTATACATAAGCTAGTGGAAGAATAGATGCCGCGCTTTATTGACAGTCCTAGGATTTCTTGATATGTAAACCCAGTTGTTCAAATGTCCAGACTTGATGTACGTCTTCAGGGCGTCCTCTACATTTCCCACTTGATTGTTTGAATTAAAAAAATCTCGTTGAGCAATCATGATGATATGTCACTTTTTCGGCCACAAAATCGGATATTCCCAATACACGAAGTCATACTTCTTTGCTTCGTGCATCACTTCTTTTACTTACTTGTTTCATTAACGCAATTAGAAATGATAAAGTAGAAACAAGACTTATTTTCCGTCGTCTGGCAAATTATTTTTTCAACTCATCTGCTTCACTACAAACGTCTTCCCAAAATAAGCCAGAGGTGCGAAAATTTATTTTGTCACCTCGACCCCTGATCTTAATTTTGACTTTAAATGTCGATAAAACTGGGCCAACTTCCACCTTCTTCTGGGCAGCTATAATGGAGTCTAATTTAGTATTATCTTTCCGGCACTTTAAATGAATTTGTACACTCTTGAAACTTTCTAATTGCAGATGCTTCCCATCTCTTCTATTCACGATAGAATTTCTAAAGGATTACAATTCCCTTTTCAACAGTTACATATTGTCGTACCGATAGATCGGTTTCGCAAACAACACATTTTCGGTAATATCCATCATGTTAACTGAGACAGTGGCTTCTAGTATCCTATTTAGCAAACACAAGCACAAACAATGTCCTTTTAAACGCAAACGTCATGATGACGTGTTGCCAATTTGCATTCAAATCACTTTTATTTGCATTTTTAGCATTACAACGCATAGTTTCCCCATATTGTGCGGAAATCTAATTTCGGCCGCCATTTTTCCAAGATGGCGACCAAACCTCAACTCGGAACGACCAGGACTTTCTTGTGTGTTGTAAGGTTGACCTAAAGAAAATCTGTGCCAAAAATCACCTTTGTGGGAATTACTCCGCTGAAAACCCTATTTTGACTGTAGTATTTGAGAAGAAAACACACAACGGTTTGAAATATCCCTATACACTCAATGGCACATCAGGTTCACTCATAAGCAAACATTTGTACACAAACAGGGATTTTTGGAGTAGATAAAGACTCCACCTCAGAGCTTCGGGTGATGGCGCTAGCTTAAAGAAAATGGTAAAGGGAAGGAATATTTTCGTGTTCCCACACGTACTATTCAGACGCGTTTTACTGAGCTCCTGAGATTCGGTAAAAATTTAAAAGGCGGGTGACTGGTTACCATATGGTGAAAATCTCACGGATTTGTTACCATGGTGTAAGTTAAATTCAGGCCAGTGTTCATAGCTAGCTAGATTTGCTAAGCATATTTTCCAAATCCCTGCATCAAACGCAAGCAGCGAAATAAATTTTTGTTCTCCCTGGTGCATGTTCAAAGGAAGAACTAATATGCAATCCCATATTTTTGATAACGCTATGTTCCTTTGTGATAAACTGCAAAGATGAATTTTGTGCTCACATTAATTTCAATCTTTTTACACGATAATTCCCAAATACATATCCTCTTCATTTTATTCAAGAATAGCAGTTCCTACAATCTTGTAAATTTACATTTCATGGAAAGTTATGTCAGCAATATTTTTGTCTTGTGCATGAGGTTCTTGTTATAGGTCGACAAAGGAACACTAAAATGACTACTGACCATCAATCCATTAACGAGAATGACAAAATTCCGTCGAAAGTTAACGTAATTAAGGTGGAACTCACATCATAATACACAGGAAAATCACACCTATTGCAATGGAATTATAAGAAAGTCATTGAGTTTAACCACTATTTCTTTGCTTAGATTAGCAATGCACATTTTCAATATCCTGTCCCTGTTTATACCTATTCTTTTAATATCTGCAAACATTGGGGCAATATGTACAATAAGAAATAACGCAGTGATGATAAAATCGAAACAATTTCATTGTTATCTATTTAAAACTGACAGAAGGGACTCCGTCACCCGAGTGAGGATCATCCTGAGTTCTTTTTCTTTTCATATGGTATTCAGAGACTCATATCAAGATAAATAATCAAAACAGTTATTGCCCGATTTCAGAAAATTATAGTACTAATACTTCATTAAAAACACAGATTATATACTCTCCCGGAGACGATTAATAGACCACATAAGCACTGTTGTTCAAATCAGAATAATAAACATGGGTACAAACGTATCGGATGTTGTAAAGAAATGCTTTCGGCTATGGTTGAGCTAGGTTTAGTTTCCGAGTGGTGTAGGGATTGACCTTCCGAACAATAACCAACACATTTAAGGCGGATCGAATCTGGCTAGCTGTTATCTTCTCTGGTCGAAACAAAACGCTCAGCCATGTGCATAAAACTAGCGTGCGTTGCATCCAATTTCAGGTAAGTATTTCTTAATCTTTAATATTGCATCCATTCTGGCAAAATATTATCGCGGAATTCCTTTCGATGTTCCTCATATTCAATCTCTTTGTGCTTATAAATCGACGGTTTCGAAATAATTAAGTGTAGTGTCACAGAGAAAAGATATGTACAGGATGCTTCTGAAATGTTCCGCTGAAATCTGAAGGACACCCAACAGCAGTTTCCGACAAAAACATTCTGAAAGTCATAGGGCCGGAAGCACTTTCCTGGAGATACATACCATGGTACGGTAAAGTTGAGCAGCAGACATTTCGCAGAAGAACAGAAGTTCATATCAGCTCTAAAGTAACAAAATGGGTGAAGTATCAGTGTGCCTGTTCTGTTAGAATGAATTCAGCACCTTTTGTGCTGAACTGTCGAACGTATCACGCTGTTCTCCTAAAGTGTGGAACGTAGAACAAAAAAATAAATTATTTGTCCAGACCACCTTTCGTTTGCTAAGAACCGGTACGTGAAACACAACGAAAAATCTTACCAAACATGTATATTTTCGTCTTGAGAAATTTAAAAATAACAATTCCTAAAAAGTGTAAACGAAAAAATTAACTTCATGGAATATTTTTTTCTTTCAGGTTAACCTGGGATACATAGATCTTGGGTGAAAAAACTAAGGGAACATTTCCACTAGATTGAAATTTTACTTATTAAAGTAATACACCGAACAGCACAAACAACTCGATTCCCTGTCTTGTATGATGTTGACCTTCCACATGCTGCTAAAACAGCTCTTACTAGGCGAAAGTTGTCACAACTGATCCGGAAGCGGGATGATAGTTTGGCGTTCGTATTGTCATAAGTGTTTGAAAGTTCACGATTTCTGGACCAACAAAGGTCCAATGTTGATTACCAGCAACTTTGGTCAAAGAAGAGAGTTTAATGAAAGGAAATCCACTTACGACTTAACATATGTTGTGCTTATGATACAACCTTAACACACCACCCTTCCAGACAGAAGCGAGGACATACATACAGTGTCGAGCATAACGACTGACATACGTTCCGATAATATGAGTAATTCATTTTTAACAAAACCAGTGCTGTATGGGAAAACATCCATTTGGTCAGCTTAATGAAAAAAAAACATATTTGATCTTGATTCTCCCAAGTCAGACAGCTCAATAAATCTGTGGTGCTATCAAATATTTCAAGACTTTTGCACCCAGCATGCATGTACCAGGGACGCTCCAGCATACGGCTCATTCGGTACGATACGGCCATCACTTACTCTACTAAAGAACGGTTGTCTCGCATGTGGCTTCCTGCAGCGAAAAGCAGAGACATGTTCCTACAAATATATTTAAAAATCATTTTACCGCTACAATCCTTTGAATATTCAATATCAATTGAGATTTAAAAACGATTTACATGTAATATATGCGTGTAATCCCACTTCTCATTTTTGAACATGTCATACGGACATCTTAGCTAAGATTTACGTTTTGTGGGTCAGAGTTCGAACTTATCTGTTCGACAGAGTATGTGTTCTAAGAATCGTGTGAGGACCTGAGCCGGCGTCGCTCTGTCTCCTTAGCCCATGAATACATTTACGCCTACCACACATCAACAGGAATTTTCTGTAATGTTTTTAAAAAATAAAATATTATTGCATTTTTAATTATACATATTCTTTTATTTCTCTAAGGTTGGCGCCAATGTTTCTGGAATTGTTCTCTTCCTCAAATGAGTACACGTTCCTCTGTCTTACTGGGCTTAAAAATACTTTGCAATATATTATGCTGAAAATTAATTGCATTAAATTTAAATGACCACTTCTTAATGGAACTCTTCAAAAAATTTGAAAATTTTAGGAAACCGCATTTTGTGAGGTTCATATGCAGAATACGTTTATGCTTTCTTGTCTGAGAAGTAGTAATGGTACAGCGAAGTGCCGATTATCATTTCCTATCCATTGCTAAAACCTTTTTATGCAGTTCTTTCTAGGAAGATTATCGTCATTTAAGTTCAGTTAAACAGCGTAGTTCGTTTAATGTTCCGGAGCTTAAGTTAACAACGAATGTCATAAGTATTGTCGCTGCATGTTTCAAATATCATTTCAATGCTTCTCTTTTCTACTCGATATAAAATATTCTGTCGTGTACTATCAAAGTCCTAAATGCGTAGCGACAATTATCTATAATTAACTGCGAGATATTTTGCCTAATGTTATTGAAATCTTTGTAGTTCAAAATGGACAACTACTCCAGAAAGGTAACATCTTCAGAAAAGTAACACTGAAGCAAACTTTTGTGCGTGCCTTTTGGAATAACGATACCGAAATGCCACATTTTAAAAATAGAGGCGTGAGAAACTTGGTTGGTCTCATTCCGACTTCGTTTTCTGTAAAAAATGGTCCAAGATTCAGAAAAACATAAAAAGTAATGGTTTTGCTACAAATGGAATTAGATTTGGAAGAATCATCTCAACCGTCAGGTAATAGTCATATATTAAACTAGCACTTTTAATTTACGAAATAATTTAAACCACATTGCATTCATCAAGTCGGTACATAGTAGGGATTTACAGAATATGCAGAGGGTAATCAGCGGCGCCTTATTCCGCTGAGTAATAATTACGAAAACGAAAGAACAAGTGCTGCGTAATCGTTGAAACCAAATAAGAAGGTTTTATCCTGTACTACTTTATTCCATATGAGCAGGAAAAGAATGAATTTCCTTTCTACCACGATTTCACCGTTTCATTTATTATTTCGTTTAATGGAACGTAGAAATTTTATTTATGATTACGAAGAACAATTTCGCAGCACAACAGTTTTACGGAATGCGTACAATGTGGCATGTTTCTTTTTAGGGTTTAACGATCACCGTGAGCAACTCAATTGGATGTAAGCAGTCGCCCATCCCTAACTTAGAGTCATTGGTTCCAGCGAAGGGAAACAGCCAGTGCCGTAAGACAAACGCGACATCCATCATGCTTCACCGAGATTCGAACCTGTACCCAACGCGGACGAATGATCATAAGCCATCGCTTAGACCACTGTGTCACCGGAGTGGCACATTGTGGCATAATATGCTGAATACGTAAAACTAATTCGATATAAATATATATCGGCAACTGCATTGTGTCTTACACATGTTTAAATAGAAGTGCAGTTTTACATGCATTTTTGTCTATGTCATGAGAGTAGTATTATATTTATCGAACTTATTATACGACTGAATCACTTTGCTGATATACATGTATACTCTCAGAAATAAATATATTTACATAAGTGTCTTCAATTCATTAAATACAATTTTCATATATATTTATACATCTGTCTTCTGACTAACAAATTAATGAGGACCCAACATTTTCCATCAATATGTCAACACTAACAATACGGTCACGAATCTAGGGTGAAATTTACCACTCATCCAAGCCTTGTGCTTTTAAACAACACGGGTTTTTAATTTTCTAAAGAGATTTAGTTAAGCAAGAGACTTCTTGAGAACTCTATTGTTTAACCCGTTAAAATATTATCATTATGGAACTTAGATTATAAATATGGTCTTACAACTGTGTTACACAAAACATATAAATGTTCTATGTCTCATTGTTCGGTTAAAAAAGGTTACACGTTTTTATGCGTTTTATTTCGGTCAAAGTAAAACACGAAATTACAGCTGGTTTAAATTCCTAATAATGCTTTTGAAGACTTTTTGGCTTCCGAAATGCAATTTTTTTCTGATGCGCTGGCATATGATCACACATATGAGTTGAAAGATAGTTTTAGAATAGAACAAGGTACTGAACTTGCGTACGCCCTACGACACTGAATTTTTTTTTTTTGATTGGAGGTTTAACGACCACCGTGAGCAACTCAATTGGCTATAAGCAGTCGCCCGTCCCTAATTTAGGGCCACTGGTTCCAGGGAAGAGAGAGAGAGCCAGTGCCGTAAGACAAACACAACATCCATGCCTCACCGGGATTCGAACCCGGACCCCTTTCGGACGAATGATCAGAGGCCATCGCTTAGACCACTGCGGCACCGGGGCGGCACACTGAAGTTTGTCCTTTTCTTGAAGAAGTTACCCTATGTTCGGCATGTGTAACTTTTTATACACTGGCGGAAAGTGAAAAAAGAACACCAAGAAGGAATTAGCCGACGATCATGAAATTTACATAAGTTAATGGGGTCGAGTGTACGTAGGTGTGATGTTAATTTCGGGACCAACCGGTGAGCGCTTACGCCACAGCACGGCATAATATGCAAATTATCGTCGGTGGTATTTAAGGAGTACGGCAAAGTGAATGTAATCAGTCGTCGGCGAACGGACACATGCGAAGACCCTGAAGAAGCTGCAATGCCTGGACATGGAAGACGTGCACGATTTCAGCAGTTATCGGACTTTGAGCGGGGTCGCCTAGTCGTACTCCGCGAGGCCGGGTGGTCGTATCGTCGTCTTGCGGAGCGAATTGGACGGGAAGTATCGGTGGTGGTACGATGTTGGCGTAGATGGTCAGAGGAACATTCCCACACGAGAAGACGTGGAACCGGGAGTCCCAGACGGATTGATGAGCTGACCGATCGACGCATAAGAAGAGTGGCGTTGTCAAGCAGAACATCCACTGCTACGCAAATACGAGCTACCGTTGCACCTGAGGTGACTGTGCAAACATTCGTCAACCGTCTACTGGATGCAGGACTACGTGCACGTGTGCCTCTGGCATGTGTACCTCTGACTCCAGCCCACCGTCAGGAACGGCTGCAGTGGTGTCGCCAACGTCTGCACTGGAGAACGCAATGGCGATCTGTCGTGTTCAGCGATGAAAGCAAATTCTGCTTGGGAGCCTCGGATGGCCGTTTGCGTGTTCGCAGACGCACAGGGGAGCGTCTCCATCCTTCTTGCATCTGCCAGCGACACACAGGGCCTACACCTGGTCTCCTGGTGTGGGGAGCGATCAGCTATCACTCCCGTACACAACTAGTGTTTGTACCGGGTGCGTTAAACAGCACCTCCTACATCAACATCCTTCAGCCCGTTGTTGTGCCATTTGTAAGGTCGGTCCATCGTGGTGTTTTCCAGGAAGATAACGCACGCCCACACACGCCACGTGCAACGCAACATGCACATCAGGGTGTGAGACAACTTCCATGGCCTGCACATTCACCGGATTTGTCCCCCATTGAGCACGTGGGGGATTTATGGGACAACGACTTATCCGGTCTCCACGGCCAGCCACGACCATCCCCGATTTACTCGTCCAGGTTGAGGATGCTTGGAACTCAATACCCCAAACTTACATCCAACATCTTTGCGACAGACCCCATGCCAGAATTGCACAGTGTGACGCAGTTCATGTCGGTTCAACCTCGTACTAACCACGTTACATGGAAATGTTATTTTTCAGTTTACCAGCAAATACAGCTGGATTTTGCCATAATGTTTTGATCACGTTATCCTCTGTATTCCGTTATTATGCTGTTTAAATTTCGTTGGTATCAGACGTCTCCTTCTTGGTTTTCTTTTTCTACTTTCCGCCAGTGTAGAAATCAGCTCTGTTCATGCTAGTTGTCGAAAACCTAAGCAAATCACAAAACCTATCAGTAAGTTTTTATTTTAAAATTTGCCATGTTTGTATCCTGCAGTGAAATTGTCTTTTAAAACCACAAGGATTTCTCTTTTCACGAATGTTTTCAGGCAGATAGTGTTGCTCTTAAGTCTAATATTCATGAAAATGTATTTAAGGAGGTAAAAGTCGCAAAAGAAAATCGCAGATCTTGGAACGAAAAATTAAATCATGCATATTAAATCTAATGTCGAAAACGATAAGTACAGAGACCATAACATATATTTCCCTTTCAAAATATCATTTCACATTGTATTACCCAACTGACATATGTAATTTATCGTAACATAGTTGTAGCAAGTAGCACAGCTTTAAACTCATATCACATAATTTAATTTCGTTGGCACGTAAAGAAACATAAAAAAAAAAAGAATAATGGCTCACATGCATCCTGAGCAATCTCCGTCAGCAATTACATGCCTATGTTTTTTGGTATATTGACACAGAGAAGCTTTTTAATAAGAAAAAGCTGTTTTCCAAATTCGTGCACAAAATCTTTTGTAGTATTCTGCTTTTATTGTTCATTAATGAAATATCAGTTTTGTTTTGGCTTTTACTAACATGTTTCTTGGCTATAAACAATTGCAATGAAATGTATGGCGAAATTGCTTTCCACGGGAAACCACGAAGTCAATGGGAACATAATACTGGACATCTGTTAATTTCCATAAATGTTTAATACGCACTTACATATTTTGGATTTTAAGATTGAACATTACTTATAGCATTAGATACGAATACAATAGTATCAGTAATGAGTGGTACCTTACTTTTTCAATAAGCATTTTACATACGCAAAAGTTGAAGACTACGTTTTAGACATAAATTACATAGATGTGACCTTTTGATTTGAGAAATGACCTCATCAAAGGTTATTTAAAAGTCACAGTTTTCAGTAAAATGTTATAAAAATATCAATAAATATTATTTTAGTACGAATATTTTCTGGTACTGGTTGACTAGAACAATGTTTAACGCCTTTCTTTTGGTTTCCTCAGCTGCGAATTTGAACAATATCAGGAAAAGCAGTAGTTATGCACTGTATATACGTCAGATTGGGCACACTGGACTAGGCTTGATATGATTGTGGCACACTGGACTACGCGGTTCTTCATAAGAATCGATTCTGGACTACATTATACTGCGCACCTGTGACAGGCGTTCACTTAAAGTGGAAGCTGAAATATGTAATTCCTGTTGATATTTCGTTCTATACTCTTTACACAAAGGACAATAGGATAGCACTGAACATATAGATGAGCATTACAACTTTTCGAAGAAAAGCCGAAGCGAGGGAAACAGAAAATGAAGGGAGTACGCTGTAACAAAAAAGTCATGACTCACAAATTCATCAACAAATGCTTACCATTGACTTTCTTATGCACTGCTGGACAACCAGAATGCTACACCAAGATTAAGGAAGCATCCGATTGGCCTGAAATTTGCAGCATGCGTCGTCCGCGAGAGTACTGGCAAACGATAAGCATTGCAGGGCATATGCAAACCATGTGCGCCCGGCACGCCACTGAGAAGCATTCTAAGAAGGGTTCACAGAAGTCGGGGTGAAAGTAGTGGAAGTGTGTTGTGCTGCCGGACCTGTGCATGGGGAACTTTCTGATGACTCGTCTCAGAATACGGCAGTCATTCCAGTACGTTTCGGAGTTCGACAGAGGACGAATAGTGGCTTATCGCGACAGCGGTTTGTCTTAGCGAGACATCGGCGCCCGTGGGGGACAACATCCCGCCACAGTGAGGCGAGTATGGATTCGGTGGCTGCAGGAGGAACGGACGGACCGACGTGAGCGACTGCCGCAGCAGCGGCACACCACCGAACAAGAGGACCAGTATGTTGCGAGGCGGGCGTTGACGTCTCGCACCGCCACATCACGAACGTTAGCGCAGGAATTAGGGTGTGTTGTGCAACAACCTGTGTCAGCGCGTACCGTTCGACGTCGTTTGCAGTAGCTGGTACTTGTCGCACGGCGCAATTTGCTCCGATTGCCATTGACGTTATACCACCGGCGTGTGCGGCGGCAGTGGGCCGTTAAGCGCCGCACCTGGACTACGGAATAGCACGACATTGTCTTCTCCGACAAATCCCGCTTCTGCCTGCAACACCACGATGGTCGGATCCGCGTGTGTCGGCACCGCGGCAAGAGACTGTATGATGCCTGTATTATGCATCGCCATACCGGTCCGTCGCCTGGCGTTATGGTTTGTGGCGCAATTGGATATGACACCCGCAACCCCCTGGTACGCATCGCCGATACACTAAACAGCCACCACTACGTATCCGACGTTTTGGAGCCTGTAGTACTCTCTTACCTGCAAGACCTGCCAGCGGCCACGTTTCAACATGACAATGCGCGCCCGCACGTGCCACGCATCGTGTAACAGTTCTTTACGGCCCACCAGGTGTCACTGCTGCTGTGGTCCGCCTGTTCTCGCGATATGTCGCCCATCGAACACGTCAGGTCGCTGATCAATAACCGAGTGGCCCGGCAAGCACCACCCGCAGCTACGCCTGATTAACTGTGGCAATGTGTGGAAGCAGCCTGCACCGACATACCAGAAGCCCACATCCAAAGCCTCTTTCGTTCGATGCTGCGGCGTGTAGCGGCCGTTATTGCCATCCATGGGGGCCTCACGAACTATTAATATCTGTGTGTTCCGCAAGTCGCACGGGCCTGTAACCTCATTCGTTTCATCTTTGTATCTGTTGTTATGTGTCCAGTAAATCTGTCTTTGCTATCTCGTGTCCTTCTTGGTATTGCATTTTGGGTGGCCAGCAGTGTATATAAAATAATTGGATATAACAGCTATCACAATTTACATACGAAAAAGTTCAATAAGATAATGTGCAGTGTGATTTTTATATTGTGCTTCTTGCGAAGGAATACCCATTTCTGGTATGTCATTCTATGACCAAAATCTGGCGTTTCCTTTTTCATGAAAAATTTTATTTTTTAATTGTAATAATTGTTAAAAGTTCCCATTAAACTTATCAGAATGTGTAGCTTCTGCTTTACGGCATATTAAAAATTACTTTGGTACTCGGATTTACATTTAAGACCAGTATGTTTAATTTAAAATTAATATATCGCTGATATTCTTTAAAAAATACGATACGCTGTGAAATAACATTGGGTGTTATTTTAAAAGGCAAAGTTGTGTGGTACAAGTATAAGTACGAGTATCACTTTAGTTTGCGATTCTTTTCTGTTGCGTAAGTATTACCATCAGCTACTGAATATTGTTTACATGAAGTAAATATTACAAGTGTTGTGTTAAATCATAAAGGTGCCATTAAATAGTGAATGCTGTATTTGACTCTAAGCACATGATATTATTGCAGATTCTTTTTAAAAGACCTTAGTATGTGTGCCTATTAGTTTAATATGTTACAAATTTGGATACAATAAATTATACCTTATCCCGGTTATTTGTGAAACATTTGATTCGCAGACGAAGCAGAGTTTTCAACTTGATCTGGATAATCACTGATGTTCTGAGATACCTGACTGATAATGTGTAGCTTTAACATTTTGTTTAGGAAATGCCAAGTATTCAGACATGGTTTAAATTAATCTACGGAATTTTGTAAATAAGTGGCGAAACTATGCCTTCTCAGGCAAAGTCATTTTTTCAACTCAACTTTGGTTCATTTGGTTCAGAATCATGTATACTGGTCTTCTTGTTAGGAATTTAACAAGTTTCGAAGGACATTTTAGCATTTCGTGATAAGAAGGACATTTTAGGATTTCTGTCAGAGAATTCCTGTAATATCAGCATTATAAAAATATGGACAGGAAATGAAAAGAAGAAAAGGGGTGCAGGGTTTACGATAATCAAATGCCTTTTTGCAGTGTCACGGAATCCATGGGTGAGAAAACGCTCTCATTTATAATAGCTAAATATCTGACTCATTTCTCATCTTAAAATCAAAAGTTTATTTTTGCTAGTCGTTTTCAGTAACATGTAATTAAATTTCACTTTTTAAGAAAAATTACATGACCTTCGATTCGCTTACTGACTCACTCTTGAACTAAATAACAGGAAAGGATGAATTATTTTATTTGTGGTGCTTTAAAAGAGAAAATCTGTCATTAAAGAACGTAGATTCCGAAATTCGTGGCAAACCTTTTTTAGCCGGTAAGACGATGGATGCCGTCATTTTGGAGTGTGGTTTCAGTTCTATTCGTACGACCGCACCCTCGTTCCTTCCAGAGCGACGATCTTCTCGAAGTATGCTGCATCTTCTTTGGTGTAACGTTACAAATGTTCACTTTCAAGGTTGTAGTGGGGATATTTTTAATTTTCCGTAACATGATGAGGAACCCATTGTGCTGGAATTCTGAAATAATCAAAAACCTTCTACATGTGCACAACTGTTTTCCGGCATGATTATACCTCTGCAGCTAAATGTCTTGCTGTCCATCTTCCATCCACCAGGGTCAATGATTGCAACTCCACGTGATGTTATTGGATGTCAGCTCGACCTGAACGTAATATATTATATCTTTCACGGTATCACGACCACAACGGAACGCTGTTCACCATCGTATCACCGTTTGATACGATAATGCTTTGTTACCACACATACACACTTTCTGAAGGTCTCGGTAACATTTCCTAGGGTTCTTTCCACCCGCCATCTCAATTCAAATCCATGCACTTGATTCTGACTTCGAAAAGAACTCTTTAGGGTGTTTCTGTTTGACAACGATACTTAAGAAAGGTTAGTCTTCCTGACATGCATGTCGTACCACTGGGTAGTAACAAGTGACTTCAACATCATCTCACTCATTTGTTAGGTTTGTCTCCATTTTTACATTATTTTCAGGGGAAAAGGGAATCACGCAGAAAGGCTTAATGTTAACCATCGTCATAAAAAGTACTTTCAATAAATTATTTAGAGGAGAGAAAAGCTTTCTGATGGGCGGATTCCGTCAACTTAGATATTGAGTGCATTTGTCCGAGCTCATTCCAAATCACTTTCCTAATCCCATTAAATTTGGAACTGCCAACTAAATGAATAAAAGCAGTTTCATTTCGGTAAACAAACCTATCTAAAGGGAAACAGTAAATGTACCTACCGACCGAAAGAAATAAAAATTGTTACTACATTTTCTAAATTAACTATTTTTTACAAATATAGAACTTCATGCTGCTGAATTGAAATAGCCTTAAATCAGTATCTTGATAACAGCATATACACGTTGAAAAAGTAATCACTAGAGCAACCCAAATGCATAAAATGTGGCTCAACCCCGGAGACCCTGGGCTGCTATATTAAATAAGATACTTATACAAACTATGCTGAGAAAGTGTTTAAACCTGGGCACCCATTTTGCATGAAATGCACAAAATGCCTAATTTGCCATCAATATGCATAAAATGTATTAATTTGCCATAAATTTGCATTACATGCATTTTCCGTCACAAAAAGCATAAGCTACATTTTTCCAAGCAATATCTGGGATCCAAAATTTTTTATTTGATAAAATTGAGGTTTGCACTCATGACAACTCGACCGGCGACGCGACGAAAAGGATTTGTCACCTGAGATAGAGGGGATGGGGCATAGCTGAGTGGTGTTTTAGGTTTCATCGGATCGGGTGTAAGAGTGTGAGCTGGAATATGCTGAGATGACGCAGTTCAGGTGACAAAGTCCAAACTTCTCTGAGTTCTCTCCCTATCACAGCAGCGCCAGTCAGCCGTCTGAAGGCGGCGCATAAGCACATTTTTTTCCGGCGGTGTGTTAAAGTTTAGTTTAAAAAGTTTACGAAGCCGCCAAAAATGGGAAAAAACAAAGTTACAGCAAGTTATCGTCTTCTACAGTTTCCAAGAACTATACTTGACATGAAATCGAATAATCAGTGGTGGAAGTACCGTTTAGAAGTTGTCGATTTCACAAGACAATCTATCGTGTCTGGCCATACTGCAAGTGGGAAACATTTGTGGTGCAAAGAGAACACACCCATCACGAGACTTTGGAAATAACCGTTGACCGCCACAATAGCAGTACACAACAGTGGGAGAAAATGGTGTCGGTTTTCGTTGGTGCCCAAATTCCGTTGCACGTATTTCGGAACCAAAAGTTCCGTCAGTGGATGAAGAAAAGCGCCCGTAATGGCCAGAATCTCTCTTCTGAGACCACACTCAGATGTATCCTTCCTCACGTAAGCTACTCTGACCTCCAAGAAACAAGGCGCCTTTGCAAAGATTGCGATGTTCGTGAAATAGTTTACGAAACACAGGATTTTGTTACTTGGAAAATAATAAACGTGTTGCTGACCTCACTGGGGAACCACTCAGCGCAAGGGTTGTCGTTTCAAAAGTCGTAGACAAGTGCAACGGAGATACTGTCGTAGACTTCACCCTCACTGTTTTGGAGACCGCAGGCGTCAATAGAATAAATCTAGTGATGTATTCCACGGACAATGCCCCCTCTATGTGTGCTTTGCAAATCGGTTGAAATGGCGTTTGCAGCAGACTTGTAAACAGCACGTGTTGGGCGCACGTTCTGCACCTAGCCTGCAAAGAAATACGATCTTCGCATAAAATCCTTGATCACTACATTGCATGTGTCAAGTCTGCTTTGTCTAAGGTTCCAGTTAAACGGCAAGCCCTACAAGACTGTCTACGCGCTGCCAGGAAAAACGAAATACTTTCGCCCTCTTCAGTAATTACCCGTTGGGGGACCTGGCTTCGAGCCACCAAGTACCATATCGAAAACGTTCAGGTAGAAGTACAGTGGGTAGAAGCTCTTGACGACGACAGCCTGACCGTAGAGGAACTGAAGGAGCTGCTCTGCAATCCCAACTTGGTTCGGCAAATGTAGCGGGTTCCATTAGCTGTCGTCGATTTGGACGTTGTAATGAAGAAGTTGAAAACGGGTTGAATCCGTTTCTCGGAGATTTGGTTGCTGTTAACCTTGATCCGGAAGGTCTTGCAAAGAAGTGGCCTCCCATGCTGCAAGCTGCAGGTAAACCTAGACGGCAGGCACCCTAGTGCTCAATTCTGGAAAGAAGTACAATTTCTTGCTCCTCGTGAGTGTTGTACGGAAGATGTGGAACTGTCTCTGCACCCAGTACAGCAACGATTTTCGCTAAAAAATATACCAGCCCGAGTGTTCTCACTCTATGCTGCGACACTGGAAGAAGACATGTCAACGAAGGAGGTAGATGCGGTGTCTTTCTGGAGAAAGATGAGCAGGGAGTGTCCCCTGTTAATTGACGCAGCACTGAAGGCGCTTTCCGTCGTAGCAAGCACTGCTGACGTTAAACAAGCTTCTCCTACCACAAAACATATTATCTGCGGGTAGATCCAGATTTACCGAAGCCAACCTGGTAGCCCATCTTCGAGTGACATTTAGCGGAGCAGCTGAAGAGTTGGATTCAGAACTGGAACATATTGCTGCTCGGGATTCAGATTCTGAATAAATGTTGAGCTAATCCTGTAATATTTGATATTAAACACAGACAATTTGTTTAAATACTGTAGACATTAAAGCCTAGGCACTAAGTAAAGGCATTTTCAAAATTCTTTATTCAAATTTTACCTTTTTCTCACATAAACAAAACAAATGTAATAAAAAACTCTACCAAGTGCAGCAGGGGTTTTCTACCTAATTTATATGTATTTAAACACAAAATGCACAATTTGCGTAATTTTTGGATTTGAAAGCATAATGTCTAGATTTTATTTGCACAAAGTTGGTTGCCTTACTTATAAGGTCTTCCTCTGCATCTGGGTACTGCCGTGTTTACTTA
The DNA here is from genome assembly GCA_039090855.1 of Macrothele yani. Classification (NCBI taxonomy): domain Eukaryota; kingdom Metazoa; phylum Arthropoda; class Arachnida; order Araneae; family Macrothelidae; genus Macrothele; species Macrothele yani. Next base: position 7,560,108 of record CM077016.1, read on the forward strand.
TAAAACTATTTGCTCATCAACAATTAAGAAAATCATCCTATAGCTTCATTGCACTAATCTGAAGAACCTCATCTTGCTTAGAAAATACTTTTCTTTCTGGGAATTTGCTATAAGTTTTTACTTACAGATAACCCGAAAATATGGGAGCGATTCCTCAGTTCAATTAGGAATTGCTCCCAAATTTTCATTTAATTAATTAATTAATTAATTAATTAGTTTCATTTGAACAGTACACTGCTCTTGTGTGAAGCAAATAATTATACCGGTACGCCAGCAGTGACCCTAAGTTTTAGGTGTTGTTTGAACGGGCGTTATCTGTTGGAAGAAGGTACCAGGAACACCACGGAAATATAGCAACAAAAACAGTCTGCAATTTCCATCGATGTATCTTCTAAGCACACATTAAGCTTCTGAGAGATGAACGGCTGCCAAATTGAGAGCACACAAACCCATAAAGCAATGAAAGGAAATGAGGCATGAAACGCAATGAGCACCCAAAACTATGAGACACAATCAAATTTATCGCTGGTTAGGAATGATTCCACTTGTCCGGTAACTCATATCTGGTACAACACAACTGAGGTTTTGCGTAACGAAGTGCATAGGTGAGCGGTAATTGCTTACGGTGTGTGGGGACGCTGCCATCAGCATAGTGCCGCAGGAAATGGGACTTGTTACTCCAGGTGACTTTTCTCCATTTGCGCTATATCCATTGGTGACGTTCCTAGACAAATGCGAGGGATTATTTCCGGTGACTGCGCGTCATCATGAGCAGCCACGTTGGTCTTCGGCTGTGAAACCCCAAGCGTAACAATAGTCAGCGCGTGATGCATGTTGACATGTTAAAATAAGTCAATCTCACTGGTGTTGTACTGGTGGGTGAGATGTGTAACACTTGGGTAACTCTTGCACGTGAGCTGTAAATCTGGGTAACTCTTGCAAGTCGTAGCTGAGATACCAGTTATGACACCCGACGCTCACTTCTAAGATCAACTGGGAATGACTGACAAATGATAGCCTTTGTGCTCGATGACTGTTCATGTTTAATCCAGTCCTGGTACGCATTTGACGCACAGTACGAGAGCAGCTGAGAAGTGGTGCTGTTTCCGAAATACTGTCACTTCAACTACGGGACCCAACTATCTGGCTGCGATCAAATCGTTATACCTCGCAACGTAACTCCTTCATTGGCAAACTATTACTTCGATATCGCTCCGAATATGTAAAACGGAGAATGTTCTTAATGTGGTAGCTGGCTCCTTCTTTTCGTCTGATGTTTCCGCAAGTACATCTACTGATGTTGTTCCACCATATTCTGTGCTTCCACATGGACATATGAAAGACTCCAGCCATTTTACACCGTTGTCCCTAAGAAAGGTACTGCTTTCTTCTCCATGCCTCTGGAGACTGTCTCAGATACTTACATTTCCACGACGGAACTTTCCGACTCTGATGTGCCAAGTGTTCTTTCCGTGCTTCCCATTGGGGAATCACCGATGTTACCTTTGGGACTGGAAGCCCCAATATGGATCCACCAGTTTCCCTTGTCCTGGAAAACTCTACATTTGATGCGTCTTGTCCAGTCTTGTCTATTTGGGGGAGTCAACTCTCGCGCTGATGATTCCTCCGTGCAAACTAATCTCCCTCCCACCGAATTTGTGGAAGTCCCTGATCAGCAGATAGATTATCGACTGCTACTACCTCTTCTAAGAGGTCTCTTTCCTAAAAAAATACCAAACAGAAAAAGATGCGTCAACTATCCCGTTCGCTTCCTTCCGACACCTCCGGAGGATCAACTCTTCCTGATACCCTTCCGGTCACAGCTGAAAGACGTCCTATGACGTTGCACTCTCTCTTTCAAGCAAAGCTTCTGAATTTTCCGCGATCATTACTGCCCACATTACACGTATGGTGAGCTGAATCCCTCGGATTCCCGGGCCGTTGTCCCGTCAACAAGTTCTTCACCTTGTTTCTCCTAGCACGAACGCACAGATTCCTTCATCAAAGAATTTCGATTTACTTACATCCAAGGAAAGGATATGTTGGAAACAGAGAAATTTGTTGGTAATACACATGGTATAAAATCTGAAATTAAATTAACTAATAAAAAAATCTGGAAGATAATTTGAAAAATTGTTTTCTGCCGGACGTTGCATTTTAGGTATTTTTACTTCACTGAAAATCAACAGGATTTGTTCAGGACTTCACATAATCTCAGAAGGGATGTTTTAAGAGCTACTCCTGACCTCAGAAGAAAGGCTTTAAGGGCTTTCGCTAACCTCAGAAAGGATGTTTTAAAGGCTTCCCATAAACTCAGAAGAAAGGTTTTAAGGGCTTTCCATAACCTCGGATTGGATGCTTTAAGGGCTTCCGCATAACCTCAGAAGTATTGTTTTAAGGATTCGCGACATCTTAGTTGTTGTGAGTGAACCTTATCAAGAAATGTAAATCTTATAAAAATCGACTAACCTCAGAATTTGTTCGCTGTCTTTTGTTTTTCTACAGTAGTTAAAAACATACTAAAACTTTCATAGGTGTCGTATTCCAATTATTGAGATACGGTGCTTTTTGTTTCAAGATACCTCTTTACTTTACGGTGAAGGGTCTCGTCCCACCTGGATTTTCTTGAGCGGTTAATGGCAGGAGAAGATTTGATTATAATTCTCCAATTGGTGTTTCGGTGTCGCCCACACGCCCCTGTTTTTCTGTCGATGAATTTTAATTTCAGCTAAGAGCTAACTAATGTCGGTACGCCGTGGACTATAGCTCAGGTAGCACTCTGGGTTAATCAATTTCTTTCTCGTAAAATCCTGTTTTCCCATGCGAGTTTTAGAAAGCCCCAGTTAATTTCTTAGGGCTGATTATCCCCATTAGAAGCTTGGCTTTCTAGTTGAGAATCTTAGAAATGGATAGCCCATCCCCCTCTTTTTTCTGTCTGCTGCTTTCGACGAATTTATTATTCAGCTTTGTTTCGATATTTTTTCGAAATTCAAAGCTTAGATAATTTTTTATTAACCTAACACAATATGCTTTAAGTGATGAACTTCGGAAGCAATAATCAATATTTTCAGTACATAAATTTAGTTCTGAAGTTTTTATTGGAAAGGTTAATTTAATATAAGTTATATGACACCTTTTGGAATGTGGTCCTTGTAACAATCTGGTACGATAATGCCTTAACCCTTTAAAGACCATAACGCCCAAAACGGCCGTACGTACAAATGCCTATAGCCAACCGAAACACCTAAGTGAGTCAGATTTCGTACCCTTACCTGTGTTTCCAATTTGAACGACTTATGAGGGATCATTAGGAATCACCCTCGGCCACTATTGTTGTTATTAAACAAAGAAGTGAACCAGCACACAGTTTCGGGCGTCATGGTATTTAGAGTGACGAAAGGTTTTGGGGTCATGGTCGTTAAATGGTTAAAGGAATCTTGCAATAGAAATATTAATTGCTGGGGGAAAGAGTAACAACTGTTGTTAAGGCGCACGATATGACTGGGCATTTTTAAAATCGAATAACTGGAATTTTTAAAATGTTCGTGCTCTGTGGTTTTCCTGCGGCACATCAGAGCAGGAAGAATTACAGTTTCATATGCAGCCATGCAGGACTCTCTTGAGAACACAGGATTCCTTTGAAAACCTCCCAAAACAGCTATTACTTTTAATGAAGAATTCACTTACCTACTAATTTCACCATTCAATAAGTTCCCTTTATTAAACATGCTTCCTAATTACGCAAACTTATTCACCTGGTCAATCACTGTGCCATTTAGACTTATTATTACAATGAAAAAAATTGTTCTTGCCATCTCAGATAGATATTCTTTTAGTTATGCGGATTAAAAAACCTAAACCGTTGTGCGAACATTACTAGAGATTTCCTTTGGAATAATAATCCAAAGTATGGCCTGCCATATTCTGTTTTATGGCTGTAATATCTAATCCTAATTTCAAAGAAAGCTAATTACTGCATATCAAAGTCTTTCATATTTTTTTTTACTTTTTCGTATAAAGAAATGTAGCTCTTTCCTTCCACTGTATAACTGCAATATTAGTTTATGTCATTAGCACTAGTTATGTTGTATCTATTTTTTCCTATGCTTTGAAAACTTCTTCCTTAAAAATGCATGCATGTGACGATAGGCTTTATCATTTTTACTATAAGTGTCTGTATATATAAAATTGTTCGAAATAATTATATTGAAGAAAGTATCCTTTATATGAGTATCATACTTTTATATTTCATCACAAATATATACATATTTTTCATATTATTTCTTCGACGTCATTCATTTGTTCGGACAGAATCAGTACTAAATGCGTGAAGTCGGTGTTCGGGAATGAAGCAAAGTAGGAAACAATAGTCAGTTTATATTTTGGAATTTAGGTATAATTTGTAATTGACCTGGATTTTTAGACTAAAACTGAAATTTTTGTTATTGGATAGTTGAAGTCATCCTATCTCGTTACATATTTTAATGGAGAATGTTTATAGCCCATTGAGTTGCTCAAGGTGGTCGTTAAACCTCCAATAAAAAAAACAAGGAAGTTGACACCGAATTTTCGGGTGTAATAAGCAGGTCTTTTGAATCCGTTATGACGCAAATTAAATTTATCAAAGCTATTCAAAGTCAATGGAACCGGTACAGAAAACAATAGATCTGACCAAAGAAAGACGATTTTCAATCCCTCAGATATTGCTGTAAACGGAATCGTGAGCTTACGAACTCTTAGAAACAGAGATATCGACAAAAATAAGATGTAACTTTACGTCCCCTGGTGGGAAAACCATGCATTATTTTAGGAAGAAATTATTTTCAAAAGGTTTATCCGTATAAGCGGTATCGGTGGAAGAAAAAAATTAGTCGAGTTTTCAGGAGCCCAGATTTTACAACAAATACTTCAGAAGCAGAAATTAACACATATGACCCCTGGTGGCTAAACAATTCTTTACCAAACATTAGAAATTATGTTAAAAATATTTTCCATCAGGTCTTGTATGCGATACAGGAGGAATTTTTGAAATCAGAGCTTCAGGAGCAGAAATGACGCAAAAAACGCAAGTTACCTTTGTGCCCCCTAGCGGAAAGTGTCTGATTTACTTGAAAATCTTGAATATATAGGAAAAACATTTCGCATCGGAAACACTATCCAACAAAGAAGGAATTTTTCAAATCGTACTCTTAGAAGTAGAGATATTGACAAAAATAAGATATACATCTACGCCACTTGGCGTAGAAACCATGCATTTTTTCAAGAAGAAAATTTTCCTAAAAGGTTTGTCGACATGAGTAGTATCGGTCGACAAACGACTTGTTTTTCAATCGAGAATTTAGAAGCTTATATTTTGTTGCAAATACAACAGAAGCGGAAATTAAGATTTACGCCCCTGGTGGCCAAACTATTTTTTTTCATAAATTAGAAATTATGTGCAAACGATTTCCCATCAGGAGCTGTATCCGATGCAGAAAGAAATTTTCAAATCGGAGATTTAGAAGCAGCGATATAGGGGAAACGCATGTTACCGCCACGCCCCTATCGGAAAGTCTATGAATTACTTGAAAATTTTGAAATTATATGAACATGTCACACGGAAAACACTATCTAACAAAGAAGGAATTTTTCAAATCGGACTCCTAGAAGTAGAGATAGTGCCCCAAATAAAATGTACATCTACGCCACCTGGCGGAGAAACTGTGCAGTATTTTAAGAATAAAACATTCCCAAAAGGTATTACGATGTGAGTGGCATCAGTCCACGAAATAATTTTTTAATCGATATTTTAGAAGCTACGATTTTATGGCAAATACATCAGAAGCAAAAATTAACTCTTACGCCCCTGGTGGCCAAAGTATTCTTTACCAAAAATTAGAATTATATGCAAAAGATTTTCCATAAGGAGATGTATCCGCTGAAGAAAAAAATTTCAAATCGGAGTTTTAGAAGAAGAATTATCGGGGAAAATGTAATTTATTTTTACGTCCCGTAACGGAAAATCTATGTGTAATTTGAAAAAATAACTATCTAAAATACTCTTCGACATAAATGGAATCGAAAGATATAATTTTTTTTTCAATCGGATGTTTTGAAGCAAATATGTGGAATAAAACGTATTTTTGAATTCGACATCATCTGCATTTACGCGCTCTACCGGCGAAATTGTACATTGTAAAAAAAAACGAAATATAGGATCATCATTTGCATATTTCAAGCTTCACAATGCAAAAAGAAGTTTTCAAATCGGACTAATAGGTGCTGAGATATCGTGGGTACAGACGGATGGACGGACTGACTGACGGACAAACCGATAACAGAAGCACGATCTTTTTTACAAAAGACGTGCTAAAACACATTTTAATGAAAAATGTGAACGCAGTCACATGTAGAAACATGAGTGGTCTGAAAATGTACAGACTTTTTCTGATGCTGAGGGTTCAAAAGCAGCAATCAAGTCAGCATCAGAACCTAAGTTCTGGTTTCAAATCGTCCAGTTTGCGAAAGTTCCATTCGAAATCCAAGAGTATGCATTTTCAATTTGGTTTTATATTTTCTGCTAGTGTTGCAGTCTTTTGCATATACGCTAGCGTTACTTAAAGTACGAAATCATCGAAACTTTAACAAATAAGTTATTGAATTATTTAATGATCATTTTGAGGAAATAAACTTTTATAAATGAGTGACGTGATACTTCAAATTAGAATTTTCGTTAAATACCGTAATTTAATTAGCGGGACTGAAACAAAAACGAAGTTAACACTGAAGTTTTATGCTAAAATATGATTTCCCGAATCAGGAGAGGGATACATTGAGTTCCCGAAAGTGCTGAAACGCTGAGACGTAACACAACCTGTGTTGGAAAAACATCCTGTCTCTTTACATATTTTAACATCGTCCGATAAGAAAGTGCTGCTAATATTATGGGTTCACTGGAGTAATTAGGAGTGAAAGCGCTTCGAATATAGTTAATGAAAAACTGAAGATTTGTTTTCTTCTTCTACAGGTTATCTGGCTCCGCGCGATCTATTACCACATGCGGTTAACTGTAATTCTAAAGAGCACCGGATGAAGACAAAGCCTTATCGTTTGTTATGACAAATCCTCCTCCAGTGAGTAAAATTAAGAGCCAAAAGTAGTTGAACTTATGAATTCGAGAAAGAAAAATTTCATTCGAAACGCAGAGGGCTGGAACAGATATTACCCAAAATTCTTCTGAATAGGGATTTAAAGAAAATTAGCTTCATTCTGGATTTCATAACTTCATGTTTGGCTACCGGCTCAACGGTTTTATTTTAAAACATCCCGTTTTGGAAATTTGAATTTTGAATTGCTGGAATACGTTAATATTGCAAAAAGCATTTATGGGCTCAGTAGATTAAAAATTCTTGTATTTAAAACCACTGAACCCATAATGTGTAGTTTTATTGCAGACAGAGAGAGAGAGATCTTCTCATTTTCGTCGAAATTTTTAGCTATTCGAAAAAACATATGCATTTTTATCAACCTATCCGTAGGTATCTCTGTTAGATTATAAATCTTTAGGTACATAATCATATTTACCAGTTCTGCATGCATTAGTTATCACATCAAAAAAAGGTACCAGAAATTTTTTTTACGTATATTCTCATATCTTTGTGTTTCCCTGACCGACAGATTTAATTATTACAGTCATCATTTTCGCATATAACAGCTAGAAAACCTTTAATCTTTATACAATATCATCATCATCATCATCATCATATTCAACCATTATCAATCCACTGCTGGACGAAGGTCTCCCCAATTCAATCCACAACGGTCCGTCTTGTGCCAGTCTCCTCCATGTTACTCCCGCATACTTCCGAATCTCATCCACTCATCTCCCATGTGGTCTTCTTGTGGGTCTTTTCCTGTCCTTTAGAATCCAATCTAAAATTTCGGCTGTCCATCGATGGTCTGTCCTTCTGGCAGTATGTCCAGCCCATTGCCATTTCAGGGATTTAACTCTGATCATGATGTCTTCCACTCCTGTCATTTTTCGGATCCACAAGATCCTATTCTTATCTCTCCTGTTTACACCAAGCATGCAGCTCTCCATGCTTATTTGAGTTATCTGCAGCCTTTGTATGTATCTTTTAGTTAAGGTCCACGTCTCTGCACCATACGTAAGCACTGGAAGGATGCAGTGATCAAACACTTTTCTTTAAATACATAATGGCATATTGCTCTTACAAATTATGCTGTTCCTTCCAAAAGCTCTCGAGACAATTTTGTACGTCGTTTAATTTTTTTATCAATGTTATTCTCACTTGATATCTGCTGTCCAAGATAAATGTACGTGTCTGTTATCTCCAGCTTTTCTCCATCAATCGATACATCTTCATTTTTTGTAAAAGCATTCAACATCACTTTTGCCTTCTGAAAGTTCATTTCTAATCCCACTCCTTTACTCTTGTCAGCAAGTTCCTGGATCATACTCTGCTTCTCTGGTGGGATAGTTGCAAACATGACTACATCATCAGAAAAACGAAGGTGGGTTAGATAATCTCCATTAATATTTATCCCTTTGTTTACCCAGTTCAGTGATTGAAAGACATTTTCCAATGTGGCATTAAAGAGATTCGGAGATATGGTGTCACCTTGTCAAATTCCCTTTCCAATTTTTATGTGTGTTGTATTTTCAAACAGCCGAATCTTTGCACTTGTATTTTCATAGACGTTATTAATAATATGAATAGATGCATCTTCAATACCGCAGGATTTCAAAGCCATTAAAACTGCTGATGGTTTCACCGAAACAAAGGCTTTTTCATAATCGATAAAAGCCATGCACAATGGAAGTTCATATTCCCTCGCTCTTTCAATTAGTTCTCTCAGCACGTGGATATGATCTATTTTGCTGTAGCCACTCCTGAATCCAGCTTGTTCCTTCGGTTGAGACATGTGCAGTGTTACCTTCAAGCGGTGTGAAAGAACTTTGGTGAAGAATTTATAAACCACTGATAGGAGGCTGATAGTTCTGTAGTTCCTGAGATCATCAATATCACCTTTTTTATGTAGCAGGATCATTGTAGCGTGGTTCCAATCCTCAGGAATCTTCCCTTCATTAAGGTATCTAGTGAAAATTTGGGCGAGCACTGGTTCGATTTCCCCACTTGCTTCATGTATGATGTCTACAGTAATTCCATCTTCTCCTGAAGCTTTTCCCCGCTTCATGTTCTTGATTGCATGTTCACCTTCTGCTGGAAGGACTGGAAAAACTCTGGTACTGGTATTTTCATGATGTCTGGAGTACATGTACCATTCCTTTCATATAATTTGGAGTAGAAATATTTCACTCTTATCAAAATTTTGCCTCTATTTCTTGTTACAGAACCATCTTCTTTTCTCAGTGCTATAATATGTTTTCTTTCCTTACTGTGATGTCCCTTTGCTATCTTCAGGCTTTGGTTTTTTCCATTGCTTTCCTAACTAGTTCACAGTTGAATTTCCTTACGTCTTCTGTGATACTTTTTCGTACTGTCTTGCATAGCTCTATATATTCCACTTTGGAAGTCACATCTTCTTTAGTTGTCCTCATCGCTGTTCATTTTTGCATCAACCTTTTGGTTTTTCCTGATAATTTGTTCACATGCAACTTGTTCTTAGACCCAGCTAATTTTGTTGCTGTTTCCATAAGAGCTTTGGTTACTTCTCTGTTAACTTCAGAAATATCCACTTCTTCCGATGTTAGGCTTTCTAAAGCAGATAATCTGTTCTTCAGTTCCAACTTGAAGGTATTATGGTGTTTTTTAAGGTTGGTTATGTCAATACATTTGGTTTGTCTTATGAGCTTGCCAAGTTCGAGTTTAGTGTTAAGGTGCATCTTACATCTCACCGATCTATGCTCACTACCTGTGTTGAACTTGTTTAGCACACTGCAGTCTTCTATGACGAATTTTTTGCCACTCATAATAAAATCAATTTCTCTCGTCGTCCCATTTGGATGTCTCCATGTCCATTTCCTGTGTGGCTTTTTCTTGAAAAAGGAGTTCAAGATAAAAAACCCTTCTTCCTCTGCAAATTCTACGAGAGCATTTCCAGGCTGGTTTCTGTTGTCGTGACCAAATTTACCTACTGAAGTTTCATTCTGTTGCCGTTTCCCTATTTTTGCATTGAAATCTCCCATAAATATCTTCAACTGCTTCTTACCTTTATTATTTAGAGGATGAATTTCCGCATAAAATTCTTCGATTTCTTCTTCAGGATGTTTTGTGGTGGGTGCATAAGTTTGAAATATTTGAGACTTGTATCTTCTCGAGAGTTGGTAACCGAGTCGTGCAGCTCTGTCAGAGGAACTTTCAACTTCTACAACTTTATCCTTCAGTTTCTTGTTTATTATAAATCCAACACCACTAGTTCTGCCGGTCTCTGTCTTATGGTAGTAGAAGAGATGTCCACTTTTCAGTTCAATGAGATCTTCTTCCTTACTCCTTAATTCACTTAGCCCGACGATGTCCCACTTGATCCTTTGTAGTTCCTCTTCCAATTCAAGAAGCCTTGATTCAGAGGGCAGGGAGCGTCCGTCATACGTAGCCAAGTTCAGCATCAGATGGCAGCCTAGTCCGGTCCTCCGGGGATTCTTAGCACCCTCTGCCTTCATGTCGCACTGGCCGCTGCCTTGGCCAGGTATATTCCAGCTGCCGGAGACTGAGCGCCAAGAGTTAAGTTGTGGAGTCATTTTAGAGGGGTTTTGCCATAACTCACCATGCTGGCCAAGCGGGTTGGTGAGTGTGGGATAGCATTTCATCTAATCACGATGGTATAGTTATACCGCTATTGACGTTCGTCAGAGCCCTTTTAGTGGGAAACGGATGCACCACGAGAAGGCGGGGTTGACATTTGTCAAGGACCCAAGTAGCACGTGACGTTTAAAAGACGTCACATTTCGGTTGCAAAAGTTGATATTTGGTCTTCCGTACAAAGACTACGTTTGATAAACGTTTGTTAAATGTTACATCCGTTACCGTTGCGATTTTGTCACCTTCATTACGTTTGCTAAACGTTGCATTTTCGTCATGTTAGCAAGGTCACAGCTAATCTTTGGCGTGACATTACATTCAGGCAAAAAGAACAAAATTATACTGTTGATAAAACAGTAAGCTTGTGTATAATTGATAAAGATCATTGAATTCCTCTTTTTTTTTTTTTTTGCTTATACGACTAGAAGATTTTATTCCATTGGTTTTAAAGCAGCTTCTGGTCTGCGGCTGCGTCGTTCTCTAGCCTGCTGTTACGTCACTTGTACTACGGACGGTGAGTTATGGCAAGGCTGAGCTCTATCGTCCAGAGCTGCATGCCTAATCAATGGATTTTATCGTTCTTAAAAGGTAAGTTCTTTTCCTGTTTCAATTCATAGGCTTCGATTTCGAAAACAATTCATGTATTCGCTTCGTAACTCGTGGAGATTCCCGTAACACGTGAAGACATTCATGTATTCGTTTCGTAACACGTGGAGGTAGGCTTAACACGTGAACACATTCATGTATTTTCTTAACATATATATATATCATCGACTGCATTTTAAACTAGGAGTAGTAAAGAATTTGTTAGATTTTCGGATCTTAACACAGCTGATTCGTTTTTAATTTTGTATTTTCGTGAAAGAGTAACAAAAATATATTTCAAGGAAACGAAATTTTAGACCTTTTCATTTTTATGAGCTACTGAATATTTGGTTAGATTTTTAAATAACAAATGCAGCTAGTTGTAAAAGAAATTCTAATTCTTCAAATGTTTAGAGAGTATTGAATTTATACTTAATTACTCAAATGTGCTTCCCTGTAGCAAACGTTACAAACGCAGCTTATTGGTATGTTAGTTATAAAGGATACTCTATATTACTGTTATCATATATTAGATCAGCATTTCTTAGGGCTGATTCAGCCAGTTTTTTTGCAAGAAATATATTGTGTGTAGAGTAACAAACGGAATAAGCTGTTGGAGAGATACTTATTAAATCCAGAAAGCTTCAAGGTTGAAAAAAATTCAAAACCCACCCTGTACAGAGTCCTGTGGCCAAGAAGTATATTGTCAGTCACAATTCAAAGTCTACGTAAGGCACGCAAAAATTAAACTTTTTTTTTTTTTTTAATGCACGTTTTATACCAGATGGGAATTAAGCTTACTGAAATCATAATGAATCTGTATCCAAATGGAATATATACAAATATCCAATGCAACATTTTGTTATGTGGGAGTACACACTTAACATTCAAATGTGCCCATCTCCCCTTCCACATATCAGAGTTGTGCCTATCAAATAATGAAGCAGAGGAATGCTATTGAACCTGTCACAGGCAAGGTGGCCAGTTGCTTTGCTTTTCCAGTTACAGTTTACTAAATTTTTGTTCAAATTTCAGGAATGCATTGGTGGGAGAAGTTGGAAGCAGAGTCGTATAAAAATAAAATGTATCTGTGAACACAACCATTTAAACAAAACTTGCTGCAAACCCGCATATCACGATGACAATATAAGATAATTTAAAGAAACAATAAAAAAATAATTATTAGGACATTACAAATTCCGATGACGGCAAAATACAATTGAATATGTGTGTGAAATTGACCTTTATGGCAAAATATTGGATTATGAACCTCATAAAAACAAGAGAATTAAAAGAAACATTTTATACCCAGAAAACAGTTCCATTAATGAACCTTTAAAAATTATAAATAGTATTTTTAACAGCTTAGTTCAAAAATTACTGTGCTGCCCCCGGTGGCGCAGTGGTCTAAGCGATGGCCTCTGATTATTCGTCCGAACAGGGTCCGGGTTCGAATCTCGGTGAGGCATGGATGTTGTGTTTGTCTTACAGCACTGGCTCCCTCCCTTCCCTGGAACCAGTGACCCTAAACTAGGGACGGGCGACTGCTTATAGCCCATTGAGTTGCTCACGGTGGTCGTTAAACCTCCAATAAAAAAAAATACTGTCGACTTACAAATTACTTAAGGAAAAGATTTTAATTTAATAACTAGTTGCTGCAAGAGGAACCTGGCAACAAAATTTAAATTCCTTCTGTGTAAAGGAAACTTTTGATACAGTTCCTATGTACTGAGAAACAGGCCTTGATAAAATCTAGAGGCCACAAACGTCCAAATGTGCCCATATTGGCAAAATCTGCTAATAATTTGAAAACTATCGGCGTGCGCACATACTTTTACATTCTACTACTTTGGTTGGAAGTATAGTTTTATGAGAATTTTTTTTCTAATTTGAATTAATTTTTCTCAATATTATTTTTGAACACATATCATTGCTTCTTTTGTTTCTGTAATGCTTCAAAACCATCTTGATAGCTGTTTACTTTTGGTGCTACTGGTTTTGAATTTAATGTTCACTTTGAATTTTGTAGCTGTTTGTTCCCAAATGGCAAGAGTAATAGACCAATTTTTGTATTTGCTAGTTGAGTCTGTATCTTCAGATTTCTCTGAATGAATAATCTTTTCTAAGCAATTAAATTAGAGAGCCACAAACCAATATTTCTATTCACTGTCGGATTAATACTTTTCCGACTAGGCCAGTGCTTCCTAAGTAGCCTTTCTCTGAATTATGGATCTCTTCTATTATCAGATCGTTAAGGGCAACAGATTAAAGGCTGGATCACATAGCTACGCTGTGTAGAAAAGCCGTACAAACTGTCACAGTTTGATTGTACACATTTTTTTCACCAATGTATGTATGTATGTATATATATATATACTGGTCACAAAAAGTTAGGGATATTGCATGAAGTGAAGCCACGTAACATAAACGCCAGAGTGTGTTTGCAAAAACAATTCAATGGGCAATTTCTGCTCACAACAAGTAGTACCACAATATAGACAAAAGTGTATATTCAGAGAATGTCCAAACCTCTGGATTTCAGTATCCAGTAACACTACCTATGTGTCGAAGAACGTCTTGACACCTACGAAGCATAGTTGCAGTGACATTATTGATTAGTGTTTGGTGCAGTTAGTCCCATATTAGTCAACACATTACAGAGGTCTGCCAGTATACTGGGGTATGGAATGCGGTTATCTAAACGTTGCTGTATAGATTCCCAAATTTTCTTAGTAGTATTAAGGTCTGACCTGAGGTAGCTGTAAGGATTCGATCTTGTGGTTTTCCAGCCAGGGCCGGTCCAAGGGGTAGGTAGGCCAGGTGGTAAATGTGTAGATTAGCGTCCTAAATTATTTCGTTGAAAACATTTTAGTACCTGGAAAAAGTGCGATGTACAGATTTTAGTGTATGGAAATTAATGTCAAATGGTGCAAAAATTGCATATTTTAAATGTGTTTTAAAGATATATCTTTTTCGTAATATTGACCTGTGAGTCTGACGCTGTGAAGAGAAGCTGCGGTAGGCCTAATGTATTGCTCCGGCAAAGAATGTGAAGCTTTGGTCCTTTAAAAGGAAGGTTTCTTGCTGTACCAAAATGATGGGCGGAAGAGTACAAGAGAAAGAGGTTATGTTGTTGGCAGGAGAGCAATAAATGTAGTGATACGCTACAGAAAATAGGTCCACAGCATCCACCCTTTATTTTGTTGTATCCTGTATGTTGTTGGCAGGAAAAACTGGGAAAAAAACTCTTCGATTTGCAAAAGATATGTATGAGTAAGATAGAAACTGACCTGCGAACAAGATATTAACACAGGAGAACCAAAAGTGCAGTGACACAGCAAATCAGCTATGAATGGAAGCTGTTCAAACCAGAACCGAAAGTTATAGTTCCCCAGTTTCCTATACAACATAGAAAAGCATGTTAGTACTTTCTAACATGCTTTTCTACGTTCTTTCGCATACCACGAGTATGCGAAAGAACGAAAAATTTCTCAACATCGCTTTAAAAACAATGACAAAACATGAACGAACTATATTGTGTAGCGTATGAGTATAACACGGCTCGCTCTCATGGTAACAAAATACGCGCTTGGACTTGTAGTCATCCGCGCGTGAATTAAACGCTGCAGCGAATCTTCCTTTCAATGAAGCTAAGCTTCACATCGTCGCCGTAGCGATGCACAGAGTCACACAATATAGACGTACACGCGTACGCCATACGTGGATAGTTTGCAAATTATTAGCAGATTTTGCAGATAGTTTTTGCTTGTAGATTAAAAAAATAAAAATGTTATTACAGCAATTAAAACATTTAAGGTTTTACTAAGATTAATATATTGAATTCTATCTTAACATGAGAATGTTCAACTATTTTTCACATCTTCCGATAGAGTTATTTTGTTTTTGCAGAAGTTTCTGGCCTCTTGATTTTATCAAGGCCTGTTCTCAATATATAGGAACTGTAACAAAAGTTTCATTTACACAAAGATTTTTTTATTTTATTGCCAGGTTACTCTTGCAGTTGCCAGTTATTAAAATAAAATATTTTCCTTATACATTTTATAAGTACTATTTTTGAATTAAGTTGTTAAAGATGCTATATATAATTGAATGTTCATTAACAGAACTGCTTTTCTTGATATAAAAATTAGTCTCTTGTTTTTATGAGGTTCATAGTTCAAAAATTTTTAAGTTTTGGCCTAAGGTCCATTTTACACACATTTTTGCGGATTCAGTCGTAATGTCCTTTTGCCCTCTCTGGAATCTGTAATGTTCTAATAATTATTTACTGTTATATTAATTTTTCTTTAAATTATCTCGTTCCATTGTTATCGTGATTTGCGGGTTTGCAGCAAGTTTTCTGTTTCAATGGTTGTGTATGCAGTCACATTTTATTTGAATGCACCTCTGGCGATGCATTAGGCCTACCGCAGCGTCTCTTCACAGCATCACTCACAGTTCAATATTACGATAGAAAATCTTTAAAACACATTTAAAATATGAAATTTCTGTACCATTTGCCATTAATTTCCGTACTCTAAAATCTTTACGTCACACTTTTTCGAGGTACTGACATTTTTCCGACGAAATAATTTAGGACGCTAATATACATATTTACCGGCCAGGTAGGCAGCCACCAAATGGAAGGGATGCCCATAAATTTTCTTACATAGTAAAATTATCCGCTAACTTTTTTTCTTTTTCTTTTATGAGCTAGTCTGTATTTGCCACAAAAATGAAAGCTGAATACTCCTTTGTTGTTTCTCTGACACATGCAGAGTTCCTATATATATACCACCACCAACAAGAAGCATTTTCAATTCTTGTGCGGTTTTTTTTCTGAGAATTCTTCTCTGCTGCTTTTTTACGCATTTGGGTTTTCAGGGGGGAAAAAATGAACCTTTTTTTTTTTTTTTTTTTTTTTTTTTTTTGTTCGTTCCTGATGTTTGTTGACATTTTTATATACACTGAGTGGCCACTTTATTATGACTACCTGACAGTTTTAAGCAAATGAGCTATGGCTGCACGCTGTTGCCGCCAGAGGGTAAGGCTAGTATAAAAAGGGAAAGCTTAGTGCTTGCGACAGTAGTAGAAGTGATTTTTGGGTGACGAGATGGGTAAAAAATGCAATTTGACGGACTTTCAACGTGGGACGATTGTAAGAGCTCGGAGCCATGGAGCGAGTATCACTGAAACCGCCGCATTCATGAAATGTTCCAGAGCCACTGTTGTTAAAGTGTTTAAAGACTGGACTGTCAGCCAAAAAACTGGGTCTCTAGGTGCAACGTGTGGTCGTCATCGACTAGTGACTGCTCGGGCGGACCGGAGTGTCCAGACTGGTAATAGGCAACAGTGCAGCAATTACAGACCATCTTAATCAAGGATCCCTCAAATGATCTGTGCACGCACTGTTCGCCGTACACGGCACGGATGGGATATGGCAGAAGGAGGCCTGTTCAAACACCTTTGCTGTCTGCAGTTAACAAGAGAAAATGTCTCCACTTCGCACAGGAGCATAAGGATTGGACAGTCGATAATTGGAAAAAATTATTTGGTCCGATGAATTACGTTTTCAGTTGCACCATGCCTATGGCCGAGTGAAAATTTGGCGGAAACAGCACGAAAGCATGGACCCCAAATGCATTGCTACAACCCTTCAAGCTGGTGGAGGCAACGTTATGGTTTGGGGAATGTTTTTCTGGCATGATTTGGGCCCTTTAATTCATATTGATCAACGTCTGACTGGCACATCATATCTAAACATCGTTGCAGACCAAGTACATCCTGTCATGTGGATGGTTTATCCCAATGGCGATGGCTACTTTCAACGAGATAATGCGTCTTGCCATAGTGCTCGTATTGTACAGGATTGGTTTCAGGAAAATGCCGGTTAGTTTACTTTGCTTAGCTGGCCCCCACAATCTCCAGATCTCAACCCCATTGAGAATTTGTGGGATGAAGTTGAACAAGCCATCAAACAGCTGGATACACAACCCTGCAATTTCACACTCCTGGAAAGTGTTATTCATCAAGCATGGTCTTAGATTCCAAAACCACTATCAACATCTCGTGGAGTCCATGCCACGAAGAATCTACATCGACGTAGTATTAAAGGCAAAAGATGGCCCAACGAAGTACTGAGGGGGTGGTAATAATAAAGTGGCAACTCAGTGTATAACAATAAGGCTTGAGTGACAAGCCTTATTTGTTATGTACATCTTGGAAATAAATCCCAAATTCCCACAGCCTAGGGTAAAGCGGGGAAAAAAACACTTTTTACTATGAAAACTGCAACACAAAGCTCCTACAAATTGCGAACCATATATATATCAATGGTTTTCTATCCACTCATTGATAGCGCATTGTTTGCCATTCAGGAAAGATTTACTCAGTTGCAAAAACTTTTTAACGCTTCGGGTTTCCTTTATAATTTGAAGAAATTGCCTGACAGGGGATTCTTTAAAAGAAAAGTGTATTCAGTTAGAAAAATTCCTTAAGGATGCTGACAGTGAAGAAAAAGATATCGATGGGGAGCAACTGTTTGAAGAGCTGAGGCATTTGCAAGCACTTATGAGCAAATGCAGCTCAGCTACTACAATAGAAGCTCTAAACTTCATATTCCAGTATGATATGGTTCATTGTTATCCCAACAGTAGGATTTGCTTTCGAATATTGCAATTCCTGTCTGTAGAAAGCGGGAAAAGAAGTTTTAATAAATTAAAGCTGATAAAGACTTATTTGAGATCTATAACGATGCAGGAACAGCTATCGGCTTTATCCATCATTTCTATTGAAAACGATATTGCACCAAAAAAATTTCTGAAGCAAAGAGGTTTTTGCAAAGTAAAGCCAGACATGAAAGTTTCATGTAAATAACACAAACAACTATGTATGATTCAGTCATTTTGTGAGTAAAATTATCATTATTATATTGGACTATTTATTTGTAGCATAGCATATAATAGTGAGTTAGTGACATATCTACTGAGCATGCGAAGTTGAGATTAGAGCTATTTGCTGTGTTTGGGTCCATACTGCAAAAAAAAAAAAAAAAGTGGTGGTGGGGGGGGGAATCAAAGGAGTCTTTTCTGGCTGTCGGAAAAAAAAAACAGAAAAAGTTGAATGCCATGATGACAGCATTTTCAATAGGTTTCTTCAGTGGTTTAGCTTTTTTTTTTTTTTTTTTTTTTAAATTTTCATTCCAGTTAATTGTAACTGCAGCTTGTGCTCATTTTGGCTTTTCACTTTACTAGTAACTTGTTTTTCAGTGTTTACTTCCCTTTTTGTTTCTTCTTGCTTGATTCTTAATATATATAAAGATAAATTAAAATTTGGGGGTATATCATAATAACATTTTATAAACATAATTTACCAGCACTAATGAGGGCAAACTTTTGAATGTGATTTACATTAAGAAATAATAGGGCATTCAAAACAGTTGAATTATATAAAGAAATTGCATAAATGATTTTTTTTTTTTTAATTTTACTCAGGTTTGGTTATTCATGGCTCTAGTTAGGAAAATTAGGGATGTTATGCAAAACACAGATGAGTGTAAATTAAGTACAACCTCCTGTAGCTTTAAAACTTTAAAATTTTAAAACTTATATCCCTCAGATCAGTATTTCCCCTTTTACCAGTAGATCTCTCTGTAGAGTACAACTGGATCACCCTGTGAAAGTAAACCAAGTTGGTGACTTCACCAAGTTGGTAAATATAATATTAGTGGAATTAAAGGATTAAACCATGTGTGAAATTATAGAATAAATAAGCAACATTTATTCACAATTAAAAAATTTATTTTAAGATCTATAGTTTTGTTGAGCCTTTAGCTCGGCTTCATCAGGACAAAGGGAGCATAAACATTCATATGTGACATCATCAGGTAGTTGATCATGGATTTTGGTGAATTGTCTCCATGCAATTGAAAGAAATCAAGTAGGTGTCATGTTGCTGACAAATCATAAAGAAAAGTCATGGAAACAAATTGGTGTTTTCTACCCATGTATATCGTGCAGTACATCTATGCGTTACAGAGGATTCCTTGCAGAAAAAGCTAGATTTTTGCCACCGCAGTGGTCTAAGCACTGGCTTATGACTGTTCGGTTCTTCCAAGTGGGTTGGGTTCGAATCCCGGTGAGGCATGAATGTTGTGTTTGTCTTACGGTACTGGGTCTCTTCCTTCTCTGGAACCAGTGCCCCTAAATTAGGGACAGGCGACTGCTTATAGCCCATTGAGTTGCTCACCATGGTCAGTAAACACAAAAACAAAAAAATAAAAAAAGTTATTTTTTTTTTAAAGAAATTGTGGCACACACAGGATATAGATTGATATAGATTGTCCTTTTGTTGTAGACAAAGCTGTCCAGAAATTTAGGAACTTTCAAATGTTTAAATTTCAAAGTTATTTTGAAATCTATAAACAAGGCAAATTTTTATGGATCAAAAGACTACGTTGAAGACATAACTGGGGAATTTATCACATCGCTTGTGAATGTGGACTTTCATGTATAGGACAGATCCGTAGAGCTTTTAAGTTTTCATGTGAAGGAACACATGACTTACGTATGGAACTGAAGAAGTCGTCTATAGCCCATCATTGTCATGAAAATAACCAGATTTTTTTTTTAAATGCTACGCTTATTGATAAACCTGATTTGACTATCAAGCTTAATATATTAGAAGCTTTCCACATCTAGTGCAACTGCTCATGGCTTGTCAACGACATGAAATCTACTAGATTTGTCTTTTAAACACGTGGAAACAACTTGCCAAAAACCGTGACTGTCAGAATGCTGATGATGTCACGATGATTTGAACGTTTGCACTCCATTTGTCCTAATGAAGCCAAGCCAAATGCTCAGTGAAACTACAGTAGATTTAAAATCTTAAAATAAAATATTTAATTGTGAATAAACATTCCTTATTTAAAATATTCTATCTCTACAGCCCAAGTATTGAAGTCAAAAAATATATTTGGGAATTACTTGGAGCAAAAACATAACGTACAAGAGCATTAACCAGAAAGGAATTCATGTGTTTCTTTGGAAAAAAAATAAAATAACCGTTTGCAGTGGGTGTTTTTTTGGGGTTATTTTTAAGTAACCCCCCCACACACACACACCTGTTTATTGGGGGGTAAAAATCCTGCTTGATCTGCAGCATTTCCATTCGGTAGAAATTTTGTGTGTAGCTAGCTTGCAAAACTCCTAAAGCAGCAAGTGCATCAATCTGCCGTACACCTGCATGTAACATGTCAACAGCCCTATTTCTGATGTCAATACTTAAACGTCGTCTGGACATCTTTTCAAGTTAATCCTACTCTGAAGGAAATGCATTCAGCAAACTTGTAGTCCAAGCAGTGAGACGACCTGTTTTCTACTTCTCGGAAGCTACTTTTATCGGAGCTTACACACACACACACACACACACACACACACACCAACCACATGATGTGTCATCATGATGCTAATTTATGCTGATAACCTATCTCCTGTAGTCACTAAATATGCATATCACCATGTTTCCCTTTTGAAACCATAATATCCCACACTTTTTGTGAGTACTGTATATATATATATTTTTTTTTCTTATGATTCAGAATACATGAATTGTGTTTGAAGCCTATGAAAATAATGAAATGAATGCATGAATTGTTCATTTGTTTCATTATAACTTTTTGTGACCACCTATGAATTGAAACAGAAAAAGAACTTATACATTTTAGGAACTTGAAGTTAATGTTATGTACAGAAATAGAGAGAAGAGCACAGCACAATGTCAGAGTACAACAACAAATGGCATTAATGAACAACCAATAGAAGAAAATATTTTTTTCTGGTTGGCCAAACAATGCAAAGAGTTACTCGTGAAATGAGTATATATGAGTAGCAACAGAATTTAACCCAAGACAGAACAAACTAGATTGGGTGGTGGTTTTCATATCTTATTTGCATACAAATTTTTGAAAAAGGTGTTTCAACATGCATAATCAATTGATTCTTACAATTATTTATATGCTACGTACTGTTTGTTACACAATAGGACCCTCAAACGGAAACTAAAAATTGCAATTTCTAAGCACAAGATATAAACTAGGGACATTACACTAAACAAACTTCCTGAAATACTAAGACAATTATAACCAAAAATTAAGTCTAAATTCGCAAACTAGTGAAAAAAAGATTAAGAACCAAATACACATGGGTTGAAAAAATACAAAGCAACTAACATACCAAAATAAAAGGCTCCTCTGTAAAAATACAGAAAAAATGATAAAGAAATGTAAACTGAGATATAAATACACAGATCTGCAGCAGAAACACAGATAGCCTTTAGCTACACTTAAAAGAAAAATTAAAAACAAAGCTGTGAAAGTACTACTTGATTTATCTCCCAGCATTATTTCACCTCACATTTCTAATAATCTATCAGCTAAATTTTAGATGTGTCCGAAAAACTCTTAAATGAACAACACAACTGACTCAGTTTTATGTTGCAATAACTTAGATGTTAGTGGTATTAAAATGTCTACTTTATGTTCAGTTAAATATGAGCAACTGAATTTTCAAGAAAATTGCAACAGCCCCAACGAAGCCAGTGAAATGGACTTGAGTCAAAACATAGTTTGTGAAGTCGTATACCTTGTGAACAATAAATATACAGGGTGTCCGAGAATTATTGGACACAGTACAAAATTATGTAAAACAAAACATTAAACAGATAGAAACTGACTGTACTAACTTACAATGTAACTACACATGTTAATAAATTTCGATGTAAGATCCCTTGGTTGCTCGTAGTACGTCCAAGCGATACTCGATTTCATGCCATGTTATGCCAAGCATCTGAAAAGATATGGAATTAATAGCAGCTGTGATATGCTGCTTCAGTTCCTGCAAATCAGTGCAAGGTGTCTGATAGGCACGATCCTTCACATAACCCCACATGAAATAATCCAATGGAGTTAGATCTGGGGAGCGAGGAGCTACGGAATGGGACCACCACGCCCAATCCATCTGTTGGGGAAATGCTCATTTAGTCACTTACGTACACACATTGACCAATGCGAAGGCATGCAGTCTTGTTGGAAAACGACGTCATATCTTTTGATCTGAGGTATAGGGAAATTTTCCAACATATCCAAGTAAATGTCACCATTTATGGTTTTTTTACAGAAGGGCCAATCACATCTCTTTTTTATAGGGGGCACCACACATTAACTTTTGGAGAATCACGTTCCAGTTCAATAGCAGCATGAGGTGGTTCACTGCCCCATATCCAAACAAAACATAGTTTACGAAGTGAAACAATACCTCATACATGAAATGTGGATTAATCACTAAAAATTACAGTACTTAGAAAGATTTTATCGTTTTCCACTTGATTCAGTATATCCACAGCAAAATCGTATTGCAGAGTGATTATTTGCATGCATCTTTTGCACTATTTGAATTTTATAAGCATGAAACTAATTTCTTGTGCAAGATATCATGAACTGTCTATTTTGGAATGCACAGTTCTCTGCTTGCTTTATGAACGGATTTCCTGGGGCTTCGTCGGAAACTTTCATAGCTTGGTCAACCATCTCACCTCTAACGCTAGGCCTACCGGTTCCTCCACGATGTTCCACATTGCCAGTTTCTTTAAACTGTTTCATTCACCGCTTAGTTGAATTTGTTGACGGAGGATTACAACCATACTCTAAATGGTACCGTCTTTTAATTTTAATGACAGACTTTAATTCCGCAAACCATAACACACACATCGCCTTCTGCTGTATGGATGACATGACTACTGATTGCGCATTTCTCATAAATTCCTCATCAGGCCACACCTAGCGCCATCTATCGGATTCTGGGAGTAACAATTCTGCAATACAAAAATATAGGAACCGTGTTAGTAATATGTGACATAGAAAAACAGACAATGCTCATAGTTTTTTTTTTTTTTTTTACATAATTTTGTAATGTGTTTAATAATTCTTGGACACTCTGTATAATGGTGAGAGATTGTGTTACACTAGTAACTGTGATAGAAATGCTTTCTTTTTTATAACATTACTTTCCTGACAAAGTCATCCCTTATAAAGCTTCAACAAAAATAAGTGATAGTAAAATAACTATTAGGAACAAGAAAAGTTTTGTGAAGGCGCCTTCATATGATGAAAATGATATTTTATGATATGATGAAAATGATTTTTTAGGTTAGCTAAGAACTTCATTTATTTACCCCCAAATTTTTGTAGACTAGGTAACAAGACTGTATACAACAGATTATCATGGCAGCTTTAAGATAAGCATTACCGTACGTCCCTCTTACAGAGCACAAACGTTACTAAAACGGTTTTGCTACGTTATGGAAACGTCGTTTAAACGGTTTTGCTACGTTATGGAAATGTTTGTTTTCAATGTAATATGCAATGAAGAGTGATTCCGTATCAACTCAACACAATTTGAAGGCATTTTTTATCTCACCATCTCAGATTTTAATGAAATTTGGTACATAGGTGGCCTCTGTATAGATTAAGAAAAATATCAAATTTCATCGTCATATAGCCACCGGTTTTGAAAATACAGCTATATAAAATGTCCAAAAACACCCCAAAATCAGAAGATTGATATGTTTTTAAATTATGATTGCAGCTCCCCTAATTAAGATAGAGATGGGAAAGGTATCTTTTTGTAGTATTTTTTATGCTCTTTTATTTGATGTACAACAAACACCATAGGGGTTAAGATTTAAAAAAAATTAAAATTAAAAATTAGAATTTTGAATTTTTCAAAATGCGACACCAAAAAATTTGAAATTTTTTTAAAACAATCTGTGTTTGGTATTTGATTACGTGAGTTGTAACTTGGGATGATAATGGGTTTACTTAAAAAGCTATATTCAAATTTAGCCTAACACAAGAGTTTAATGAAAAAAAAATGAAAAAAACATGTAAACTGAAAATAAATTTGGGCTAAATCTCAAAAAAGTTTCATTAATAACAATAGATATAGTATTTTTGTTATTTAAAACTATTTATTTAAACAATGTTTTATTTTTAATTGATTTGTTTAAAATCTGAGACTACATGGGTTTAAAAATTTTAATAATTTCATTATTCAGAATTTGTAATAATTCACAATTCAATACAAAAAATAAAGACTTTAAAAAGTAATTTCAATTACTGCTCAAGAAACACATCAAAATAATAATAACATATGGCATTGAATTGTTTACATTTATGCAAATTATATTCCTAATCTTAAACTTAGATCGTCACTTAAAGCAGAATCTTCTAAAATTAAAAAAAAAGTTGCATCATTGTTTTGAAGTGAAATCACACGTGTAGATCCTTGATATAGTCTTTAAAAGCTTCAATAGTTTGGTGTATTTCTGTTTCAGAGAGATTGTAGAGTCTTCCTGTCGGAGTCAAAGGATTTACTTTACACAAGAGGTAACTTACAGGAAGCTATAATACATCTTGTGGGCTAGGGTAGGAAAAATATGTAGATGGACCAGCTGGATGTAAAAATGAGACCTTAACTTCATTCTCACTCTCTTCTTTTGGTAGAACATACACTACCCACCAGTTGTTTTCATAGATTATGGTTATGTAACCACTCATTTCTGTTATTTGCAGTCTGTCTTGTAATGCTGATACTTTTTCAGTAGCTGACTCGTTTGATTCTGAGAACATCTTCACTTTTATTTTTGAATTACTCAATGGGATAGGAATAAAAGCATGAAGTTTCTGGGTACCTTGTATTGTTAGAGACTTGCTTAGGCGATTTTCCAAAAATTGGTCTGTTTCTATGTATTCTTCTTGACTTACATATGTAAAGTTTGCCACAAAAATGTTCTGAATTGCCTATTTGTACAACTGAAATAGTGTTTGAATTTGATTCTCGTAAGGGCGTTGTAAGCTGGCTTGGGCAGCTAACCTTTTCACCGTTCCACCAACGCCATCACATGGCCCCTTCCCGTGTGCTGTTGCTGAAAAATGCCATTCAGCATCAATGTTGAAGTCATCTTGATGGAAACATAAAAGTTTGTGAAAAAATTTCCGATTTTTGCACTGGGCTGCAGACCCGTCAGAGAAATAGTACATTTTTTCGACGCTGTTGTCACCAAACTTACTTTTCAAGAAGTTAATAAGGTTTTTTTTTTTGGAAGCAGTACAGTGTAATTGTGTTGTGCTCTAAACATTCAGAAATTACTACAAAACTTGCATGTTCAGTCTTTTCTGTTTTGTAATAGATGACAAATGGGTGTAATAGATGACAAATGGGGGGGGGGGGGTCTTGCCCACTGGTCCAGTGATAGCTCTGGGCTTCATCTTGAAGAAGAAAACTATAATTTTTTAACAAAATCATAAATGATGAGAAATTCTGAGTCCTTGAGGTTTTCCTTAGTACTATTCATAAAAGAGCTTTGCTCCTTAGCAATGAAGTCATGTCTGACCAAAGCAGACAGTTTTTCGCAAAACAAATCAATAAAATTTAAAGTTGATTTTCTAATGTCTCCAAGTTGCATCTATCAACTGTAATCCATTGGCGAAAAGTTAGTTTTTCAACCAAGTTCTCAAAACCGTGTTCCCAGAACAGGTGGGACACTTCCCCAAATGACAATCTATGGAAGTAGGGTTGCATAATACTCTTGCAAGACAATGTTTGTAGGAAGATAATTGTCCATTCGTTAGTGAACCAATTCTTGCATTTTCCATCATCAGTTTTACATTTTGGTGTGTGGTGCAAACACATACCGTATGAGTACCACTAGACCCTACCAGGACACGGTTTTTTGGTCTGAGCTCTGCGAATTTGGAAAAACTGACTTTCGTGCTTGCAAATTGTCAAATTACATAAAATCAGCCTGTTTGACAAACTTTATCTCCGTTTTCAGTTCTAACAGAAACACAATATTTCATTCCAGGTAAAACCCGACTAATTTCATCACTTTGGTAAAACGATCATACTACAACTACTTCAGAAGAGAGAGACTTACCTGGTTTTCTATTAAGGCTTTCCAAAATTCCTTTCTCCTTCAGAATTTTTTTTTTATTGTCTGACCATATAATTAGGAGCATTGAATTCTTACATGATTTTCCTAACACTCCATGACTGTGGTAAGCAAGTCAAAATCATCAACTGTTTATCTCTAGTGCAGTTAGAAAAATTACTTTTAAGATTGTCCATAAGAGAGTCGTGAAGTATTTCATCCTCATCATCAGATGATTCTTGAATATTTGTAAAAAGCTTCCGTTTCATAGCAGAACTGATTTTTTGAATTTTGGTTGAAGCATAACATTTAGATTTTAGCTTTTTCTTATTGACAGCTGATTCACCCAATTCATGGAGCGAAGTATTCAGTGTTTCAATTACTTCTGACATAGATGCAAAATTTTCGTCCATTTTCTCATCAGCACAGGTTTCATTTGCTTCTTGACTAATTCTTAAAGTTTTCAGCTGCTTTCTGCAAGAATCACAAATTTTAGTCTCCTTTGATAAGTCATCAAAATTTTCCAACATCCAGTCTGTCACATTTCTATATGGATTGAAACATTGTATTAATGTATATCTTGTACTTTCCATTGTTGATTATTTGTGCATAAAATGTAAAATTCAAATAGTAAAATAATTGCCTCCCATTACCTGTTCTTTTTATTTTTCCTAAAAAAATCCTGCACAGCTTCAATTTATAAAAGTCTAGTTTCAAAACTGAAAAGGATGTACTTTATTCAATTTAAAGTTTTCAACCACAAAAGTTTTCAAACACATATCACTTTCACAGAAAGAAACACATGATCACCATCAAAACCTAAAGCAGACTGAGAAACACATCTGATCACCATCAAAACCTAAAGCAGACAGGTCTGCAAGGTAGGAATGCAAGTTGCTGCTTGTTGGGTCTTGTTACCAATGATCTAAACAACAGAATCAGTTTTTTAAGTCGGAACATGCAGAGTTTTGTCCAAAACAAAATGTAGCCTACAGTATAACTGCACGGTCTTTATTTTTTTATATTGTATTGGGAATTATTACAAATTCTGAATAATGAAATTAATAAAATTTTTAAGCCCATGTGACTCAGATTTTGAACAAATTAATTAAAAATAAAACATTGTTTAAATAAATGGTTTTAAATAAAAAAAATACTATATCTATTGTTATTAATGAAACTTTTTAAAGATTTAGCCCAAATTTATTTTCAGATTACATGTCTTTTTTTTTTTTTTTTTTTTTTTTTTCTTCATTAAACTCTTGTGTTAGGCTAAATTTGAATATAGCTTTTCAGGTAAACCCATTATCATCCCGAGTTACAACTCATGTAATCAAATGCCAAACATGTAAAGATTGTTTTAAAAAAATTTCGAATTTTTTGGAGCGTCACATTTTGAAAAATTCAAAATTTTAATTTTAAAATTTGAATTTTTTTTAAATATTAACCCCTATGGTGTTGTACATCAAATAAAATAGCATAAACAATACTACAAAAAGATACCTTTCCCATCTCTATCTTAATTAGGGGAGCTGCAATCACAATTTAAAAACCCATCAATCTTCCGATTTTGGGGTGTTTTTAATACTTTTTATAGCTGTATTTTCAAAACCGGTGGATATATGACGATGAAATTTGGTATTTTTCTTAATCTATATAGAGGCCACCTATGTACCAAATTTCATTAAAATCTGAGATGGTCAAGTCGTTGTGTTGAGTCGATACGGAATGACCCAAGAACGAAATAGAAACGTTGTTCTAACGTTTTGCAACGGCACACGTAAAGCCAAAAAAAAAAAAAAAAAAGTTTTGAAACTGGATTATAACCTTCGATAAAAGGTTGTGGTAACATTTTTTGCGACGTTTGACGTAATACACAAAGGACAGCAACGTTTAATAGAGGAAATTTAGACGTTGATTAACCGTTGCTGTTACATTTACTAAACGTAATACAGAAAGGAAAAATACGTTGTAAAATCGAAAATAAAACGTCGCTAAACGGCTGTTAAAACCGTTTCTCAACGTAATAAAAAGGGAATATGAGGTTTAAATAACATCATTTAAACGTTGCTAAACATTCTTCAAAACGTTTCTCAACGTCATAATCGAAGGAATATGACATTTAAATAACGTCATTCAAACGTTGCTAAACGGTTGTTAAAACCGTTTCTCAACGTAATAAGGGAAGGAATATGACGTTTAAATAACGTCAATCAAACGTTGCTAAACGGTTGTTAAAACCGTTTCTAAACGTAATAAGGGAAGGAATATGACGGTTAAATAACGTCATTCTAACGTTGCTAAACGGTTGTTAAATCCGTTTCTAAACGTCATAATGAAAGGAATATGACGTTTAAATAACGTCATCTAAACGTCTTAAAAACAGTGCTACAACGTTATAACAACGGTTGAAAAACCATTGAATCAACGAGACGTATTAGCGTTTTATAAACGTAATATTGTGACGTTTTTTCAACGTCTCGCCGAACTGGTTTTAAAACGTTTTACAAACGTTTTTGTGCTACTTGGGGAGAGGCTGTGATGTTGCGCATCACCTGACAATACATTTTTAAATAATTTCTTATCCGAAAGTGTGACCAAGCGAGTTTTAAGAACAGTGGAACATACATTTTTGGGGAATATAAATGTGTTGCGGTTGTAAAAAAATCTTTATAGACGTTTCAAGAAACATAAAAAAATCCCTTTTTTGCTTAATTCCTCCATTGGTTACAGGCTATTTTTATAAAACGTTTCTTAAAATCGTTCAAAAGAAGCTCCCGTTTCATGAGAACGCTTCTGAAAACATAAATTGATTAATCTCTATAAATATGCCAGTTAATTTAAAAAATTATTTCTTTTCAGTGTTAATTCGGCGTTTGTGTTGACGTATAATCAGTTTCAAAATAATGCCTGACTAGAAATATTATTGTGAGTTGCAGTCTTACATGGAAAGCTTACGTAAACATATTGGAACCAATTTTTTAGTAGTATTGAACAATTTCCTTAGGTCTATACCTGCAAAATTTAAATGACCAATACGGAAGCTCACCTCACAAATATATTGACGAAAACTAGGCAAGTGAGCACTTTTATATCGTTTGTACTGCATGTAAACTTACGGAATTAAATTAACCGCTGCTGGCGCAAAAACCCTCTTTGAGACATTTGTAGAGGGTGCTAAGCTGTTTTTCTGGTATTATACTGATCCGTTAGCTTTAGTATAGAAGAAGGATGACATACGTTTGTTCACAAATTAAACCTCTGACATTTAAGAGAAAACCTTTAAAATGTTTCGGTAAAAATGGACGAACGATCCTTTTTTCAAGTCAATGTCTAAAATTTCAAAATTAAAGGTAAAGTTAAAAAAAAAAGATATTTAGTTATGAGCAAACATCAGCGAAATTTTAGGTCATTCGTGAAAAACGACGCATGGCATTTGCGATGATTTCTGCACGATCCGTTGTGGTAGTAGAATACGATAACAATGTCACAACCAGATGCCTACTGGAAGGCTAATGCTTACACAAAAAACCTTAGCGATCCATGAAAATTTAATTCGGCAATTTTTAAATATATGCATATTTTTTAATATTTTACTGTCAGTCTTCTATAATTCTAAAAAAATAATAAAGGAAAATGGAAGGTTTCAACAAAGCCAAAAGTGAATTCTAAAGCCAAAGTAATACATACAGTGGTGGCCAAAATTGTGGAAACCTTTCGGAAATAGTGTATTTTTGAGGTTTCAGGGCTCATAACAAAACTTGTTTTTGGAGTACTACCATAAAACTCTATATCAATGGAAAGATAATTTCATCGATAATGTAATTAAATAACTTTTTTGAAAGAGTTTGCATTGTAGCAGCAATTATAACGAAAAAAAGTGAAAGACATAGAGAAAATGAGATATACAAGAATTCTCGCCATGTCAGTTATTACTTAGTTGGGTAACCTTTAGCATTAATTATAGCCTTACAACGCCATCCCATGGAGTGAACCAAGTTTTTTAGTTCTGCAGCTGTTATAATATGAAACTAAGATTGAATTATTGCTTCTATTAATTGGGTTTCATTGCTGGGTTGCTTCTGAATAACAAGCTTCTTTAGTCGGATCCATAGATTTTCGATTGGGTTAAGGTCTGTGCCATTCACAGACCAGTCCTGCAGTGACATATGATTATCTTGAAAACAAGTTTTGCACACAGAAGCAACATGAAATGGACCTGAAACCTGTTAAAAAATATAATTGCTTTATTATATCGGAATAGATAACGCGTGGAAGGCTTGAGTTAGGGCTCAAGTATTTCATTACCGTGTTTCTGGCGATTTCTATTCCCATTAATCACGCAAATTCTGCCCACACCTTTTGATGTCATGTAACCCCAGATCTTAACACTAACTGGGTGTTTCACGTTACATGTAATGCAATCAGAATGTAAATCTTCTCCGATTCTTCTCCATCACTACCAGACAGGGATATTTTGGTCTCATCACTTCAAATAACACTGTCCCATTGTTCCGCAGTCCAGTTAACATGTATTTTAGCCCAGTTTAATATTTTCAGCCTCTGTTTGAGAAATAAAAATGACTTTTTTTCGTGGAATTCTAGCTTTTAGACCAAATTCCTGCAGCATGCGCCAAACAGTCCTTGCACTCATTTTCACATTGCATTGCGCCATTTCATCTTGTGTACACCCAGATGATTTCTTCTGTCACCTAGGCATAGTCTCTTAATTTTTCTATCATCACTTGCTGTTGTGCACCTTTTCCTGTCTTTACCAGTCTGGTTTTGTAGGGACTGAATCTCCTCACACCTCTTCAAAAATTTAGAATTGCCACCTTTGGGTAAGTTTCCACCAATATTTCTCCTAATTACTTCATAACTGAATAACTTTTCAGTCAAAAGTACTATTTTACATCGCATTCTGGGTGACCTTTGCGCCATTTCTTTAATTTTAATACGTTTTACAAGCTCACTAAATGAGAGAACACGCACAAAAAAAAATAAAACTTGATCGCAATCACATGACACACAGACAAATGTCCTCCTCTCAGCTCCAATACATCACATCAAAAGCTTAAACCTACTGTGACCTGATTGGCTCATTGCCAAAACTAGATGGCACTTGATTGGCTTTCTAAACACTCATACTCATTGGCTACATTCAAATGAAGAAAAGCTACTTCATATCAACCTAAGCAAGTTGTGCTTCTTTTTTCTGGTTATTTGGCAATGCATTTTCACAGAATACAGATAATGGAACACACTTTATTGCATTACATTTTTGATGAAATTATATTTCCATTGGTATACAATTTTGTGGTGTTACTCCAAAAACAAGTGGTGTTATAAGCCATCAACTCTCAAAAATACACTTTTTCCAAAAGGTTTTCACAACTTTGGCCAATACTGTACTATGCATCATTTCCGACACATTACAAATATTATAAGATTTCCTGAAATAGAAGATATACAGTCATAAAAAAATACGCTTACGTCACTTGTGGAAAAAATCGCATTACTGAAGGAATTGTTTCTGTGATGATTGGAAAACATGCAGATTACTGAAAAAAATTACCGCTTCTGTATGACTATTAACACTGTAGGAAATAGAAATAATTACTTACGCTCACTGGTTTCAGAAATGTGATTTACCCATATTCATAAATTCTGTAGAAAATCGTCATCGTAACGAATGCATTCCGAGAACCAGGGTGTTTTACGAATAAGACTCTTAAAAGTAGATTCATGGATATATATGCGATATAATTCTCCGCGCCAGATGGGAATGATGTCAATCTGTTAAAAAGGAAAAGGCTTGTAAACGATTCCTTTAAATGAAGAGACGGTTTTAAGAAGAACTTTTGCAAATAGTTTATCAGATATCAAACGCCTCTTGCACGTTGACGCCCGCTGCAGCAGAATTAAAATATGAAAAGAATATATTTATGTGAATATAGCATTTATATCATACGCTATGCAATGGATTAATAAAGTTTTATGCACTATATACAGAAGCACAAAAAGGTAGATAAAATAATTTGTCCATAATTTTCCTTATCGGGTAAATTGTTCCTTATTTAAGGAGCATTATGTTCGTCACTCACACACAAGCAATGTCAAATACAGAATTGTTTTACTCAAAATGTTGTTCAAAATCAGAAATTTGCTGTTGAACCGCTTTAAGCCTCCACCAACTTTTCCTTCATGCATTCTTCCATGTGGTCAACCACAGAGGAGTTATAAAGAGTGTAAAAGACAATGTCGGCAGTTCTTAATTAACGTTAGTGAGGTGTTTATGTGTTTTAGCAAAAACTCATCTTTATATGAAGCGGATGAAAGATGATTCTATTTTTGCCAGAATCAAAATTCATTCATACAGTGAATTTAAAACATTTTTCCTGTTTCACTCGAGATTATATGAAACCTGCCTCGGTCTCTGTAGTTATCGGTGCCAATGGTATGTAATTACTGCAATTCAAAATTTGATTTTTAGTTATACCTTTAATGAAGCAATAATTGCTATAAAGAATGCTTACATAATTTTCATGAACTCATTCAAAGATCGGATTTACTATACCTTATAATACCTTATTAATTTATAATTTGGCTGTGATCTAATCGTAAATAGCTATCGGTTTTTTCGTTTCCCTTTAGGAGTCACATATTCTTTCAAGTTCACGTTCTCATTCAGGAATAGTGTTCATAATGGTCTTTGCGGTGGTGTAGTGTTTTTAAAATTAGAGGCTTTATTTCACCTCGCTCTCAAGAACTTCTTTCCTGATTACCGATTTAAGATCTCTGAAAGTTTCTTCACAGGTATTATCCAATTTATTGTGGACGCATTACCATGAAACTATACCAAGAAATGCAATATGTCACCATCATGCATCTCTTAAAATATAGGATCAACATATTTGTTGGTCAAAACCTTTTCAGAGCAATTATTCGAATTGACAGTTGTCTATTTTATTTAGTACATAGACTGAAGACATTACTCTATCATGAGCAGAGTTCTTTTTTAACTGTTTTACAGTTGTGCCATTTAGTATAAACACTATTTATTTACTTTCAACAATTATTGTCGCTTATATTATTTATTCTTGCCCGTTCTTTACAAGTAAACTGGGCATTTCATCGATAAGTTATTTTTAATGTTTCCATGTTATGCTTCACCTGAAGAAGATGGTGGGAATCATCGTTAATTTGTAGGAATAAGCTTCTGGGATGTGCTAAGCATAATGAAGGAACACTAATGTTCCCAGAAAAAAGAATG
The DNA here is from genome assembly GCA_039090855.1 of Macrothele yani. Classification (NCBI taxonomy): domain Eukaryota; kingdom Metazoa; phylum Arthropoda; class Arachnida; order Araneae; family Macrothelidae; genus Macrothele; species Macrothele yani. The sequence goes on from CM077016.1 coordinate 7,593,717, forward strand.
ATACTCGTGACAAGTGTTCTAGCTGTTGCCTCTTGAAAAACCTAGCAGTAGACCCTTTAGGTGATTGCGATAAATAATAACAACATGTTGACCGGTCGAGTAACAAAGCGGTTCCAGTGTTTCTGTGAAGACACATATTTATTACTAATTACTATAATAACATCTCAAGAGCTTCTTTTCAGATAGCCAGATTAACGTTTTGCAAAGTACACTTATACTAGATATTTCAATTGGGGAACATTTTTTCTTACGTATAATTTGAATAAAAAAAAGAAGAATGTTAATCTGTTGATGTTTTGATGTTGGTATTGTCGGTTAATTCAGTCAGTGGGCGATTTTATTTCCTTCCTGTCAACTAAAACCAGGTTTATGAAAGCATGTGGAAAAATATAAAAAAACAAAGAAAGCAAAACATGCCATCTAAGTTTTAAAAGCATTTCCCTCTACCTAAAGGGTTTTTCATAAAGTGAATACATTTATATAGACTGTTCGCCTTCCTCTGCTGCTAGTTTTCCTTTACCTCACTTGGAAATAGGTAGGACAATTTACAACAGTTACGACAGCAGTATCGAGATTCCGTAAGTTTAGTTTGATCCTATGCTACTGTAATAAATTGTGTGCGTTTATCTAACGATTTGGCCACCAGAATATAAAATTCCCACTAACTTTCAATAATACTCTGCCAAAAATAATATAGTTCTTTAGAACAACGATCCGGGGACTTCAGTTCCATGTAAAGTATTTCACGATAGAAATAAAATCGTAAGAAGAAAATTCACATATCTGAACATCTGACTTTGCTAAGACATGTTCACGGCATATAATTTCATACATTGACCATAATTGGCCATAACTGGAAATTTAAAAATAGTGTAATAATATTTAAGGCATGGAATGTCTAGCATTATCCAACATTGCCCATAATTTGGAAATTAAAAAATGATAACCACATATTTACTGTTCATGCTAATCAATAACGCACAGGTAATAACATTAACCACAATAAATCACAAAGCTCCTCCCGGGGAATATTTTTGAGGATCAAATTGTAAATAATAGATATGACGATAACAAGGAATAAAAACTGTCTCCCTGTAATGTATTTATGCGGATGAATTAGGGAAATAATAAAAATGTTCCTTGAAGTATGCTCCCGGAAATATATTTACACGGAATAATTTCGAATAAAATATCATAATAACTACCGTAGGGAATATGCTTGAACATTGTTTTAGCGCGAGATGATATGGAAGTACTGCTTAGGGAATACTAGTTTAATATGAAAACCCGAATGTGGGAATATTTGTTGTTTATCAGACATTGCCTTTTATCGTAGGTTTTAACCTAAGTGCATAAAGACAATACGTAACATTCAAACCAAAACATAGTCCACAGTAATTTTGTCCGTATAATGAGGAAATATCATAGAGCTGGTTTTGAATGTTTCTCTGCGCTATCCCTTATTTTAAGGTGTGATGGCGCCTATCTACATTTGGTAAAATGTCATCACGCGATTGACAAAAATTAAATATAAAATGCTCAGTTTTTGCTCACGAGACCTGAAATTTTCTCTAAAACACATCGAGACCAATCATAATTTCCGCGCGGTTGGGCAACGACAGACAATGCAAAGACAATAATCCTCGTTTTTCATGATTTCGTTGAGGATTGGTTTTTCCCATAAAGTCTACATTGATTTATCTCTATAATTGCATCATATTGTGGTTGAATATATAAGTAAAGATATCAGAAACATTGAGCGGTTGAAAACAAATGTATTACACTAATATGTGACAATGAGGGTAAATGTAATATACACTCATTGCCATAAAATCTGCGTACCAAGGAGGAGGCGTGGGACTGAAAGGACATTTTAGTAGTAAGATGGTACATACCAAGAACAGGAGTGATTACAATATCACAGAAGTAGGACGATTTCGCGCAGTCATAGGGTACACATTCCGGTCAGCGTTCGTACCTCGTCGGGCCGCTTCGTGCTGGTATACATGCGGTGATACTATTTGACATGGAGTCAAAGAGAACGGCGTATGTTATCCTGGGACAGATTGGCCCACACTTCTTGCAACTGACGCCCTATTTCCCAAATACGGGAAAATGGAGAAAAGTGAGATCACATCTGGCCCCACATGTGCTCAATGTCAAGAGATCAGGCAATTTGGCAGGGCAAAAAAGCGTCAAAGCATGATGTACACCGTCCTGGAGAACCCGAGCAGGGTGTGGACGGGCGTTATCTTGTTCAAAATATTGCTCCGGGCCGTCCTTCCACGAAACGCAGTACATGGGACCGAAGGATATATTTTTCGTGCCGAAGTGACGGAGCGCTGGGCTGCCAAAGTAGCGCTGGGCTGTGAAGTGTACACAGCGCTGGGCTGTCAAAGTCTTTCGGATCACTGCCAGCTAAGTACGACTGTCGTGCGCGATTTCACCCCAGACCATAACGCCTGCAGTTCGGGATGTGTGTCACTGCACAGTGAGGTTGGGATTGTAGCATTCACCTGACGCCTTCCACAGTCTTACACGGTAGTCATCCTTTCCCATACATAAGCTGCATTCGTCGCTAAACACTATACGTCGTCAGTCCGTAGCATTCCACGATCCTCGCTGTGGAAACCTCAGCAATTGGCGCCGACGATTTCCAGATGTTAATGGCAGAAAACATAAGGGCCGTCCAGAATGCAGATTCGCCTCTGCCAGTCGTCTGGATATGGTTATAGTGGACACAGGAGTCCCTTGTACAGCCGCCATATGTCAATGGATATTGGACAAGGACATTGTTGCATCTGTGCGTGCCGTTCTCACGATCCCAAGGTCCTTTCGGCTAGTGGTGTATCTGGATTATCCAGAGCCAGTTCGCCGTGTCTGGGTGCCTTCTCGTGTCCATTGCTCCCAAAATGATTGTACCGTATTGTCCGACAGGCCCAAATGGCGGGCCATTCGGCGCACTGGCCAACTTGCGTGTGTCAGCCTGACGGCACAGCCTCGTTCCAACTCCGTCAGTTGCCCGTGCGCACAAATACGGCGGCTCCTCGTCATGTCTTTCATTCCGGGATTTCATCTGTCTCTTACTGTTCACTTCAGCACGAATGTGGTGTCCCCTGCGTGGCGCCTTGTAAGCCCTAAGGATTGCGATTGCAGCGCCGGTCTTGTACGCGCGGGTATTAGAAATCGGACGAAACTTTAATGATTTTCTTGTTTGCCCACACCGTAACTATTCGCCGAGTTTCGCGTTAATAGCACGGTTTTTTTCTTAGTACACGGGTTTTTATGACAATGAGTGTATTTCAAATGTCAATGCAAACGCCATTTACTGCATTTCGGGATATAAAATGGAAATTTAATATGTATTTGGTGCTGAAGTCAGTGGTCGGTTACGTGATTTAACGGAAGAAGCTAAAAATTTCCAATTATTTAAGGGTTTCAGCTAATACTAATATGTGTTATGAAATTTATATCTGACATAAAATTTCGTGTGCTTGTGTGCGCCAACCGCTGCTTCATGTATTCAACATCGCTATCAAAAGGATTACAGCACCCATAGATGATGGAACTTATATAATTTACAATTTGTTGAAGACGAAATTAAGAATTGATATTATGCTCTTCAGCAAAAATAGAAAATCCGGCAATGCAGGTTTTGGGGTGCACGCCTCCTAACATGCCCTGTTTTTTTTTTTAAAGATCACTTTTACTGCATTTCAGGAACTCGACAAAATTCTTAAGCTTCACGTTGCAACTTTTTAAATACATGTGCAGGTGTGTTTCAAACTACTACAGCATGTAGTGAATATGCTGTCATTGATTTACGATTTCGTATAAGTAAGATTCATCAACACCAGATGCAGTCATTTTTTGCGGCAATCACTAAAATAATATCAGCTTTGAGTGTATAAACACGGATAAAAGTTCAGCAGACATGAGTTAATTTCTTAGGCTTCCCCAGATCCCTTAAAGTATGCAATCTTTGCCAAAAATGGCATGATAAGTTGCGTAAGCACTAAGTTCGACAGCAGCCTCTTTTTTACCAATTTGGTCTTAACATTAACAATCTCTCCACCATCTCTCATACTTTCTGGAAATCTCTTGTTGATTTTCAGAAACATAGCTTGCTGTTATGCGCTCTGCTTTGTTTTTGTTACTTTTTTCATCTCAGCCCACCCCCTCTCTCACAGCGGAGCTCTGTTTGCGAACTCGCTGAGTCATCTCATCATAGTCGCACAGGTCCGTTTGGGAGAGAGTGTTGGCGGGTTTGCGTCATAACGATGCAACAGTTTCTTTCACCCCTATAGTGACGTTGATTGAATCGTGCCAGCAGTTTGGTTTTGTCGTCCAACTACTTAACATGGCTGAAACAAGAAATAAAGCTGATTGCCAGGTCCTCGGGAGTTCTATAGAGATGCATAAAAATGTGCTGCCTATACGTACGAAGATGTAATGCGCCATTACTACCTTGTGAGGAATACTCTTAGGCAGGAAGGTGCAAATTATGAGCCAGCTGCAGCAGAAATAGCAAGTATTGTCCCGGACAAAGTGCCATGTATATGGAAGAAAGCATCTCTTTAGACATATCTCCACAAATTTGTTGCCAAGCGAATTACCGCATACAACACTGAAATTCGAAAGTTGACAAAACACGCTGCAAGAATGGATGAAACCTACCAAAAGAAGATTGAACAATTTCGTGCAGATTCGCAACGTATCTTTGACATATGCATATGCAAGTGCAAATGTTTTAGAACCTGCAAATTTTGCTGCGAATTGCCGGTACGATCCAATCAACGTCACTAGGAGTGAAAGAAATTGTTGCATCATTATGACGCAAAACCGCGAACACTGTCTCCAAAACGGACTTGTGGGACTGTGATGAGATGACTCAGCGAGTTCGCAAACAGAGCTCCGCTGTCAGAGAGGGGTGGGCTGAGACGAAAAAGGTAACAAAAACAAAGCAGAGCGCAAAACAGCAAGCTATGTTTCTGAAAATCAACGAGAGATTTCCAGAAAGTATGAGAGAGGGGGGATTGTTAATGTTAAGCCCAAATTGGTAACAATAAGGCTGGTTTTCGAACTTAATGCGTACGAAACTTATCATGCCATTTTGGCAAACATTACATACTTTAAGCTATCTGGGGAAGCCTAAGAAATTAACTCATGTCTGCGGAACTTTTACCCGTGTTTATACACTCAAAGGTGATATGTTATTACAAGTCGGTTGGGAATATCCAAGAAACTGAGCGTTTTATTCTAAGATCATAGTACCTCATGATTCCCACTGCAGAGTGAATGTCGATGAGAATCTGAAATAACAGTATCCCTTTCCCCTGGAGGCAAGTGAGAGCAGGGATCAATACTCAGAACTCATGTAAAATTCTCTCAGCCAAGTAGCAGGAGGAACAGCCTCGAAAGTCTAATCTCTGAAGAAATACACTACCATGTACACAACCTTTCACACATCATTGAAATCATATTGTCACTACACGCGCTCTTTTTGATACTTTCATACATAGTTGTGACTTCTTTCGCTCAGATGGTGATGAGAACCTGCAAGAACAGACGCATAGAGTAATGCGAAACTGCAAATCGCCAAGCCAAAGGCTTAAAATCAATCAAATTCAGGAAATGCAAGATCTTAAAAAACGGAAAAACTCACAATTTAATATATTTAATTTTCTTCATAATAAACTGAAAACTTTTTTCCAACATTCTTGTTAATAATTTATGTGAAACAAACTAACAAAGAATAACAAATATAATAAAAACGATTTGTAAGGACAAAATGTCATTTCTCTAAATATATCTGGGGTAATGTAATGCAGTAAAATTGTAGGAACTGAATAACAGAACGGCATGGAGATCTCAACTGGAACTACCTTCTGTAGACGTCAATTATTTCGGCTCCAATTTTCGGAGGAAGAGCTACTCCGATAATTTTACAATAATGGAATATGTATAAAATGTTATCTTTCTTGGAACAACATTCCCTTGCTTAATATGATTTCGAAACTTAAAGGATTTATTAAATTTGCCAGGAGCCAAACGTTGCTTAATTATCAGGGAATTTCCGTTATTACTTATATCTGAAAATAATGTAGCCTCGTAAAAAGTTATTTATGATTAAAATTCTCTAATCTAGATCCATCCACGCAGATGATTTCCTGCAAAATATATTTTCCTTAATGTCATTTGTCAAACATTTTTGCCGCGGAATTCCTTTTTAATGGACAGCAACACATGAGGGCTTTTCAATGTTACAGGATCTGCAAAGTATTCTGCTGAAGGAGCTATCTTCCTGACATTGTTTTATTCATGGCTTTGCATGTTCCTACTGTTAAATCGTTGCACAGACTATGAGAAATCCTTAAAGTCATAACTAAGGATTGTTTGCTAATGTCTCAGCATAACAACACTAATAGCGAAAAGCACATCACATATGAAATCGACACTGACAAATAGTTTTAAAATGTGTGACAAACCTAGTTGTTTCATATGTGATATCGGGATATTTCTTCGGGAGATGTGTGAACGTCCGATATAAGTTATCTTCTGTTCCAGGACAAAATGCATTCTTTAATACCCTCAGTAAACAAACCATTAGAGATAGGGGTAATGAGCACTTGACATGGGCATCCACCGCGCAGGGTGGAACAGTCCCAAACCTAAAACAAGTAATTTATTTATAACTTTGTAAAATGTTTCCCGAGCGTATCACAATATACGAACATGGGTAAGCGTTGCGATCTGAGTTACTCTGAGAGTAGGCGCATTGTATGAGCAAAACATGTGTGTCATTTTATTGCACAAGTTATAATACATTACAGATCCAGAAAGCAATGGAAACAAACGGTGCCCGACCACACGCCTGTGCCGACCGGGTAGACGTCGATTGTTGAGTCTCCGACAGACCAACCGAATGGCAGCGGTGCGGTGGCGAGAATCATAACCAGATTAAATGTCGGATTCCCAAACAGCGAAGGTTCGTCATTGTGCCTGTGCAGAAAGCAATCACATAAGGTTCGTCATTAGACATCATATCACATGTTTTTTAAAATTCGTAATCCTACGCATAGAGAAAAGAATATTTGGATAGTTTCAGACTCACTCTTCTGCTATTTAAATACAATTCTATTTCTAATAAGTTGATACCTTGATCCCAACAAAATAAATTGGGAACGCTTTATGTTTTTGTTTTAATCATGCACCCGAAAAGGTGATTTCGTTTGATGTTGATAGAAATCACATCGAATGTTTCCATTCACTTTATAAAACAAATATACATCACTTGCGATTTAAATGGAGAACTAATTTGTAGGTGTGACAAGGTGCAATCTCATAAGAAGTCAGTTTTCGAAGCATCATTTCAGTGACGGCTGTATATAGATGGTTGATGAAACTGATGTGAAACAGTGGTAGTGCAGCGCTATTCAAACAAAGGTAGTGCAGCGCTATTCAAACAGTGGTAGTGGTAGTCCATTCGATCAGTGGTAGGGCAGCGCTATTCGAACAATGGTAGGGCAGCGCTATTCCAACAGTGGTAGTGCAGCGCTATTCGAACAGTGGTAATGCAGCCCTATTCGAGGTGCTATTCCCCAAATGCTTTCTGCATTACCCAAATGTATTGCAATCACTTTTCTGACTGAAACACTAATACGGGAATACTTGACAATTAGAGAAATCTCATTCTCAACACGGAGCATTAGTTATGTTCTCTCAATCAAAGTCGCTAGTGCTTCATTACGTTTAACGATAACCTTGTTAGAAATGTGTTGAATTCGCACAAAGCGTTATGTAATTTGCGTGGTGTATGAAATTAAAACGTGCATTTTGCTCATTAGATAATACTTGTCAGACACATCGTTCATTGAAAGCTGTCACCTTAAAACAACTCTTTTGTACTAAAGAAAAATGCATACAGACTCCTCGCTGTACTGAATTGTTACTCATTTGTCTTATATCATGCTCGATAGCTCGAGAGTAATTTTTTCAGAAAAATGGATGCGTTGTTTCTTCCAGAGAGATCTGCATAATCGGAAGACTCTCTGCCACAATGAAAGGTTTGTGCCACTTAACAACTGTGAACTATGCATCAGTCTATATCCCCAATTTCGGCGCAGTATCGTTGTAAAACAACTTTGTGAACATGCCTTTTGTACATAGGTATTTTATTACAGCACCAATATTTCTTTCTCCATTTACCCAATTTTCTGCTATCATCATCATCATCATCATTGTCAACCATTATCAATCCACTGCTGGACCAAGGTCTACACAAGTTTCCTCCACAACGGTCTGTCTTGTGCCAGTTTCCTCCATGTCACTCCCGCATACTTTCGAATTTCATCCACCCATCTCCCATGTGGTCTTCTTCTCGATCTTTTAATGTTCCTTGAAATCCAATCCAACATTTCGGCTGTCCATCGATGGTCTGTCCTTCTGGAAATAGGCCCAGCCCATTGCCATTTCAGGAATTAAACTCTGATCATGATGTCTTCCACTCTTGTCATTTTTCGGATCCACGAGTTCCTCTTCTTACCTCTCCTAGTTACACCAAGCATGCACCTCTCCATCATTCTTTGAGTTGTCTGCAGCCTTTGTATGACTCTTTTAGTTAAGGTCCACGTCTCTGCACCATACGTAAGCACTGGAAGGATGCGGTGATTAAACACTTTTCTTTAAATACATAATGGCATATTGCTCTTACAAATTATGCTGTTCCTTCCAAAAGCTCTCCAGACAAGTTTTGTACGCCGTTTAATTTTTTTATCAATGTTATTCTCACTTGATATCTGCTGTCCAAGATAAATGTACGTGTCTGTTATCTCCGGCTTTTCTCCATCAATCGATACATCTTCATTTTTTGTAAAAGCATTCAACATCACTTTTGCCTTCTAAAAGTTCATTTCTAATCCCACTCCTTTACTCTTGTCAGCAAGTTCCTGGATCATATTCTGCTTCTCTGGTGGGATAGTTGCAAACATGACTACATCATCAGCAAAACGAAGGTGGGTTAGATAATCTCCATTAATATTTATCCCTTTGTTTACACAGTTCAGTGAATGAAAGACATTTTCCAATGTGGCATTAAAGAGCTTCGGAGATATGGTGTCACCTTGTCAAATTCCCTTTCCAATTTTTATGTGTGTTGTATTTTCAAACAGCCGAATCTTTGCACCTGCATTTTCATAGATGTTATTAATAATATTAATGTATGCATCTTCAATACCGCAGGATTTCAGAGCCATTGTAACTGCTGATGGTTTCACCGAATCAAAGGCTTTTTCATAATCGATAAAAGCCATGCACAATAGAAGTTCATAATGCCTCGCTCTTTCAATTAGTTTACTCAGCACGTATATAAGATCTATTTTGCTGTAGCCACTAATGAATCCTGCTTGTTCCCTCGGTTGAGCCATGTGCAGTGTTACCTTCAAGCGGTGTGAAAGACCTTTGGTGAAGAATTTATAAACCACCGATAGGATGCTGATAGGTCTGTAGTTCCTGAGATCACCAATATCACCTTTTTTATGTAGCAGGATCATTGTAGCTTGGTTCCAATCCTTAGGAATCTTTCCTTCATTAAGGTATCTAGTGAAAATTTGGGCGAGTACTGGTTCGATTTCCCCACTTGCTTCATGTATGATGTCTACAGTAATTACATCTTCTCCTGAAGCTTTTCCCCGCTTCATGTTCTTGATTGCATGTGCAGTTTCTGCTGGAAGGACTGGAAAAACTCTGGTACTGGTATTTTCATGATGTCTGGAGTACATGTATCATCCCTTTCATATAATTTGGAGTAGAAATCTTTCACTCTTCTCAAAATTTCGCCTCTATTTTTTGTTACAGAACCATCTTCTTTTCTCAGTGCTATAATATGTTTTCTTCCCTTACTGAGATGTCTTTTTGCTATCTTTAGGCTTTGGTTGTTTCCCATTGCTTTTCTAACTAGTTCACAGTTGAATTTCCTTACGTCTTCTGTGATACTTTTTCGTACTGTCTTGCATACCTCTATATATTCCACTTTGGAAGTCACATCTTCTTTAGTTGTCTACATCTCTCTTCTTTTTTGCATCAACCTTTTGGTTTTTCCTGATAATTTGTTCACATGCAACTTGTTCTTAGACCCAGCTAATTTTGTTGCTGTTTCCATAAGAGCTTTGGTTACTTCTCTGTTAACTTCTGAAATATCCACTTCTTCCGTTGTTAGGCTTTCTAAAGCAGATAATCTGTTCTTCAGTTCCAACTTAAAGGTATTATGGTGTTTTTTAACCCTTTAACCGGCCGGTCTGCGGGAACAAATTGTCGCCAAAATCACCCGAAGCTTGAACGCGTATTGTCTCCAAATTCCCTTCCTCTTTCGAAAAAACTGGTCCCATTTCGGCGGGATTTCAGCTTTTCCAACATAGCGATTGCTGTCCCCCTTCTCACCTCAGCGGGTGGAACGCAACCCTGTGACAGGGATTAACGATGCCATCAAGTGTCCTTTATGCTCCGTTCTATGACCCAAGGCGAGAAGAGGAAGGCCAGTCTGCTCCAACACAATTCTTGCTGAGTCGGTCGAAAGAAAAAAATTAAAGGAAAGAATTAACATGTAAAGACAGTGATGCCCACTACATTGAAAAAAAAAAAAGAAAACAGTTTTACATCCGCATACATTGGATTTAACCATAGGGGTTGAATCGTATGTAGACGGGAACACACGTTCCCCTCAACTTCCGTTATCGAGAACACCCCCTGAATTTTTGAATAAAGTTTTTCACATAACATATTACTCTTTCCTAATTTTTTTAATTTCAAAACTTTGTATGTATAAAATTTCAATATTAATTCAAAATAATTGTGTTCTATATTTTTCTAAAACCAAATATATCGATATGAAGTTACATTTGTTTTCATACCACTGTGTGTTATCAGTGGCGCATACCCGGGCAAAACCCATAAGGTCCGTCCACTTTCCCCACCCTTCCAAAAATTCTTGTCCATTGCTCAGATGAAGGAACAAAAATTACCTTATTCCAACGGATCCAGGAAAACTCGTACACTTTCTCATGCCGCTGAGAAAAGTGCAAACGGCAGAAAACTCGTACACCCTTTCAAGTAAGGGAATATACACAAATTGCTTTTCGGTCCGAGATTTTGACAAAGTGTACGAGTTTTCCTAGCTGAACAAAACGGAATGTACCAGTTTTCCTAGGGATCTCAATGGGTATGTAAGATCAAAATGGCTCAAGGTTTATGTAGAACGTTTCTGACTCCTTTAATCTTGAGTTATGATTTTAATATCTCCCATGTGATAACAAGCAATAAAGGCTAATTAACAGGGGCTCAACGAATCGATATTTAGGTGCTGATCCTTTTAGAAGATTTTAAATTACAACCTTGATATTCCGTATTTCTAAACATTTTATAAAACCTAATAAAAGGCACTCAATGGATCACAAGCCACCTAGGCCGCGGGCCCTTTTAGAAGATTTTAAGTTACAACCTATAAATTTCGTATTTGTAAACATTTTATTGTACCTAATGAAAGACACACAAAGGATTATTTCTCACCTATTTACAAGCTCCTAGTCCGCGGGTCTTTTGAATAGATTTTAAGTTGCAACCTAGATATTTCGCATTTGTAAATTAAACAGTGACAAACGGTATTGATTTGGACATGTCTGCTGTAGTATAAATTCCACAAGAGCCGTAGCTCTTAGATTATGCAAACGATGTACGTGTAAAAATATCTCATTCCCTTCGTCACCTTCCCCTTTAATTTTTTTCTTTAGTGAATCAATGATGTTATTGTACCTTAATGAAAAAGAAACAGTTCCAACCCTTCTTACGAAACCACAGTATGCATTTCAGGGAAACTTTTTTTTCTTTTTCTTGTAGGGGGGGGGGGGATTAATCTCTAGTGGGACTCCGAAGTGTACGGGGTACCCAGGATTCCCTACCACTCATTACCTATGCTCTTTTTCGGGAAACGATCACACCATATCATATCGGTAAACGGTAAAAATACCCCCGGGGAAAATAGCCCCCTGAAAATACCCATGAAAATTTAAAAGCGGTAAAGGCAATGTTCCGGTGAGGCGATTTACCGGCAACCCTGCCACACCTCTTTCAGCAACTTGGAAAATTTCCACAGAAGAAAATTGCCACGTTTTTCATTAAAGGGTCGGGTACAAATTGCTGTTCCTCCAAAGAACACTTTGAATGTGTGACAATTTTTCCAGTGGGGTAGTTTTCTAAATTCCCGAGTTATGTGTGGCAGTTTTCCAAGGTACCTAAAGAGGGGAAGGAACTCTTTTGTTTGTCTGAATTTTTATGCGGGTTCATACGTGTTTAGGGCACTGGCCACAATAGTTCAAGGGGGGCTATAAAGATTGCCGTTTCTGAACCTATATTGAGAACTTAATTGGGAAGTCCAAACGAATTTCGAGAAAACGTTCCATGTAAGCCGAGCGAGAATTGTACTTTAATTTGAAGAAATAAATTGCCGAGGATTCGAGGTACACTTGGTTTGGGAGGGGCTCTACCCCCAACTTCCGTAATATTATATTCTTGGCCGCTGGAGTTTGTCAGTGTATCCAGGATGTTCCTCTTGAAGCTTCCGCAAGGTCCGTGGGCTGGGGGGGGGGTTACCACAAAATGTTAGAATGGACGTAAAGCTGTAAACATCAGTACCATGTTTTATATAATGATTCTGTACACGACCACGAATTTTCAGGAGGGTGGGGTGAATTCAGCCCCCCCCCTCATGTGTCTAAGAGCTCTTCATGGATAACATCGAGGATACACTGACCGACTTTAGAGGTCCACAATATAAAATTACGGAAGGTGGGGGTAGAGCCCTCCAAACCAAGCACCTCGTATCCCTTTTACAGACTTCACCATCTGACCGGGGCAGCGGGGAAAGGCATACATAGTCTACCACTAAACACAACATGAAGTATAGAAATTGCGAGCAAATCCCTTACCTTGAACACCTGTTTGCACTCTAAACGGCCCAGAATATAATATTACGGAAGTTGGGGACCCCCCTCCTAAACTAAGTGTACCTCGGATCCTCGGCAATTTATTTCTTCAAATTAAAGTACAATTCTCGCTTGGCTGGCATGGAACGTATTCTCGAAATTCGTTTGGAGTTCCCAATTCAGTTCTCAAAATAGGCCCAGAAACGGCAATCTTTATAGCCCCCCCTTGAACTTTTGTAGCCAGTTGCCTTAAACTCGTAAGAACCTGCATGGAAATTCAGACAAATAAAAGAGCTTCTTCCCTTCGTTAGGCACCTTGGAAATCTGCCACATGTAATTCGGATTTTTTTTACTGTCACGTATAAATCGGAATATATTTGGAATTTGGAAAACTACCCCATTAGAAAAATTGTCACACATTCAAAGTGCTCTTCGGAGGAACAACTATTTGTGCCCTTAATGAAAAACAGGGCAATTTTCCAAGTTGCTGAAAGATGTGTGGCAGGGTTGCCGGTAAATTGCCACACCGGAACACTGCCACACATCAGTGTTCCTGTGTGGCAGTTTACAGTGAACAGTTTGTTCTGGGGGTATTTGCTTCGGGGTAACTTTTACCGCTTTTAAGTTTTGAGGGTATTTTCCCCTGGAATATTTTTTCCAGGGGGTATTTTTACCCACATCCTATCATATTATATGCAGAGGTTTTTAGGAAAGGAGTGCCTGACCCCAGTTCTTAAACAACCGTTAGAAATAGGAAGCTAGGAGATTTGGGCTAGAGTGCCCGATAGGAAAGTTACACGGAAGCGAGGTAGAAAGGGGGAGGAATACACCCTTATTTACTACCGGGGGTCCAGTACCCGGAGTCTGATGGCTTAACGTGCACATTGACGCGTCCGTGAAGGGCTCGGGTTTGAATCCCGCCAGGTGAGGCATGAACGTTGCGTTTGTCTTACGGCACTGGGCCACATTCTGATTTCTTATCTATTCAACACTGGCATGAGATCATTCTGATTTCATGCCACTGTTCCCTTCCCTGGAATCAGTGGCCTTAAATTTGGAACGGGAGACAGCTTGTAGCCCATCGAGTTGCTCACGGTGGTCGTTAAACCTTCAATCAAAGAAAGAAAGAAAAGAAAGATCAGAATTATCGTTCTTTTGTTTTCGTTGTAATTTACACTTTTAGGACAAACGGCATAGTAATAACACAGGAAAAAGAACTGAGGAAGAGTCTCACATCTCTATAATACACTAAATATCTCAATTAAAAGGAACACAAAATTATGAGGGTCGTTATGAGTCACAACTGGGAATGTTTACATGGAGCAGTCAAATGGACGATTATTATACGGTCCCTTTATATATTTGTGTTCAGTTCTCTGGGTGGCCAATCTCCGGTGGCCACTTCTCTTGCACCTATATCATCATTGTCGACTGTTATCATCCACTGTTGGAAGAAGGTCTCCCTAACTTTCCTCCATAACGATCTGCCTCAAGTCAGTCTTCTCCATGGCCCTCCCGCATGCTTTCGAATTTCATCTATCCATCTCCCATGCGGTCTCTTTCTGGGTCTTTTCTAGTCCTGTGGAGTCCAGTCTAAAATTTCCGTTCAGCTTCGGTGGTCCGTTCCTCTGGCAATGTATCCAGCCCATTGCCATTTCAGGGATTTTGCACTGATCAAGCTGTCTTCCACTCATGTCATTTTCTTCATTCTCGAGATCCTCTTCTTTTCTTTCCTGGTTATATTAAGCTTCTTTTCAGTTGTCCGTATTTTTTAAGCCTTTATTCGTTAAGGTTCACGTCTCCACTCCATATGTAAGGACTGGAAGGATGCATCAATTAGGCACTTTTCTTTTAAAACATAATAGCATATTGCTCTTTAAAAATTCACTGTTTCTTCCAAAAGCACGCCGATCAAGTTTTATACGCAGATTAATTTATTCACCAAAGGGACCATCGCTTGATATCTACTATCGAAGGTGAATGTAGGTATCCGTTATCTCAAGCTTCTCCCTATCAATCAGTAATTCTTTATTTCTTGTAAAATCATTGAACATCATGAATGGAATACAGGATTACACCATACAATACAAATCTGGAAAATGTGAATCCGTTTTTTAGTGTAAATATGGCATGGATGATAAGTCAGATAGTATCCGAAAACTTGAAAATGTCGTCGTCCTGGAGCGGGAATCAAATCCGCGTCTCCCGGATAGACTAGGGCGCTATTAGGGTGACGCGGGTTCGATTCCCGCAGCAGGACGACGAATTTTTGAAGTTTTCGGATATTATCTGACTTACCACCCGCTTCGTATTTACACAAAAAAAAAAAAAAAAGATTCATATCTTCAAAATTTGCTTTGTACATCAGTTTTTCTTCTGCAAGTTCATTTTTAATTCCACTTCTTCACTCTTGTCAGCAAGTTATTGGAACATACTCTGCAGTTTTGAAGTGCCAGTTCCAAAAATGACAACGTCTTCAGCAAAACGAAGGTGAATTAAATAATCTCCATTGATCTTTATCTCTTTGTTTTCCCAGTTCAGTGACTGCATGACATTTGCAATGTGGCATTAAAGAGTTTGGGAGATACAAACACCTGATGACTGATATATTGTTTCAAACATCCGATGACTGATATGTTGATATCCATTTACCACTTTTTCTTATTTATTTAAACATATCAAACATTATGATTGTAACAAAAATTCTGCTGAAAAAGCCTAGAGAGCTTTGCACGAGTTTCATGTGTAGCACAATTTTTTTATTGGTAATTGTCATTCGTATACAAAAATGAAATATCAAGCATTTAACGGAAAACGTCGTAAAAAGAGCTTAGAACTTTTTGTTCATGCAGGCATCTAAGGATTGATGTACTACTTCTCCTATCCCAATTTTAGAATGTATATTTGAATACACCTCACCTTAAAACTCCAAATTAAAAGGTAAATTTTGTTGAAAAGTCCAAGGCATAGGAATTTTGTAAGCGTTTTAGGTTCAGTCCGTTCTTGCTTCTTAATAACATTTGACTGCAAGTTCACACTTACGAGATATTAAAATTGCTGAGTTTCTTCGAACAAGACTGTTGTGAAATTTTCAGAACAGTTCAATTTCCTTGTTACGCTAGGTAAAGTTCTGCCGCTCAGCAGAGGAAATGATCTGACTAGTTTTGTCGATTGCTTAGTTAAAATCAAGATATTTCTCAGTGAAATTTAAAATGACCACTTGTTTCTAACAGACGTAAGAAAACAACACACATCTGAGTATTATCTTATTTTCAAGACGTGGGTATTTTTTTCTTATTTTCGAAGAGTGCGATTTTTTCTGTGAGCAATATTTCTGTGCGCATTCGTTATTCACATCGGATTAAACATAACAGACACGAGATTGTGCATTAGGAGGCGTAGGCTGTTTTTAAAATAAATGCAAGTGTTTACATGACTGTATTTATGAAAAATTAATCCTGTCTGATCTCGGGTACTGAGAACTGGCCACCGGAGAACTGGCTACCGAAGAACTGGCCACCGGAGAACTGGACACATTGCAATTTCAGTGCCATAAAATTGTTCTGCATAAACAAATTTCGTGTGGCTATATTCCCCACTACTTGAGCAACTTCTGTTCATAATTTTTTTTTTAATATTTCATTTTCAGTAAGAAATTTAGACATTTCCAAGATTTTCGGAGCTAAGACTAAGCGGAGAACTGGCCACAAAATTTTTCCGTTGCCACGTCTCCCCGAGATTGGTTATCTGACACACATAAAATGTCCATAATTTCGTATTTTCTTATTCACGATATTTTTCTATAAACTACTACTAAACAAATTCTCTGCGAGTATGAGCAAACCCAGGAAACTTGTCGGGTGGGGGTGGGGGGACTTAAAACCTAAAATATGAAATATGAAGAATTTCTGGTTCGATCTGGAGATTTCCAGCCATTACAAGCTACAAAGTAATTGAATTTTCTGAGGGCATCTGCTGCCTCAGGAAACTAGTGGGGAGGCGGGGGGCAATACCAAAAGCGTAAAATATCAAGAATTTCTCATTTCTTTTCCGATCGGGAGATCTTCAGCATTTACAAGCTGCAACACGACAAATTTTCTCAGCGCATGTGCACTCTCTGGAAACCTGTCGGCGAGATGGGGTTACCGAACGTGTAAAATATGAAAAATTCCTCGTCCGATCAGTAGATTTTTGGCATTTACAAGCTACAACTCGACACATTATTTGAAGGCATGTGCCTACTCCTGTGTGTGTGGAGGGGGAGGGGGGGTAGAAACCGAAAGTGTAGAATATGAAGAATTTCTCGTCCGATCGGCAGATATTAACTATTTACCAGCTTCAACTCGACTAATTTTCTGTTCTGAGCGCATGTGCCTACGCAGCAAACCCGTCGGGGGTGGGGGGGGGGGGGGGGATTTCAAAAGTGTAAAATATGAAGCATTTCTCGTCCGATCGGCAGATTTTTGGCAATTTACAACTCGACACATTATTTGAGGGTATGTGCCTACTCAGCAAACCTGTGTGTGGGGAGTACCAAAAGTGTAAAATATGAAGAATTTCTCGTCCGATCGAAGATTTTCAGCATTTAGCAGCTACAACTCGAGACATTATCTGAAGGCATGTGCCTACTCAGTAGACCTGTCGGGGGGGGGGTGAGCTTGTAAATGCTGAAAATCTTCGGATCACACGAGAAATTCTTCATATTTTACAGTTTTTGTATCTCCCCCTCCCCGACAGGTTTCCAGAGTAGGCACATACTCTCAGATAAGATAATACGTCGAGTTGTAACGTGTAAATGCTGAAAATCTCCCGATCGGACGAAAAATTCGTCATATCTTACACTTTTGGTATCAATCCCCCCCCCCCCGAAGGGTTTGAAGAGTAGGCACATGTCCTCAGATAATGTGTCGAGTTGTACGTAGCTTGTAAATGCTGAAAATCTCCAGATCGGACGAGAAAGTTTTCATATTTTACAGTTTTGGTATTACCCCCCCCCCCCACGACAGTATGCTGAGTAGACACATGCCGTCAGAAAATTTGCCGAGTTGTAGCTTATAAATGCTAAAAATCTTCCGATCGGACGAGAAATTTTTCATATGTTGCACTTTTGGTATTACCCCCCCCCCGGACATGTTTCCAGAGTAGGCACATGCGCTCAGATAATGTGTCGAGTTGTAGCTTGTAAATGCTGAAAATCTTCGGATGGGTCGAGAAATACTTTATATTTTACACTTTTGGACCCCCCCGACAAGTTTCCTGAGTCAGCACATGCGCTCAGAAAAACCCTGAAATCTTCTGTTGAAATGTAGATCATAAACATTTTTTATAAAAAAATTACATTAATTATCGCAATTAAGAAAAGACGAAATTACGGAAACTTTATATGACTCAGATAACCAACCTCTGGGGGTCGTGGGCATAAAGCGGTCAAAAACGCAATTTTTATACGACCACTTAAAAATTTTGTTGCCAGTTCTCCGGTGGCCAATTCTCTGGTGGCCAGTTCTCCGGTGTCCACTTCTCCGGTGGCCACTTTTCCTACACCCGTCTGATCTCGCTCCTCAAAATTTGTAGGTTCAAAAAATCCAACTATGGGCAACTCGATATTAAGCTTTCTGATAAGCATAGCTTGTAATATTATTGAATTCTAAATAACATACAATGAATGATAGTCTGACTGGACTTCTGCAAGGATAGCGCGATTTTTTTCTAGCAAACCATTTTCCATCTCTGTGAATCCGAAATCATATGTGTTCAAAAGAATTAGATCAACTGTCTTCGTACAAAACATGCTGATTGACAACCGTCCAACTATTTCCTCCTGTTAAATTAAAGAAAATCGCTTTTGTGTCTTGTGTGTTTTATGTACTTTTTATTGCTCACACTTATATCTAACTATCTGTTCTCACTAATAGTTCAAATCGTTGCTGTTTTCATTTAAAATAGCAAAGCACTTTTTAAAAATCCTAAAATAAAGTAATTTTTGAAATTTAAATTTTGTTTTCATTACCACCTAATCAGAAATTTCACGTAAAAAAAAACCATGTCATATTATTTCAATTATTTTTAGGTTGCTGTTGCAAACCGAAAAATCAGTTTCACAGTGGATTTCCTATTTCTTTAAATAAAATTGCTTTAATTAAGTATTTTAAAATTAAAAGATTGTGTTCCCGAAAGTAAAATTTTTTCTTGCCAAGTTGATTACAGAGAATTACTGAAATACTCTAAAGTTTTCTTTAAGTTTTAATTGTCGCATAACTACAGTTCAAGCTTCGTGAATTTATCTTTCCAAGACAAATGTAGAAACTGCAATGACATCCAAACGTCTCTCCTTTTAGATTCAGTGCCATTGTCCGAACCCTTTTAGCAGGTAATCAATCAGAAAGGATTAGCGTCAACAGTCCCCGTAAACGAGCAGTTTGAATAACAAAGCAAAGGGGGAATGCAATGTTCACTGTTAACCGGAGTTCGAGGTCACTCGGGTGAGCTGGGCAGTGGACAGATTGCGTACCCCGAGTTATTTCGTGCCAGCCGCTATGGGCCACTGAAACGTACCCCGAGTTATTTCGTGCCAGCCGTTATGGGCCACAGAAACGTACCCCGAGTTATTTCGTTCGAGCCGCTTAAAGGGTTAAGGTTGGGTATGTCAATACATTTGGTTTGTCTTATGAGCTTGCCACGTCCGAGTTTAGTGTTGAGGTGCATCTTACATCTCACCAATCTATGCTTACTACCTGTGTTGAACTTGTTTAGCACACTGCAGTCTTCTATGGCGAATTTTTTGTTACACATAGTAAAATCAATTTCACTTGTCGTCCCATTTGGATGTCTCCATGTCCATTTCCTGTGTGGCTTTTTCTTGAAAAAGGAATTCAAGATAAAAAACCCTTCTTCCTCTGCAAATTCTACGAGAGTATTTCCACGCTGGTTTCTGTTGTCGTGACCGAATTTACCTACTGAAGTTTCATTCTGTTGCCGTTTCCCTATTTTTGCATTGAAATCTCCTATAAATATCTTCAAGTGCTTCTTACCTTTATTATTTAGATGATGAATTTCCGCATAAAATTCTTCGATTTGACTTGTGGTGGGTGCGTAAGTTTGAATAATTTGAGCCTTGGATCTTCTCGAGAGTTGGATACCGAATCGTGCAGCTCTGTCAGAGGAACTTTCAACTTCTACAACTTTATCCTTCAGTTTCTTGTTTATTATAATTCCAACACCACTAGTTCTGCCAGTATCTGTCCCATGTCAGTAGAAGAGATGTTCACTTTCCAGTTCAGTGAGATCTTCTTCTTTCTCATTATCTCATTTAGCCCGACGATATCCCACTTGATCCTTTGTGGTGTCTCTTCCAATTCAAGATGCCTTGAATCAGAGGATAGGGAGCGTCCGTTATACGTATCCAAGGTCAGCATCAGATGGCAGCCTGGTCTGGTCCTCCGGGGATTCTTAGCACCCTCTGCCTTCATGTCGCACTTACCGCTGCCTTGGCCAAGTACATTCCAGCTGCCGGAGACTGAGGGCCAAGAGTTAAGTTGTGGAGTAATTTTAGAGGGGTTTTGCCCTAACTCACCATGCTGGCCAAGCGGGTTGGTGAGTGTGGGATAGCATTTCATCTAATCACGATGGTATAGTTATACCGCTATTGGCGGTCGTCAGAGCCCTTTTAGTGGGAACAGGATGCACCACGAGAAGGCGGTTTTCACATTTGTCAAGGAGAGGTTGTGATGTTGCGCATCACCTGACAATACATAGTTACATAATTTCATATCCGAAAGTGTGACCAAGCGAGTTTTGAGACCAGTGGAACATACATTTTTGGGGATTATAAATGTGGTGCGGTTGTAAAAAAATCTTTATAGACGTTTCAAGAAACATAAAAAAGTCCCTTTTTTGCTTAATTCCCTTTATTGGTTACAGGCTATTTTTATAAAACATTTCTTAAAATCGTTCAAAAGAAGCTCCTGTTTCATGAAAACGCTCCTGAAGACATAAAGCGATTAATCTCTATAAATATGCCAGTTAATTTAAAAAATTATTTCTTTTCAGTGTTAGTTCGGCGTTTGTGTTGACGTTTAATCAGTTTCAAAATAATGCCTGACTAGAAATATTATTTTGAGTAGCAGTCTTTCGTGGAAAGCTTACGTAAACATATTGGAACCAATTTTTTAGTAGTATTGAACAATTTCCTTAGTCTCTATACCTGCAAAATTTAAATGTGCCTATACGGAAGCTCACCTCACAAATATATTGACGAAAACTAGGCAAGTGAGCACTTTTATATCGTTTCTACTGCATGTAAACTTACGGAATTAAATTAACCACTGCTGTCGCAAAAACCCTCTTTGAGACGTTTGTAGAGGATGCTAAGCTGTTTTTCTGGTATTTAGCTGATCCGTGAGCTTTACTATAGAAGAAGGATGACATACGTTTGTTCACAAATTAAACCTCTGACATTTAAGAGGAAACCTTTAAAATGTTTCGGTAAAAATGGACGACCGATCCTTCTTTCAAGTCAATGTCTATAATTTCAAAATTAAAGGTAAAGTTAAAAAAAAGATATTTTAGTTATGAGCAAACATCGGCAAAATTTAAGGTCATTCATGAAAAACGACGCATGGCATTTGCAGTGATTTCTGCACGATCCGTTATGGTAGTAGAATACGATAACAATGTCACAACCAGATGCCTACTGAAAGGCTAATGCTTACACAAAAAACCTTAGCGATCCATGAAAATTTAATTCGGCAATTTTTAAATATATGCATATTTTTTAATATTTTACTGTCAGACTTCTATAATTCTAAAAAAATAATAAACGAAAATGGAAGGTTTCAACAAAGCCAAAAGTTAATTCTAAAGATAAAGTAATACATACAGTGGTGGCCAAAATTGTGGAAACCTTTCGGAAATAGTGTATTTTTGAGGTTTGAGGGCTCATAACAAAATTTGTTTTTGGAGTACTACCATAAAACTCTATATCAATGGAAAGATAATTTCATCAAGAATGTAATTAAATAACTTTTCTGAAAGAGTTTGGATTGTAGCAGCAATTATAACAAAGAAAAGTGAAAGACATAGAAAAAATGAGATATACAAAAATTCTCGCCATATCAGTTATTACTTAGTTGGGTAACCTTTAGCGTAAATTATGGCCTTACAACGCCATCCCATTGAGTGAACCAAGTTTTTCAGTTCTGCAGCTGTTATAATATGAAATTAAGATTGAATTATTGCTTCTACTAATTCGGTTTTATTGCTGGGTTGCTTCTGAAAAACAAGCTTCTTTAGTCGGATCCATAGATTTTCGATTGGGTTAAGCAGTGGCATATGATTATCTTGAAACCAATTTCTGCACACAGAAACAACATGACATGGACCTGAAACCTGTTAAAAAATATAATTGCTTTATTGTATTGGAAAAGATAACGAGTGGAAGGCTTCAGTTTGGGCTCAAGTATTTCATTAACGTATTTCTGGCGATTTATATTCCCATTAATCACGCAAATTCTGCTAAACGCCTTTTGATGTCAAATAACCCCATGTCTTAACACTAACTGGGTGTTTAACGTTACATGTAATGCAATCAGGATGTAAATTATCTCCGATTCTTCTCCATCACTACCAGATAGGGAGATTTTGGTCTCATCACTCCAAATAACACTGTCCCATTGTTCCGCAGTCCAGTTAATATGTATTTTAGCTTAGTTTAATCTTTTCAACCTGTGTTTGAGAAATAAAAATGACTTTTTTCGTGAAATTCCTGCTTTTAGACCAAATTCCTGCAGTATGTGCCAAACAGTTCTTGCACTTATTTGCACATTGCATTGCGCCATTTCATCTTGTGTACACCCAGATGATTTCTTCTGTCACCTAGGCATAGTCTCTTAATTTTTTTATCATCACTTGCTGTTGTGCACCTTTTCCTGTCTTTACCAGTCTGGTTTTGTAGGGACTGAATCTCCTCACACCTCTTCAAAAATTTAGAATTGCCACCTTTCGTTAAGTTTCCACCAATATTTCTCCTAATTACTTCATAACTAAATAATTATTTACTCAAAAGTACTGTTTTACATCGCTTTCTGTGTGACCTTTGCGCCATTTCTTAAATTTTATTACGTTTTACAAGCTCACTAAATGAAAGAACACGCACAAAAAATTAAACTTGATCGCAATCACATGACACACTGACAAATGTCCTCCTCTCTGCTCCAATACATCACATCAAAAGCTGACACCTACTTTGACCTAACTGGCTCATTGCCAAAACTAGATGGCACTTGATTGGCTTTCTAAACACTCATACTCATTGGCTACATTCAAATGAAGAAAAGCTACTTCATATCAACCTAAGCAAGTTGTGCTTCTTTTTTCTGGTTATTTGGCAATGCATTTTCACAGAATACATATAATGGAACACACTTTATTGCATTACATTTTTGATGAAATTATATTTCCATTGGTCTACAATTTTGTGGTGTTACTCCAAAAACAAGTAGTGTTATAAGCCATAAACTCTCAAAAATACACTTTTTCCAAAAGGTTTCCACAATTTTGGCCAATACTGTACTATGCATCATTTCCGACACATTACAATTATTTTAAGATTTCCTGAAATAGAAGATATGCAGTCATAAAAAAATACGCTTACGTCACTTGTGGAAAAAATCGCATTACTGAAGGAATTGTTTCTGTGATGATTGGAACACATGCAGATTACTGAAAAAATTACCGCTTCTGTATGATTATAAACACTGGAGGAAATAGAAATAATTACTTACGTTCATTGGTTTCAGAAATGTGATTTACCCATATTCATAAATTCTGGAGAAAATCGTCATCGTAACGAATGCATTCCGAGAACCAGGGTGTTTTACGATTAAGACTGTTAAAAGTAGATTCGTGGACATATGTGCGATTTAATTCTCTGCGCCAGATGGGAATGATGTCAATCTGTTAAAAAGGAAAACGCTGGTAAACGATTCCTCAAAATGAAGAGAAGTTTTGAAAAAGAACTTTTACAAATAATTTATCAAATATCAAACGCCTCTTGAACGTTGACGCCCGCTGCAGAATAATTAAAATATGAAAAGAATATATTTATGTGACTATAGCATTTATATCTTACGCTATGTAATGGATTAAAAAAGTTTTATACACTATATACAGAAGCATAAAAAGGTAGATAAAATAACTTCCCCATAATTTTCCTTATCGGGTAAACTGTTCCATATTAAAGGAGCATTATGTTCGTCACTCACCCACAAGCAATGTCAAATACAGAATTGTTTTACTCAAAATGTTGTTCAAAATCAGAAATTTGCTGTTGAACCGCTTTAAGCCTCCACCAACTTTTCCTTCATACATTCTTCCATGTAGTCAACCACAGAGGAGTTGTAAAGAGTGTAAAAGACAATGTCGGCAGTTCTTAAATAACGTTAGTGAGGTGTTTATGTGTTTTTGCAAAAACTCATATTTATATGAAGTGGATAAAAGATGATTCTATTTCTGCCAGAATCAAAATTCATTTGGACCGTGAATTTAAAACATTTTTTTTGTTTCACTCGAGATTATATGAAACCTGCCTCGGTCCCTGTAGTTATCGGTGACAATGGTATGTAATTACAGCAATTTAAATTTTTATTTTTAGTTATACCTTTAATGAAGCAATAATTGCTATAAAGAATGCTTACATAATTTTCATGAACTCATTCAAAGATCGGATTTACTATACCTTATAATACCTTATTAATTTATAATTTGGCTGTGATCGCATCGTAAATAGCTATCGTTTTTGTTTGGTTTCCCTTCAGGAGTCACATATTATTTCAAGTTCACGTTCTGATTCAGGAATAGTGTTCATAATGTTATTTGCGGTGGTGTACTGTTTTTAAAAATAGCGGCTTCATTTCACCTCGCTCTCAAGAGCTTCTTTCCAGGATACCGACTTAAGATCTCTAAACGCTTCTTCACAGGTATTATCCAATTTATGGTGGACGCATTACCATGAAGCTATACCAAGAAATGCAATATGTCACCATCATGCATCTCTTAAAATGTAGGATCAACATAATTGTTGGTCAAAACCTTTTCAGAGCAATTATTCGAATTGACAGTTGCCTATTTTATTTAGTACAGAGACTAAAGACATTACTCTATCATGAGCAGAGATTTATTTACTTTCAACAATTATTGTCGCTTATCTCATTTATTCTCGCCCGTTCTTCACAAGTAAACTGGGCATTTATTCGATATGTCAGTTTTTGCTAAATTATTTTTAATGTTTCCATCTTATTCTTCACCTGAAGAAGATGGTGGGAATCATCGTTAATTTGTAGGAATCACCTTCTGGGATGTACTAGGCATAATGAAGGAACAGTAATGTTCCCAGAGAAAAGAATGATACTCGTGACAAGTGTTCTAGCTGTTGCCTCTTGAAAAACCTAGCAGTAGACCCTTTTGGTGATTGCGATAAATAATAACACCATGTTGACCGGTCGAGTAACAAAGCGGTTCCAGTGTTTCTTGGAAGACACATATTTATTACTAATTACTATAATAACATTTCAAGACCTTCTTTTCAGATTGCCAGATTAACGTTTCGCAGATTACACTTATACTAGATATTTCAATTGGGGAACATTTTTTCTTACATATAATTTGAATAAAAAGAGAGAAGAATGTTAATCCGTTGATGTTTTGATGTTGGTATTGTCGGTTATATCAGACAGTGGGCGATTTTATTTCCTTCCTGTGAACTAAAACCAGGTTTATGAAAGCATGTGGAAAAACATGAAAAAACGAAAAAAGCAAAACATGCCATCTAAGTTTTAAAGGCATTTCGCTCTACCTAAAGGATTTTTCATACAGTGAAAACATTTATATAGACTGTTCGCCTTCCTCTGCTGCTAGTTTTCCCTTACCTCACTTGGAAATAGGTAGGACAATTTACAACAGTTACAACAGCAGTATCGAGATTCCGTAAGTTTAGTTTGATCCATTGCTACTGTAATAAGTTGTGGCGTTAATCTAACGATTTGGCCACCAGAATATAAAATTTCCACTAACTTTCAATAATACTCTGACAAAAATAATATAGTTCATTAGAACAACGATCCGGGGGACTTCACTTCCATGTAAAGTATTTCACGATAGAAATAACAATCGTAAGAAGAAAATTCACATATCTGAACATCTGACTTTGCTAAGACATGTTCACGGCATGGAATTTCATACATTGACCATTATTGGGCATAACTAGAAATTTAAAAATAGTGTAATAATATTTACGGCATGGAATTTCTAGCATTATCCAACATTGTCCATAATTTGGAAATTAAAAAATGATAACCACATATTTACTGTTCATGCTAATCAATAACGCACAGGTAATAACATTAACCACAATAATACGCAAAGCTCCTCCCGGGAAATATTTTTGAGGATCAAATTTGAAATAATAGATATGACGATAACAAGGAATGAAAACTGCCTCCGTGAAATGTATTTATGCGGATGAATTAGGGAAATAATAAAAATGTTCCTTGAAATATGCTCCCGGAAATATATTTACACGGAATAATTTCGAATAAAATATAATAATAACTACCGTAGGGAATATGCTTGAACACTGTTTTAGCGCGAGATGATATGGAAGTACGGCTTAGGGAATACTAGTTTAATATGAAAACCCGAATGTGGGAATTTTTTTTGGTTTATCAGACATTGCCTTTTATCGTAGGTTTTAACCTAAGTGCATAAAGACAATACGTAACATTCAAACCAAAACACAGTCCACTGTAATTTTGTCCGTAAAATAAGGAAATATCATAGAGCTGTTTTTGAATGTTTCTCTGCGCAATCCATAAATTTAAGGTGTGATGGCGCCTATCTACTAGGGGTGTTCAAATGAAAAGGTACGAAACGACACCGTGGTTATAAATGAAGACTTTATTCAAAGTATACACCATAGGCCGTAGCACAACGATCCCATTGATTAACGAGCCAAAGGATTCCTTGTTCCCAGAATTCCTGTGGCCGTGACGAGACCCAGTCCTGCACAGCGTCCTTGAGTTCGTCGTCCGAGTGGAAGCGCTTCCCTTTCAAATGTTTTTTCAGGGGACAAAACACATGGAAATCGCAGGTCGACATGTCCGGGCTGTAGAGCGGATGGGCAAGCTGCTCCCACTGGAAGTTGGTAAGTTCCGCGTGTGTGACCCTGGAGACGTGTGGACGCGCGTTATCATGGAGCAGAACCACACCCTCCGTGAGCAGCCCCGGTCTTTTGTTTTTGATAGACCTGCGTAGGCTTCGGAGTGTCTCACAGTACCCATCGGAGTTAATGGTTCGCCTGTGCTGAAGGAATTCAACAAGTAGTCAATTGGACGGCGCTCTTTATAAGAGCCTCTGCTCTCTCCTGCGCATGCGGGCGCCCGCGCATGCTCCGATCCACGCCGGCGACTCCAATCGCATCCCTAGATGTGTCGCTACGTTTTCCCATAGCGGCATAGGCAAATATGTTAACGGTTACGTTCTTATGACGTTTCGTACCTTTTCATTCGAACACCCCTAGTACATTTGGTAAAATGTCATCACGCGATTGACAAAAATTAAATATAAAATGCTCAGTTTTTGCTCACGAGACCTGAAATTTTCTCTAAAACACATCGAGATCAATCATAATTTCCGCGTGGTTGGGCAACGACAGACAATGCAAAAACAATAATCCTCGTTTTTCATGATTTCGTTGAGGATTGGTTTTTCCTATAAAGTCTACATTGATTTATTTCTATAATTGCAGCATGGGGTGGTGGAATACATAAGTAGAGAAATCAGAAACATTGAGCGGTTGAAAACAAATGTATTACACTAATATATGACAGTGAGGGTAAATGTAATATACACTCATTGCCATAAAATCTGCGTACCAAGGAGGAGGCGTGGGACTGAAAGGACATTTTAGTAATAAGATGGTACATACCAAGAAGAGAAGTGATTACAATATCACAGCAGTAGGACGATTTCACGCGGTCATAGGGAACACATTCCGGTCAGCGTTCGTACCTCGTCGGGCCGCTTCGTGCTGGTATACATGCGGTGATACTATTTGACATGGAGTCAAAGAGAACGGCATAGGTTATCCTGGGACAGATTGGCCCACACTTCTTGCAACTGACGCCCTAAATCACAAATACGGGAACATGGAGAAAGGTGAGATCACATCTGGTCCCACATGTGCTAAATGTCAAGAGATCAATTTGACAGGACACGCAAGCGTCAAAGCATGATGTACACAGTCCTGGAGAACCCGAGCAGTGGGCGGACGGGCGTTATCTTGTTGAAAAAATTGCTCCGGGCCGCCCTTCCAGGAAACGCAGTACATGGGACCGCAGGATATTTTTTCGTGCCAAAGTGACGTAGCGCTGGGCTGTCAAATTCTTTCGGATCACTGCCAGCTAAGTACGACTGTCGTGCGCGATTTCACCCCAGGCCATAACGCCTGCAGTTCGGGATGTGTGTCGCTGCACAGTGAGGTTGGGATTGTAGCATTCACCTGACGCCCTCCACAGTCTTACACGATAATCATCCTTTCCCATACAGAAGCTGCATTCGTCGCTAAACACTATACGACGTCAGTCCGTAGCATTCCAAGTTAATTGCTGTGGAAAACTCAGCAATTGGCGCCGATGATTTTCAGATGTTAATGGCAGAAAACGTAAGGGCCGTCCAGAATGAAGATTCGCCTCTGCCAAGCGTCTGGATATGGTTATGGTGGACACATGAGTCCCTTGTACAGCCGCCACATGTCAATAGATATTGGACAAGGACGTTGTTGCATCTGTGCGTGCCGTTCTCACGATCCCAAGGTCCTTTCGGCTAGTGGTGTATCGGGATTATCCAGAGCCAGTTCGCCGTGTCTGGGTACCTCCTAGTGTCCATTGCTCCCAAAATGACCGTACCGTACTGTTCGACCGGCCCAACTGGCGGGCCATTCGGCGCACTGGACACCTTGCGTCTTTCTGCCTGACGGCACAGCCTCGTTCAAACTCCGTCAGTTGCCCGTGCGCACATATACGGCTGCTCCTCGTCATGTCTTACATTCCGGGATTTCATCTGACTCTTACTGTTCACTTCGGCACGAATGTGGTGTCCCCTGCGTGGCGCCTTTTAAACCCTAAGGATCGCGATTGCCGCGCCGGTCTTGTACGCGCGGGTATTCAAAATCGCACGAAAATTTGATGATTTTCTTGTTTGCCCGCACCGTAACTGTTCGCCGAGTTTCACGTTAATAGCACGTATTTTTCTTGGAACACGGGTTTTTATGACAATGAGTGTATTTCAAATGTCAATGCAAACGCCATTTACTGAATTTTGGGAAATAAAATGGAAAATTAATACGTATTTGGTGCTGAAGTCAGTGGTCGGTGACGTGAATTAACGGAAGAGGATCAAAATCTCCCATTATTTGAGGGTTTCGGCTAATACTAATATGTGTTATGAAATTTATATCTGACATAAAATTTCGTGTGATTGTGTGCGCCAACCGCTGCTTCTTGTATTCAAAATCCCTATCAAAATGAATACAGCACACATAGATGATTGAACTTATATAATTTACAATTTGTTGTAGACGAAAATGAGTATTGATATTATGCTCTTCAGCAAAAATAGAAAAACCGGCAAATGCAGGTTTCAGGGTGCACGCCTCCTTACATGCCGTGTTTCTCTTTTTTAAAGATCACTTTTACTGCATTACAAGAACTCAACAAAATTCTTAAGCTTCACGTTGCAACTTTTTAAATACATGTGCAGGTGTGTTTCAAAATACTACAGCATGTAGTGAATATGCTGTCATTGACTTACGATTTCATATAAGTAAGATTCATCAACACCAGATGCAGTCATTTTTTGCAGCAATCACTAAAATAATATCAACTTTGAGTGTATAAACACGGATAAAAGTTCAGCTGACATAAGTTAAATTCTTAGGCTTCCCCAGATACCTTAAATTATGTAATGTTTGCCAAAAATGGCATGATAAGTTACGAAGCATTAAGTTCGACAGCAGCCTCTTTTTTTACCAATTTAGGTTTAACATTACCAATCCCTCCACCCTCTCTCATACTTTCTGGAAATATCTTGTTGATTTTAAGAAACATAGCTGGCTGTTTTGCGCTCTGCTTTGTTTTTGTTACTTTTTTCATCTCAGCCCACCCACTCTCTCACAGCGAAGCTCTGTTTGCGAACTCGCTGAGTCATCTCATCACAGTCGCAGAGGTCCGTTTGGGAGAGAGTGTTGGCGGGTTTGCGTCATAACGATGCAACAGTTTCTTTTACCCCTATAGTGACGTTGATTGAATCGTACCAGCATTTTCGTTTTGTCGTCCAACTACTTAGCATCGCTGAAACAAGAAATAAAGCTGATTGCCCTATCCTCGGGAGTTATATAGAGATGCATGAAAATGTGCTGCCTCCGTACGAAAATGTAATGCGCCATTACTACCTTGTAAGGAATACTCTTAGGCAGGAAGGTGAAAATAATGAGCCAGCTGCAGCAGAAATAGCAAGTATTGTCGCGGACAAAGTGTCATGTATATGGAAGAAAGTATCTCTTCCGACATCTCTCCACAAATCAGTTGCAAAGAGAATTACCGCATACAACACTGAAATCCGAAAGTTGAAAAAACACGCTGCAAGAATGGATGAAACCTCCCGAAAGAAGATTGAACAATTTCGTGCAGATTCGAAACGTATCTTTGAAATATGCACATGATAGTGCAAATGTTTTAGAACCTGCAAATTTTGTAGCAAATTGCCGGTACGATCCCATCAACGTCAATAGGAGTGAAAGAAACTGTTGCATCATTATGACGCAAACCCGCCAACACTCTCTCCCAAACGGACCTGTGGGACTGTGATGAGATGACTCAGCGAGTTCGCAAACATAGCTCCGCTGTGAGAGACAGGGTGGGCTGAGATTGAAAAGGTATCAAAAACAAAGCAGAGCGCAAAACAGCAAGCTATGTTTCTGAAAATCAACAAGATATTTCCAGAAAGTATGAGAGACGGGGGGGATTGTTAATGTTAAGCCCAAATTGGTAACAATAAGGCTGGTTTTCGAACTTAATGCGTACGAAACTTATCATGCCATTTTGGCAAACATTACATACTTTAAAGGATCTGGGGAAGCCTAAAAATTAACTCATGTCAGCGGAACTTTTACCCGTGTTTATACACTTTAAGGTGATTTGTTATTACAAGTCGGTTCGGAATATCCAAGAAACTGAGCGTTTTATTCTAAGATCATAGTGCCTCATGGTTCCCATTGCAGAGTGAATGTCGAAGAGAATCTGAAATAACAGTATCCCTTTCCCCTGGAGGCAAGTGAGCGCTGGGATCAATACTCAGAACTCATGTAAAATTCTCTCAGCCAAATAGCAGGAGGAACGGCCTCGAAAGTCTTATCTCTGAAGAAATACACTACCATGCACACAACCTTTCACACAGCATTGAAACCATATTGTCACTACACGCGCTCTTTTTGATACTTTCATACATAGTTGTGACTTCTTTCGCTCAGATGGTGACGAGAACCTGCAAGAACAGACGCATTGGGTACTGCGAAACTACAAATCACCAAGCCAAAGGCTTAAAATCAATCAAATTCAGGAAATGCAATATCTTAAAAAACAGAAAAACTCACAATTTAATATATTTAATTTTCTTCATAATAAACTGAAAACTATTTTCCAAAATTCTTGGTAATAATTTATGTGAAAGAAACTAACAAAGAATAACAAATATAATAAAAACGATTTGTAAGGACAAAATGTCATTTCCCTAAATATATCTGGGGTAATGTAATGCAGTAAAATTGTAGGAACTAAATAACAGAACGGCATGGATATCTCAACTGGAACTACCTTCTGTAGACGTCAATTATTTCGGCTCCCATTTTCGGAGGAAGAGCTATTACGATAATTTTACAATAATGAAATATGTAATAAAATGTTATCTTTCTTGGAGCAACATTTCCTTGCTTAATATGATTTAGAAACACCAAGGATTTCTTAAATTTTCCAGGAGCCAAACTTTGCTTAATTATCAGAAAATTTCCGTTATTTCTTATATCTGAAAATAATGTGGCCTCGTAGAAAGTTATTTATGATTAAAATCTCTTATCCATGCAGATGATTTTCTGCAAAATATATTTTCCTTAACGTCCCTTTTCAAACTTTTTGGCCACGGAATTACTTTTTAATGGACAGCAACACATGAGGGCTTTTCAATGTTACAGGATCTGCAAAGTTTTCTGCTCAAGGAGCTGTCTTCCTGACATTGTTTTATTCAATGCTTTGCATGTTCCTACTGTTAAATCGTTGCAGAGACTTTGAGAAATCCTTAAGGCCATAACTAAGGTTTTTTTGCTAATGTCTCAGCATAACAACACTAATAGCGAAAATCACATCACATATGAAATCGACACTGACAAATACTTTTGAAATGTGTGACAAACCTAGCTGTTTCATATGTGAATTCGGGATGTTTCTCCGTGAGATGTGTGAACGTCCGATATAAGTTCTCTTCTGTTCCAGGACAAAATACATTCTTTAATAAATGTGTATACTGGATATCTGGTTATGTTGTTGTTGTCAGACACCAGACATACACATCGTCCTAAGGAAATGTGGTTGCCACAGGGTGTGCATTACCATCTAACGCTGACTATTTGCTATTATGCAGGTTAAGGAGAGTCTGTCTACTAGGCAACGTCCTATATTAAAGAATTAAGAAAAATTAGCGATCGTATTTAAGAAAATTTAGCGATCGTACCATACACACATATGTTATATACCCTCAGTAAACAAACCATTAGAGATAGGGGTAATGAGCACTTGACATGGGCATCCACCGCGCAGGGTGGAACAGTCCCAAACCTAAAACAAGTTATTTATTTATAACTTGGTAAGAATTTTCCAGAGCATATCACAATATACGAACATGGGTAAGCGTTGCGATCTGAGCTACTCTGAGATTAGGCGCATTGTATGAACAAGACATGTGTGTCATTTTATTGCACAAGTTATAATACATTACAGATCCAGAAAGCAATGGAAACAAACGGTACCCGAACACAAGCCTGTGCCGACCAGGTAGACGTCGATTATTAAGGCTCCGACAGACCAACCGAATGGCAACGGTGCGGTGGCGAAAATCATAACCAGATTAAATGTCGGATTCCCAAACAGCGAAGGTTCGTCATTGTGGCTGTGCAGAAAGCAATCACATAAGGTTCGTCATTAGACATCATATCACATGTTTTATAAAATTCGTAATCCTACACATAGAGAAAAGGATATTTCGATATTTTCAGACTCACTCTTCTGCTATTTAAATACAATTATATTTCTAATAAGTTGATACCTTGATCCTAACAAAATAAAGGGGGAACGCTTTATGTTTTTGTTTTAATCATGCACCCACAGATGCGATTTCGTTTGATGTTGATAGAAAACACATCGAATGTTTCCATCCACTTTATAAAACAAATATACATCACTTGCGATTTAAATGGAGAACTAATTTGTAGGTGTGACAAGGTGCAATCTCATAAGAAGTCAGTTTTCCAAGCATCATTTCAGTGACGGTTGTATATAGATGGTTGATGAAACTGCTGTGAAACAGTGGTAGTGCAGCGCTATTCAAAGAGTGGTAGTGCAGCGCTATTCAAAGAGTGGTAGTGCAGCGCTATTCAAACAGTGGTACTGGTAGACCATTCGAACAGTGGTAGGAAGGCGTTGGCCTCTGATCATTCGTCCGTAAGGGGTCCGGGTTCGAATCCCGGTCAGGCATGGATGTTGTGTTTGTCTTACGGCACTGGCTCTCTCCCTTCCCTGGAACCAGTGACCCTAAATTAGGGACGGGCGACTGCTTATAGCCCATTGAGTTGCTCACGGTGGTCGTTAAACCTCCAATCCAAAAAAAAAAAAAAAAAAAAAAAAAAAAAAAAAGAACAGTGGTAGGACAGCGCTATTCGAAAAGTGGTAGGGCATCGCTATTCGTACAGTGGTAGGGCAGCGCTATTCGAACAGTGGTAGTGCAGACCTATTCGAGGTGCTATTTCCCAAATGCTTTCTGCATTACCCAAATGTATTGCAATCACTTTTCTGACTGAAACACTAATACGAGAATACTTGACAATTAGAGAAATCTCATTCTCAACACGGAGCATTAGTCAAGTTCTCTCAATCAAAGTCACTAGTGCTTCATTAATTTTAACGATAACCTTGTTAGAAATGTGTTGAATTCGCACAAAGCGTTATGTAATTTGCGTGGTGTATGAAATTAAAACGTGCATTTTGCTCATTAGATAATACTTGTCAGACACATCGTTCATTGAAAGCTGTCACCTTAAAACAACTCTTTTGTACTAAAGAAAAATGCATACAGACTCCTCGCTGTACTGAATTGTTACTCATTTGTCTTATATCATGCTCGATAGCTCGAGAGTAATTTTTTCAGAAAAATGGATGCGTTGTTTCTTCCAGAGAGATCTGCATAATCGGAAGACTCTCTGCCACAATGAAAGGTTTGTGATACTTAACAACTGTGAACTATGCATCAGTCTATATCCCCAATTTCGGCGCCGTATCCTTGTAAAACAACTTTGTGAACATGCCATTTGTACATAGGTATTTTATTACAGCACCAATATTTCTTTCTCCATTTACCCAATTTTCTGCTATCATCATCATCATCATTGTCAACCATTATCAATCCACTGTTGGACGAAGGTCTCCACAAGTTTCCTCCACAACGGTCTGTCTTGTGCCAGTCTCCTTCATGTCACTCCCGCATACTTTCGAATTTCATCCACCCATCTCCCATGTATTTCTTCTTCTCGATCTTTTAATGCTCCTTGAAATCCAATCCAAAATTTCGGCTGTACATCGATGGTCTGTCCTTCTAGCAGTAGGCCCAGGACATTGCCGTTTCAGAAATTAAACTCTGATCATGATGTCATCCACTCTTGTCATTTTCCGGATCCACGAGTTCCTCTTCTTATCTCTCCTGGTTACACCAAGCATGCACCTCTCCATCCTTCTTTGAGTTGTCTGCAGCCTTTGTATGACTCTTTTAGTTAAGGTCCACGTCTCTGCAATATACGCAAGCACTGGAAGGATGCAGTGATCAAACACTTTTCTTTAAAGACATAATGGCGTATTGCTCTTGAAAATTATGCTGTTCCTTCCAAAACCTCTCCAGACAAGTTTTGTACGCCGTTTAATTTTTTCATCAATATGATCCTCACTTGATATCTGCTGTCCAAGAAACGTGAACGTGTCTGTTATATCCAGCTTTTTTCCATCAATCGATACATCTTCATTTTTTGTAAAACCATTCAACATCACTTTTGTCTTCTGAAAGTTCACTTTTAATCCCACTCCTTGACTCATGTCAGCAAGTTCCTGGATCATACTCTGCTGCTCTGGTGGGGTAGTTGCAAACATGACTACATCATCAGCAAAACGAAGGTGAGTTAGATAATCTTCATTAATATTTATCCCTTTGTTTACCCAGTTCAGTGATTGAAAGACATTTTCCAATGTGGCATTAAAGAGATTCGGAGATATGGTGTCACCTTGTCAAATTCCCTTTCCAATTTTTATGTGTGTTGTATTTTCAAACAGCCGAATCTTTGCATCTGCATTTTCATAGATGTTATTAATAATATTAATGTATGCATCTTCAATACCGCAGGATTTCAGAGCCATTGTAACTGCTGATGGTTTCGCCGAATCAAAGTCGTTTTCATAATCGATAAAAGCCATGCACAATGGAAGTTCATATTCCCTTGCTCTTTCCATTAGTTCCCTCAGCACGTGGATATGATCTATTTTGCTGTAGCCACTCCTGAATCCAGCTTGTTACCTCGGTTGAGCCATGTGCAGTGTTACCTTCAAACGGTGTGAAAGAACTTTGGTGAAGAATTTATAAACCACTGATAGGAGGCTGATAGGTCTGTAGTTCCTGAGATCATCAAAATCACCTTTTTTTATGTAGCAGGATCGTTGTAGCGTGGTTCCAATCCTCAGGAATCTTCATTTCATTAAGGTATCTAGTGAAAATTTGGGCGAGTACTGGTTCGAATTCCCCACTTGCTTCATGTATGATGTCTACAGTAATTCCACCTTCTCCTGAAGCTTTTCCCCGCTTCATGTTCTTGATTGCATGTGCAACTTCTGCTGGAAGGACTGTCAAAACCCTGGTACTGGTATTTTCATGATGTCTGGCGTACATGTACCATCCCTTTCATATAATTTAGAGTAGAAATCTTTCACTCTTCTCAAAATGTCGCCTTTATTTCTTGTTACAGAACCATCTTCTTTTCTCAGTGCTATAATATGTTTCCTTCCCTTACTGCGATGTCCCTTTGCTATCTTTAGGCTTTGGTTGCTTTCCATTGCTTTTCTAACTAGTTCACAGCTGAATTTCCTTACGTCTTCTGTGATACTTTTTCGTACTGTCTTGCATATCTCTATATATTCCACTTTGGAAGTCACATCTTCTTTAGTTGTCCTCATCTCTCTTCTTTTTTGCATCAACCTTTTGGTTTTTCCTGACAATTTGTTCACGTGCAACTTGTTCTTAGACCCAGTTAATTTTTTTGCTGTTTCCATAAGAGCTTTGGTTACTTCTCTGTTAACTTCAGAAATATCCACTTCTTCCGATGTTAGGCTTTCTAAAGCTGATAATCTATTCTTCAGTTCCAACTTAAAGGTATTATGGTGTTTTTTAAGGTTGGTTATGTCAATACATTTGGTTTGTCTTATGAGCTTGCCGCGTTCGAGTTTAGTGTTGAGGTGCATCTTACATCTCACCAATCTATGCTCACTACCTGTGTTGAACTTGTTTAGCACACTGCAGTCTTCTATGACGAATTTTTTGTTACACATACTAAAATCAATTTCACTTGTCGTCTTATTTGGATGTCTCCATGTCCATTTCCTATGTTGCTTTTTCTTGAAGAAGGAGTTCAAGATGAAAAACCCTCCTTCCTCTGCAAATTCTATGAGAGTATTTCCACGCTGGTTTCTGTTGTCGTGACCAAATTTACCTACTGAAGTTTCATTCCGTTGCCGTTTCCCTATTTTTGCATTGAAATCTTCCATAAATATCTTCAAGTGCTTCTTACCTTTATTATTTAGATGATGAATTTCGGCATAAAATTCTTCGATTTCTTCTTCAGGATGTTTTGTGGTGGGTGCATAAGTTTGAATAATTTGAGACTTGTATCTTCTCGAGAGTTGGATACCGAATCGTGCAGCTCTGTCAGAGGAACTTTCAACTTCTACAACTTTATCCTTCAGTTTCTTGTTTATTATAAATCCAACACCACTAGTTCTGCCAGTATCTGTCCCACGGTAGTAGAAGAGATGCCCATTTTCAGTTCAATGAGATCTTCTCCTTTTCTCCTTACCTCACCTAGCCCGACGATGTCCCACTTACTCCTTTGTAGTTCCTCTTCCAATTCAAGAAGCCTTGAATCAGATGATAGGGAGCGTCCGTTATACGTAGCCAAGATCAACATCAGATGGGAGCCTAGTGCGATCCTCCGGGGATTCTTAGCACCCTCTGCCTTCATGTCGCACTGACCGCTGCCTTGGCCAGGTACATTCCAACTGCCGGAGACTAAGGGCCAAGAGTTAAGTTGTGGAGTAATTTTAGAGGGGTTTTGCCATAACTCACCATTTTTTCCAAGCGGGTTGGTGAGTGTGGGATGGCATTTCATCTAATCACGATGGTATAGTTATACCGCTATTGGCGGTCGTCAGAGCCCTTTTAGTGGGAACAGGATGCACCACGAGAAGGCGGGGTTGACATTTGTCAAGGAGAGGCGGTGATGTTGCGCATCACCTGACAATACATCGTTATATAATTTCATATCCGAAAGTGTGACCAAGCGAATTTTGAGACCAGTGGAACATACATTTTTGGGGAATATAAATGTGTTGCGGTTGTAAAAAAATATTTATAGACGTTTCAAGAAACATAAAAAATTCCCTTTTTTGCTACATTTCCTCCATTGGTTACAGGCTATTTTTATAAAATGTTTCTTAAAATCGTTCAAAAGAAGCTCCTGTTTCATGAGAACGCTCCCGAAGACATAAAGCGATTAATCTCTATAAATATGCCAGTTAATTTAAAAAATTATTTCTTTTCAGTGTTAATTCGGCGTTTGTGTTGACGTATAATCAGTTTCAAAATAATGCCTGACTAGAAATATTATTGTGAGTAGCAGTCTTTCGTGGAAAGCTTACGTAAACATATTGGAACCAATTTTTTAGTAGTATTGAACAATTTCCTTAGTGTCTATACCTGCAAAATTTAAATGTGCCAATACGGAAGCTCACCTCACAAATATATTGACGAAAACTAGGCAAGTGAGCACTTTTATATCGTTTGTACTGCATGTAAACTTACGGAATTAAATTAACCGCTGCTGGCGCAAAAACCCTCTTTGAGACATTTGTAGAGGGTGCTAAGCTGTTTTTCTGGTATTATACTGATCCGTGAGCTTTAGTATAGAAGAAGGACGACATACGTTTGTTCACAAATTAAACCTCTGACATTTAAGAAAAAAAAATTTAAAATGTTCCGGTAAAAATGGACGAACGATCCTTCTTTCAAGTCAATGTCTATAATTTCAAAATTAAAGGTAAAGTTTAAAAAAAGATATTTTAGGTATGAGCAAACATCAGAGAAATTTTAGGTCATTCGTGAAAAACGACGCATGGCATTTGCGTTGATTTTTGAACGATCCGTTATGGTAGTAGAACACGATAACAATGTCACAACCAGATGCCTACTGAAAGGCTTACACAAAAAACCTTAGCGATCCATAAAAATTTAATTCGGCAATTTTTAAATATATGCATATTTTTTAATATTTTACTGTCAGTCTTCTATAATTCTAAAAAAATAATAAACGAAAATGGAAGGTTTTAACAAAGCTAAAAGTGAATTCTAAAGCCAAAGTAATACATACAGTGGTGGCCAAAATTGTTTAAACCTTTCGGAAATAGTGTATTTTTGAGGTTTGAGGGCTCATAACAAAATTTGTTTTTGGAGTACTACCATAAAACTCTATATCAATGGAAAGATAATTTCATCAAGAATGTAATTAAATAACTTTTCTGAAAGAGTTTGCATTGTAGCAGCAATTATGACGAAGAAAAGTGAAAGACATAGAAAAAATGAGATATACAAAAATTCTCGCCATGTCAGTTATTACTTAGTTGGGTAACCTTTATCGTTAATTATGGCCTTACAACACCATCCCATGGAGTGAACCAAGTTTTTCAGTT
The DNA here is from genome assembly GCA_039090855.1 of Macrothele yani. Lineage (NCBI taxonomy): Eukaryota > Metazoa > Arthropoda > Arachnida > Araneae > Macrothelidae > Macrothele > Macrothele yani. The sequence continues at coordinate 7,633,060 of CM077016.1, forward strand.
CTGCAGCTGTTATAATATGAAACTAAGACTGAAATATTGCTTCTAATAATTGGGTTTTATTGCTGGGTTGCTTCTGAATAACAAGCTTCTTTAGTCGGATCCATAGATTTTCGATTGGGTTAAGGTCTGTGCCATTCACAGACCAGTCCAGCAGTGGCATATGATTTTCTTGAAACCAATTTTTGCACACAGAGGCAACATGACATGGACCTGAAACCTGTTAAAAATATAATTGCTTTATTACATTGGAAAAGATAACGCGTGGAAGGCTTCAGTTTGGGCTCAAGTATTTCATTAACGTATTTCTGGCGATTTATATTCCCATTAATCACGCAAATTCTGCCCACACCTTTTGATGTCAAATAACCCCAGATCTTAACACTAACTGGGTGTTTTACGTTACATGTAATGCAATCAGGATGTAAACCTTCTCCGATTCTTCTCCATCACTACCAGACAGGAAGAGTTTGGTCTCATCACTCCAAATAAAACTGTCCCATTGTCCGGCAATCCAGTTACCATGTATTTTAGCCCAGTTTCATCTTTTCAACCTCTGTTTGATAAATAAAAATGACTTTTTTCGTGGAATTATAGCTTTTAGACCAAATTCCTGCAGTATGCGCCAAACAGTCCTTGCACTCATTTTCACATTGCATTGCGCCGTTTCATCTTGTGTACACCCAGATGATTGCTTCTGTCAACTAGGCATAGTCTCTTAATTTTTTTATCATCACTTGCTGTTGTGCACCTTTTCCTGTCTTTACCAGTCTGGTTTTGTAGGGACTGAATCTCCTTACACCTCTTCAAAAATTTAGAATTTCCACCTTTGGTTAAGTTTCCACCAATATTTCTCCTAATTACTTCATAACTGAATAATTGTCCAGTCAAAAGTACTATTTCACATCGCTTTCTGTGTGACCTTTGCGCCATTTCTTTAATTTTATTACGTTTTACAAGCTCACTAAATGAAAGAACACGCACAAAAATATAAAACTTGATGGCAATAACATTACACACTGACAAATGTCCTCCTCTCTGCTCCAATACATAACATCAAAAGCTGAAACCTACTGTGACCTGATTGGCTCATTGCCAAAACTAGATGACACCTGATTGGCTTTCTAAACACTCATACTCATTGGCTACATTCAAATGAAGAAAAGCTACTTCATATCAACCTAAGCCAGTTGTGCTTCTTTTTTCTGGTTATTTGGCAATGCATTTTCACAGAATACAGATAATGGAACACACTTTATTGCATTACATTTTTGATGAAATTTTATTTCCATTGGTATACAATTTTGTGGTGTTACTCCAAAAACAAGAGGTGTTACAAGCCATCAACTCTTAAAAATACACTTTTTCCAAAAGGTTTCCAGAATTTTGGCCAATACTGTACTATGCATCATTTCCGACACATTACAATTATTTTAAGATTTCCTGAAATGGAAGATATACAGTCATAAATAAAATACGCTTACGTCACTTGTGGAAAAAATCGCATTACTGAAGGAATTGTTTCTGTGATGATTGGAACACATGCAGATTACTGAAAAAAATTACCGCTTCTGTATGACTATTAAGACTGTAGGAAATAGAAATAATTACTTACGCTCACTGGTTTCAGAAATGTGATTTACCCATATATTTATAAATTCTGTAGAAAATCTTCATCGTAACGAATGCATTCCGAAAACCCGGGTGTTTTACGAATAAAACTGTTAAAAGTAGATTCATGGACATATATGCGATATAATTCTCCGCGCCAGATGGGAATGATGTCGATCTGTTAAAAAGGAAAACGCTTGTAAACGATTCCTTTAAATGAAGAGAAGATTTGAAGAAGAACTTTTACAAATAATTTAGCAAATATCAAACGCCTCTTGCACGTTGACGCCCGCTGCAGCAGAATTAAAATATGGAAAGAATATATTTATGTGAATATAGCATTTATATCATACGCTATGCAATGGATTAATAAAGTTTTATACACTATATACAGAAGCACAAAAAGGTAGATAAAATAATTTGTCCATAATTTTCCTTATCGGGTAAACTGTTCCTTACTTAAGGAGCATTATGTTCGTCACTCACCCACAAGCAATGTCAAATACAGAATTGTTTTACTCAAAATGTTGTTCAAAATCAGAAATTTGCTGTTGAACCGCTTTAAGCCTCCACCAACTTTTCCTTCATACATTCTTCCATGTAGTCAACCACAGAGGAGTTATAAAGAGTGTAAAAGACAATGTCGTCAGTTCTTAAATAACGTTAGTGAGGTGTTTATGTGTTTTAGCAAAAACTCATCCTTATGTGAAGTGGATAAAAGATGATTTTATTTCTGCCAGAATCAAAATTCATTCGGACCGTGAATTTAAAACCTTTTTTCCTGTTTCACTCGAGATTATATGAAACTTGCCTCGGTCCCTGTAGTTATCGGTGCCAATGGTATGTAAGGAAACAGTTGTGCCATTTAGTATAAACATTATTTATGTACTTTCAACAATTATTGTCGCTTATCTCATTTATTCTCGCCCGTTCTTCACAAGTAAACTGGGCATTTAAACGATATGTCAGTTTTTGCTAATTTATTTTTAATGTTTCCATCTTATTCTTCACCTGAAGAAGATGGTGGGAATCAGCGTTAATTTGTAGGAATCACCTTCTGGGATGTACTAGGCATAATGAAGGAACAGTATTGTTCCCAGAGAAAAGAATGATACTCGTGACAAGTGTTCTAGCTGTTGCCTCTTGAAAAACCTAGCAGTAGTCCCTTTAGGTGATTGCGATAAATAATAACAACATGTTGACCGGTCGAGCAACAAAGCGGTTCCAGTGTTTCTGTGAAGACACATATTTATTACTAATTACTATAATAACCTCTCAAGAGCTTCTTTTCAGATTGCCAGATTAACGTTTCGCAAAGTACACTTATACTAGATATTTCAATTGGGGAACATTTTTTTCTTACATATAATTTGAATAAAAAGATAGAAGAATGTTAATCTGTTGATGTTTTGATGTTGGTATTGTCGGTTAATTCAGACAGTGGGCAATTTTATTTCCTTCCTGTCAACTAAAACTAGGTTTATAAAAGCATGTGGAAAAATACGAAAAAACAAAAAAGCAAAACATGCCATCTCAGTTTTAGAAGCATTTACCTCTACCTAAAGGATTTTTCATGAAGTGGATACATTTATATAGACTGTTCGCCTTCCTCTGCTGCTAGTTTTCCCTTACCTCACTTGGAAATAGGTAGGACAATTAACAACAGTTACAACAGAAGTATCGAGATTCCGTAAGTTTAGTTTGATCCATTGCTACTGTAATAAGTTGTGTGCGTTTATCTAACGATTTGGCCACCAGAATATAAAATTCCCACTAACTTTCAATAATACTCTGCCAAAAATAATATAGTTCATTAGAACAACGATCCGGGGGACTTCAGTTCCATGTAAAGTATTTCACGATAGAAATAACAATCGTAAGAAGAAAATTCACATATCAAAACATCTGACTTTGCTAAGACATGTTCACGGCATAGAATTTCATACATTGACCATAATTGGCCATAACTGGAAATTTAAAAATAGTGTAATAATATTTAAGGCATGGAATTTCTAGCATTATCCAACATTGCCCATAATTTGGAAATTAAAAAATGATAACCACACGTTTACTGTTCATGCTAATCAATAACGCACAGGTAATAACATTAACCACAATAAATCACAAAGCTCCTCCCGGGAAATATTTTTGAGGATCAAATTTGAAATAATAGATATGACGATAACAAGGAATAAAAACTGCCTCTGTGAAATGTATTTATGCGGATGAATTAGGGAAATAATAAAAATGTTCCTTGAAATATGCTCCCGGAAATATATTTACACGGAATAATTTCGAATAAAATATCATAATAACTACCGTAGTTAATATGCTTGAACATTGTTTTAGCGCGAGATGATATGGAAGTACTGCTTAGGGAATACTAGTTCAACATGAAAACCCGAATGTGGGAATATTTGTTGTTTATCAGACATTGCCTTTTATCGTAGGTTTTAACCTAAGTGCATAAAGACAATACGTAACATTCAAACCAAAACATAGTCCACAGTAATTTTGTCCGTATAATGAGGAAATATCATAGAGCTGGTTTTGAATGTTTCTCTGCGCTATCCATAAATTTAAGGTGTGATGGCGCCTATCTACATTTGGTAAAATGTCATCACGCGATTGACAAAAATTAAATATAAAATGCTCAGTTTTTGCTCACGAGACCTGAAATTTTCTCTAGAACACATCGATATCAATCGTAATTTCCGCGTGGTTGGGCAACGACAGACAATGCAAAGACAATAATCCTCGTTTTTCATGATTACGTTGAGGATTGGTTTTTCCCATAAAGTCTACATTGATTTGTCTCCATAATTGCAGCAAGGGGTGGTTGAATATATAAGTAGAGAAATCAGAAACATTGAGCGGTTGAAAACAAATGTATTACACTAATATATGACAGTGAGGATAAATGTAATATACACTCATTGCCATAAAATCTGCGTACCAAGGAGGAGGCGTGGGACTGAAAGGACATTTTAGTAATAAGATGGTACATACCAAGAACAGAAGTGATTACAATTTCACAGCAGTAGGACGATTTCACGCGGTCATAGGGTACACATTCCGGTCAGCGTTCGTACCTCGTCGGGCCGCTTCGTGCTGGTATACATGCGGTGATACGGTTCGACATAAAGTCAAAGAGAACGGCGTATGTTATCCTGGGACAGATTGGCCCACACTTCTTGCAACTGACGCCCTAATTCCTAAATACGGGATCATGCAGAAAGGTGAGATCACATCTGGTCCCACATGTGCTAAATGTCAAGAGATCAGGCAATTTGGCAGGACATGCGAGCGTCAAAGCATGATGTACACAGTCCTGGAGAACCCGAGCAGTGTGCTAACGGGCGTTATCTTGTTCAAAAAATCGGTCCAGGCCGCCCTTCCAGGAAACGCAGTACACGGGACCGCAGGATATATTTTTCGGGCCGAAGTGACGTAGCGCTGGGCTCCCAAAGTAGTGCTAGGCTGTGAAGTGTACACAGCACTGGGCTGTCAAAGTCTTTCGCATCATTGCCAGGTAAGTACGACTGTCGTGCGCGATTTTACCCCAGACCATAACGCCTGCTGTTCGGGATGTGTGTCGCTGCACAGTGAGGTTGGGATTGTAGCATTCACCTGACGCCCTTCACAGTCTTACACGGTAGTCATCCTTTCCATTACAGAAGCTGCATTCGTCGCTAAACACTATACGTCGTCAGTTCGTAGCATTCCACGTTCCTCGCTGTGGAAACCTCAGCAATTGGCGCCTACGATTTCCAAATTTTAACGGCAGAAAACATAAGCGCCGTCTACAATACAGATTCGCCTCTGCCAGGCGTCTGGATATGGTTATGGTGGACACAGGAGTCCCTTGTACAGCCGCCATATGTCAATGGATATTGGACAAGGACGTTGTTGCATCTGTGCGTGCCGTTCTCACGATCCCAAGGTCCTTTCGGCTAGTGGTGTATCTGGATTATCCAGAGCCAGTTCGCCGTGTCTGGGTGCCTTCTTGTGTCCATCGCTCCCAAAATGATCGTACCGTACTGTCCGACCGGCCCAAATGGCGGCCCATTCGACGCACTGGCCACCTTGTATCTCTAAGCCTGACGGCACAGCCTCGTTCAAACTCCGTCAGTTGCCCTTGCGCACATATACGGCGGCTCCTCGTCATGTCTTTTATATCGGGATCCACCTGACTCTTACTGTTCACTTCAGCACGAATGTGGTGTCCCCTGCGTGGCACCGTTTAAGCCCTAAGGTATGCGATTGCAGCGCCGGTCTTGTACGCGCGGGTATACGAAATCGCACGAAACTTTAATGATTTTCTTGTTTGCCCACACCGTAACTATTCGCCGAGTTTCGCGTTAATAGCACGGTTTTTTCTTGGAACACGGGTTTTTATGACAATGAGTGTATTTCAAATGTCAATGCAAACGCCATTTACTGAATTTCGGGAAATAAAATGGAAAATTAATATGTATTTGGTGCTGAAGTCAGTGGTCGGTGACGTGAATTAACGGAAGAGGCTCAAAATCTCCCATTATTTGAGGGTTTCAGCTAATACTAATATGTGTTTTGAAATTTATATCTGACATAAAATTTCGTGTGCTTGTGTGCGCCAACCGCTGCTTCTTGTATTCAACATCCCTATCAAAAGAAATACAGCACCCATAGATGATAGTACTTATATACTTTACAATTTGTTGAAGACGAAAATAAGAATTGATATTATGCTCTTCAGCAAAAATAGAAAAACCGGCAATGCAGGTTTCAGGGTGCACGCCTCCTAATATGCCCTGTTTTCTTTTTTTAAAGATCACTTTTACTGCATTTCAGGAACACGACAAAATTCTTAAGCTTAACGTTGCAACTTTTTAAATACATGTGCAGGTGTGTTTCAAAATACTACAGCATGTAGTGAATATGCTGTCATTGATTTACGATTTCATATAAGTAAGATTCATCAACACCAGATGCAGTCATGTTTTGCAGCAATCACTAAAATGGTATAAACTTTGAGTGTATAAACACGGATAAAAGTTCAGCAGACATGAGCTAATTTCTTAGGCTTAGCCAGATATCTCAAAGTATGTAATGTTTGCGAAAAATGGCATGATAAGTTGCGTAAGCATTAAGTTCGACAGCAGCCTCTTTTTTACCAATTTGGATTTAACATTAACAATCCCTCCACCCTCTCTCATACTTTCTGGAAATCTCTTGTTGATTTTCAGAAACATAGCTTGCTGTTTTGCGCTCTGCTTTGTTTTTGTTACTTTTTTCATCTCAGCCCACCCCCTCTCTCACAGCGGAGCTCTGTTTGCGAACTCGCTGAGTCATCTCATCACAGTCGCACAGGTCCGTTTGGGAGAGAGTGTTGGCGGGTTTGCGTCATAACGATGCAACAGTTTCTTTCACCACTATAGTGACGTTGATTGAATCGTACCAGCATTTTCGTTTTGTCGTCCAACTACTTAACATGGCTGAAACAAGAAATAAAACTAATTGCCCTATCCTCGGAAGTTATATAGAGATGCATAAAAATGTGCTGCCTACGTACGAAGATGTAATGCGCCATTACTACCTTGTGAGGATTACTCTTAGGCAGGAAGGTGCAAATTATGAGCCAGCTGCAGCAGAAATAGCAAGTATTGTCGCGGACAAAGTGCCATGTATATGGAAGAAAGCATCTCTCCCGACATCTCTCCACAAATCTGTTGCAAAGCGAATTACCACATACAACACTGAAATCCGAAAGTTGAAAAAACACGCTGCAAGAATGGATGTAACCTACCGAAAGAAGATTGAACAATTTCGTGCAGATTCGAAACGTATCTTTCACATATGCACATGCAAGTGCAAATGTTTTAGAACCTGCAAATTTTGCAGCAAATTGCCGGTACGATCCAATCAACGTCACTACGAGTGAAAGAAAATGTTGCATCCTTATGACTCAAACCCGCCAACACTCTCTCCCAAATGGACCTGTGCGACTGTGATGAGATGACTCAGCGAGTTCGCAAACAGAGCTCCTGTGTGAGAGAGGGGGTGGGCTGAGATGAAAAAGATAACAAAAACAAAGCAGAGCGCAAAAGAGCAAGCTATGTTTCTGAAAATCAACAAGAGATTTCCAAATAGTATGAGAGGGGGGATTGTTAATGTTAAGCCCAAATTGGTAACCATTAGGCTGGTTTTCGAACTTAATGCGTACGAAACTTATCATGCCATTTTGGCAAACATTACATACTTTAAGGGATCTGGGGAAGCCTAAGAAATTAACTCATGTCTGCGGAACATTTACCCGTGTTTATACACTCAAAGGTGATATGTTATTACTTGTCGGTTAGGAATATCCAAGAAACTGAGCGTTTTATTCTAAGATCATAGTACCTCGTGATTCCCACGGCAGAGTGAATGTCGATGAGAACCTGAAATAACAGTATCCCTTTCCCCTGGAGGCAAGTGAGCGCAGGGATCAATACTCAGAACTCATGTAAAATTCTCTCAGCCAAATAGCAGGAGGAACGGCCTCGAAAGTCTTATCTCTGAAGAAATACACAACCATGCACACAACCTTTCACACAGCATTGAAACCATATTGTCACTACACGCGCTCTTTTTGATACTTTCATACATAGTTGTGACTTCTTTCGCTTAGATGGTGATGAGAACCTGCCAGAACAGACGCATTGGGTATTGCGAAACTACAAATCGCCAAGCCAAGGGGTTAAAATCAATCAAATTCAGGAAATGCAAGATCTCAAAAAACGGAAAATTTCACAATATAATATATTTAATTTTCTTCATAATAAACTTAAATTTTTTTTCAACATTCTGGCTAATAATTTATGTGAAAGAAACTAACAAAGAATAACAAATATAATAAAAACGATTTGTAAGGACAAAATGTCATTTCCCTAAATGTATCTGGGGTAATAAATGCAGTAAAATTGTAGGAACTAAATAACAGAACGGCATGGATATCTCAACTGGAACTACCTTCTGTAGACGTCAATTATTTCGGCTCCCATTTTCGGAGGCAGAGCTATTCCGAAAATTTTATAATAATGGAATATATATTAAAATGTTTTCTTTTTTGGAATAGCATTTCCTTGTTTAATATGATTTCGAAACCCGAAGGATTTCTTAAATTTGCCAGGAGCCAAACTTTGCTTATGTATCAGGAAATTTCCGTTATTTCTTATATCTGAAAATAATGTGGCCTCGTAGAAAGTTATTTATGATTAAAATCTCTAATCTAGATCCATCCATGCAGATGATTTTCTGCAAAATATATTTTCCTTAATGTCACTTGTCAAACATTTTTGCCACGGAATTACTTTTTAATGGACAGCAACACATGAGGGCTTTTCAATGTTACAGGACTGCAAAGTATTCTGCTCAAGGAGCTGTCTTCCTGACATTGTTTTATTCAATGCTTTGCATGTTCCTACTGTTAAATCGTTGCACAGACTTTGAGAAATGCTTAAGGTCATAACTAAGGATTTTTTGTTAATGTCTCAGCATAACAACACTAATAGCGAAAAGCACATCACATATGCAATCGACACTGACAAATACTTTTAAAATGTGTGACAAACCTAGCTGTTTCATATGTGAATTCGGGATGTTTCTCCGTGAGATGTGTGAACGTCCGATATAAGTTCTCTTCTGTTCCAGGACAAAATACATTCTTTAATAAATGTGTATACTGGATATCTGGTTATGTTGTTGTTGTCAGACACCAGACATACACATCGTCCTAGGGAAATGTGGTTGCCACAGGGTGTGCATTACCATCTGACGCTGACTATTTGCTATTATGCAGGTTAAGGAGAGTCTGTCTAGTAGGCAACTTCATGTGACAAAGAATATTTAAGAAAATTTAGCGATCGTACCATACACACATACGTTATATAAACTCAGTAAACAAACCATTAGAGATAGGGGTAATGAGCACTTGACATGGGCATCCACCGCGCAGGGTGGAACAGTCCCAAACCTAAAACAAGTTATTTATTTATAACTTGGTAAGAATTTTCCAGAGCGTATCACAATATACGAACATGGGTAAGCGTTGCGATCTGAAGTACTCTGAGAGTAGGCGCATTGTATGAGCAAGACATGTGTGTTCATTTTATTGCACAAGTTATAATACATTACAGATCCAGAAAGCAAGGGGAACAAACGGTTCCCGACCTTACTCCTGTGCCGACCGGGTAGACGTCGATTATTAAGGTTCCGACAGACCAACCGAATGGCAACGGTGCGGTGGCGAGAATCATAACCAAATTAAATGTCGGATTCCCCAACAGCGAAGGTTCGTCATTGTGCCTGTGCAGAAAGCAATCACATAAGGTTCGTCATTAGACATCATATCACATATTTTATAAAATTCGTAATCCTACACATAGAGAAAAGAATATTTCGATATTTTCAGACTCAGTCTTCTGCTATTTAAATACAATTCTATTTCTAATAATTTGATACCTTGATCCCATTAAAATAAAGGGGGGAACGCTTTATGTTTTTGTTTTAATCACGCACCCCCAGATGCGATTCCGTTTGATGTTGATAGAAATCAGATCGAATGTTTCCATCCATTTTATAAAACAAATATACATCACTTGCGATTTAAATGGAGAACACATTTGTAGGTGTGTCAAGGTGCAATCTCATAAGAAGTCAGTTTTCCAAGCATCATTTTAGTGACGGCTGTATATAGATGGTTGATGAAACTGATATGAAACAGTGGTAGTGCAGCGCTATTCAAACAATGGTAGTGCAGCGCTATTCAAACAGTGGTAGTGGTAGACCATTCGAACAGTGGTAGGGCATCGCTATTCGTACAGTGGTAGGGCAGCGCTATTGGAACAGTTGTAGTGCAGCGCTATTCGAACAGTGGTAGTGCAGACCTATTCGAGGTGCTATTTCCCAAATGCTTTCTGCATTACCCAAATGTATTGCAATCACTTTTCTGACTGAAACACTAATACGAGAATACTTGACAATTAGAGAAATCTCATTTTCAACACGAAGCATACGTCATGTTTTCTCAATCAAAGTCACTGGTGCTTCATTAATTTTAACGACAACCTTGTTAAAAATGTGTTGAATTCGCACAAAGCGTTATGTAATTTGCGTGGTGTATGAAATTAAAACGTGCATTTTGCTCATTAGATAATACTTGTCAGACACATCGTTCATTGAAAGCTGTCACCTGAAAATAACTCTTTTGTACTAAAGAAAAATGCATACAGACTCCTCGTTGTACTGAATTGTTACTCATTTGTCTTATATCATGCTCGATAGCTCGAGAGTAATTTTTTCGGAAAAGTGGATGCGTTGTTTCTTCCAGAGATATCTGCATAATCGGAAGACTCTCTGCCACAATGAAAGGTTTGTGCCACCCAACAACTGTGAACTATGCATCAGTCTATATCCCCAATTTTGGCGCCGTATCATTGTAAAACGACTGTGTGAACATGCCTTTCATATATAGGTATTTTATTACAGCACCAATATTTCTTTCTCCATTTACCCAATTTTCTGCTATCATCATCATCATTGTCAACCATTATCAATCCACTGCTGGACGAAGGTCTCCACAAGTTTCCTCCACAACGGTCTGTCTTGTGCCAGTCTCCTCCATGTCACTCCCGCATACTTTCGAATTTCATCCAGCCATCTCCCATGTGGTCTTCTTCTGGATCTTTTCCTGTTCCTTAAAATCCAATCCAAAATTTTGGCTGTCCATCGATGGTCTGTCCTTCTGGCAGTAGGCGCAGCCCATTGCCATTTCAGGAATTAAACTCTGATCATGATGTCTTCCACTCTTGTCATTTTCCGGATTCACGAGTTCCTCTTCTTATCTCTCCTAGTTACACCAAGCATGCACCTCTCCATCCTTCTTTGAGTTGTCTGCAGCTTTTGTATGTCTCTTTTAGGAAAGGTCCACGTCTCTGCACCATACGTAAGCACTGGAAGGATACAGTGATCAAACACTTTTCTTTTAAGATATAATGGCATATTGCTCTTGAAAATTATGTTGTTTCTTCCAAAAGCTCTGCAGGCAAGTTTTGTACGCTGATTAATTTCTTCATCAATGTGACCCTCACTTGATATCTGCTGTCCAAGATAAACGTACGTGTCTGTTATTTCCAGCTTTTCTACATCAATCGATAAATCTTCGTTTCTTGTAAAAGCATTGAACATCACTATTGTTTTCTGAAAGTTCATTTTTAATCCCAATTCTTTACTCTTGTCAGCAAGTTCCTGGATCATACTCTGCAGCTCTGATGTGTTAGTTGCAAAAATGACTATGCCATCAGCAAAACGAAGCTGGGTTAGATAATCTCCATTAATCTGTATCCCTTTGTTTTCCCAGTTCAGTGATTGAAAGGCATATTCCAATGTGGCATTACAGAGCTTCGGAGATATGGTGTCACCTTGTCTCACTCCCTTTCCAATTTTTATGTGAGTTATATTTTCAAATAGCCGAATCTTTGCACTTGCATTTTTATAGAAGTTATTAATGATATTAATGTATGCATCTTCAATACCGCAGGATTTCAAAGCATTTGTAACTGCTGATGGTTTCACCGAATCAAAGGCTTTTTCGTAATCTATAAAAGCCATGCACAATAGAAGTCCATATTCCCTCGCTCTTTCAATTAGTTCTCTCAGTACGTTGATATGATCTATTGTGCTGTAGCCACTGCTGAATCCAGCTTGTTCTCTCGGTTGAGCCATGTCCAGAGTTACCTTCAAACGGTGACAAATAACTTCAGTGAAGATTTTATAAACCACTGATAGGAGGCTGAAAGTTCTGTAGTTCCTGAGATCCTCAATGTAACATTTTTTTTATGTAGCAGGATCATTGTAGCGTTGTTCCAATCCTCTGGAATCTTCCCTTCATTAGGGCTTCGAATGAAAATTTGGGCGAGTACTGTTTCGATTTCTCCACTTGCTTCTTGTATGATGTCTACAGTACTTCCATCTTCTCCTGGAGCTTTTCCCCGCTTCATGTTCTTGATTGCATGTGCAACTTCTGCTGGGAGGACTGGAAGAACTCCGGTAATGGTACCGTTCATGATGTCTGGAATACATGCATCATCCCTTTCATATTATTTGGAGTAGAAATCTTTCACTCTTGTCAAAATTTCGCCTCTATTTCTAGTTACAGGACTATCTTCTTTTCTCAGTGTCATAATCTGTTTCCTTCCCTTACTGAGATGTCCCTTTGCTATCTTTAGACTTAGGTTGTTTTCCATTGCCTTCCTCACTAGTTCACAGCTGAATTTTTTTACGTCTTCAGTGATACTTTTCCGTACTGTCTTGCATACCTCTATATATTCCACTTTGGAAGTCATATCTTCTTTAGTTTTCCTCATCTCTCTTCTTTTTTGCATCAACATTTTTGTTTTTTCTGATAATTTGTTCAATGCAACTTGTTCTTAGACCCAGCTAATTTTGTTGCTGTTTCCATAAGAGCTTCGTTTACTTTTCTGTTAACTTCAGAAATATCCACTTCTTCCGATGTTAGGCCTTCTAAAGAAGAGAATCTGTTCTTCAGTTCCAACTTGAAGGTATTATGGTGTTTTTTATGGTTGATTATGTTAATAAATTTTGTTTGTCTTATGAGCTTGCCACGTTCGAGTTTAGTGTTGAGGTGCATCTTACACCCAACCAATCTATGGTCACTACCTGTGTTGAACTTGTTCAGCACACTGCAGTCTTCTATGACGAATTTTTTGTTACACATAGTAAAATCAATTTCATTTGTCGTCTCATTTCGATGTCTCCATGTCCATTTTCTGTGTGGCTTTTTCTTGAAAAAGGAGTTCCAAATGAAAAACCCTTCGGCCTCTGCAAACTCAACGAGAGTATTTCCACGCTGGTTCTGTTGACGTGACCGAATTTACCTAATGCAGTTTCATTCTGTTGCCGTTGCCGTATTTTTGCATTGAAATCTCCCATATATATCTTCAAGTGCTGCTTACCTTTATTATTTGGATGACGAATTTCCTTCTAAAATTCTTTAATTTCTTCTTCAGGATGACTTGTGGTGGGTGCATAAGTTTGAATAATCTGAGCCTGGTATCTTCTCAAGAGTTGTATAACGAGTCGTGCAGCTCTGTCAGAGGAACTTTCAACTTCTACAACTTTATCCTTCAGTTTCATGTTTATTATAAATCCGACACCACTAGTTCTGCCAGTATCTGTCCCACGATAGTAGAAGAGATGTCCACTTTTCAGTTCAATGAGATTTTCTCCTTTTCTCCTTACCTCACTTACCCGACGATGTCCCACTTGATCTTTGTAGTTCCTCTTCCAATTCAAGAAGCCTTGAATCAGAAGATAGGGAGCGTTCATTATACGTAGCCAAAGTCAGCATCAGATGGCAGCCTAGTCCAGTCCTCCGGGGATTCTTAGCAACCTCTGCCTTCATGTCGCACTGGCCGCTGCCTTGGCCAGGTACATTCCAGCTGCCGGAGACTGGGGGCCAAGATTTAAGTTGTGGAGTCATTTTGGAGGGGTTTGGCCATAACTCACCACGCTGGCCAAGCGGATTGGTGAGTGTGGGATAGCATTTACTCTAATACAGATGGTATAGTTATACCGCTGCTGGCGGTCGTCATAGCCCTTTTAGTGGGAACAGGATGCACCACGAGAAAGCGGGGTTGACATTTGTCAAATAGAGGCTGTGATGTTACGCATCATCTTACCTTACATCCTCTATATAATTAGCGAAATCCCATCAAATTAGTAAAATACATCGATAACATTGATAATTGGTACAGTGGAATACAAGAATATGCAATACACAGAGATGGTATGCGACCAATCCACGTTCATCAGAACTAAGTCAGCAAAACGTTTTGAAATTCCGCGTAATAAAAAATAAAAATGCCTCTTAATTCGAGCGACGTTCAAGTATTCGGTATGATTACAATGGATTTACACATCTGTATTTATCTTCCTTGCTGTATTTGAAAGTGACATTGAACCGTAACGCGTGAACGCATCATTTACAGCTGTATGTTCTACTTCTGGTTTTGGAACTTTGTTGAACGTTATTAAAATATTTGATTAATTGTACGAAATACTGTATGACTGCAAATTGCTTTTCCTCCTGAACCAAATATGGCATGACGAAGAAGGCACATCATTATAACATCGTTTCAGAATTTGCTTTTTGAATTTATCCGATCTTTTATTCATTTTACTTAGGCATTGAGAGTATATCTCACATTTCAGTACAAGATCAATACATCCGATAAGTTTCTTTTAGAAAAATAAGATGACTATTTTCTTTTCAGGTAAATTTTTCGAGCAGTATGGAAATATGAGTACAATTCTCTAGGCAGTTAAAGCATTGCAGTTTTACTCAACATGCATAGCCCGGCAGTTAAACAAACTATATACCAATATTAACGAACTCGTTCAAAAGTAATTACGGGTGGATCAACGGTTACCCTTCCAACACCGGCCGCCTCTCCGCAATTTACATTTAGCGGGTCGAACGAAAGAACGCTGGGTATCTTTTTCTGGCCCGGAGTGGCTGGCCCGAAGTAACTCGGGGTATCTTTTTCTGGCCCGGAACGGCTGGCACGAAGTAACTCGGGGTAGGCTGTCTGTTTCTGGCCCGGTGTGGCTGGCCCGAAGTAACTCGGGTACGCTGTCTGTTTCTTGCCCGGTGTTGCTGGCCCGAAGTAATTCGGAGTATCTTTTTCTGGCCCGGAACGGCTGGCCCGAAGTAACTCGGGGTACGCTGTCTGTTTCTTATGCAGCTCGCCGAGTGACTACGAACTCCGAACAACAGTGCACATTGCATTCCCTTTTGCTTTGTTATTCAAACTGCTCGATTAAGGGGATGGTTGACAACAATCCTTTTTGATTGATTACCTGCTAAAAGGGTTAGAACAATGGCACTGAACCTTAAAAGAGAGATGTTTGTATGTTATTTTAGTTTCTACATTTTTAATCTATAGAAAGATGAATCTTCCGATGGAAGAAAATTGCAGTTACACGTCAATTGAAGCTGAAGGAAAGGTTTAGAGGATTTCAGTAATTCTTTCTGCATTTCACTTGGCTAGAAGAAATATTGCTTTCGGGAACAAAGTCTTTTAATTTAAAAAAATCATTAATATAATTTTTTTTTTTTTGAGAAATAGGAATTTCACTGTGAATCTAATTTTTTGGTTTGCAACAGCGAATGGAATTTAAAGTATATGACATGAAATTGTTTACATGAAATTTCTCGTTAATATGTACTGAAACTAAAACTAAATTTCAAAAATTACCTCATTTTAGGACTTTTCAAAAGTGTTTCGCTATTTTAAATAAAAACAGCAGAGATTTGAATTATAAGTGAGAACAGAGAGTCAAACCTAAGTGTGAGGAATAAAAGCAGAAAAAACACATAACAGTGAAAGACGATTTCTTCCAATTTAACAGGAGGAAGTACTAGGTTGGTTGTCGATCAGCATACTGTGTACGAAGACGTTATAGAAAAAATATCCTCTTTCCTTCTCCCCATTTTCTGCCATTAAAATATTTAATATTTCTAGTCTATTTTTTCCCCTTTCGCAAGAATTTCTGCATCTGCGGCGGTATTTTCCTAACATATAACAGATCTGTGTAAGTAAAAGACAAGTTGAGGACACGGATCTTATTTTTTTCCTTTTATTTTTTAAACAGGGAAATTTTGTAAGTTTTCATACTGACTGAAATGAATAGGAACAACATATATATATACATGTATATACCACCGATGGACAACCGCAATTTTAGACTGAATTCGACGGGACAGGAAAAGACCTAGAAAAGAACCACATGAAAGATGGATGGATGAAATTCGAAAGCATGCGGGAGTAACATGGAGGAAAGTGACATAAGACAGACTGTTGTGAAAGAACCTTGGAGAGACCTTCATCCAGCAGTTGATGAATGACAATGATGATGATGGTACATAAAAAACACACTTAACATTATGTCATAATATTTTGCAATTAGTCAGAATTATTTTTCTTGTCTGTTATAAAAAATGACACAGGTTTTTATTTCTTCGTGGCCGTGAAGAACAGCTTTCACTTAATTATTGTAGGTTAGAAGTGCCTCTCACAATGCAAGTTTTGCGGGGACAATCAGTATGCTACTTGAGGCCTAAACATGCCCTCATTTGGGCTTCAAAAATCTATTCTTACTCGATCATGTATTCTTGTATTATCTTTCAATGCATTCCTATCTTTCTCGATAATTTTTTAATTTGTACTTTTTTCTGATCTCAAACGGCCGTTATTTTCCCAAGCATATCGAGAAGTAGCATTGACACCATGTATGGTTTTCACATAACCTGTCGCTTTACATGCTACCTTACTTGAAAAATACTTATTTTTTATTTTGGGACTCAAGTTGTCTTTTATAAAACGCTCTTCTAATTTTGAGATAGTTGTAAAAATCTAGCGTGCATAATTTGTCTTTTGGTAGTTATAATAATGTAAATTATTACTATAGCTATCAAAAGCAAATTGATAGCTGTAGTAATGTAACGGAGTAATCATTATCTGTTTCAGTGGATATGTTGTCCATAAAATTTAAAAAAAGGAACACAAGTGTAAAAATGTGTTAATACGTTTTAGACCGCAGGTTCACTATACTGTCCTGTGCTAATACGTTTTAGACCGCAGATTCACTATACTGTCTAGAAATTAATATATCACATAGTGGAGGATAAGATAAGACATAAAATGTATGTGAACAACTCATTCTAGTAACAATAATAATTATTATTAAATTTCAGTGGATATAAGCCAACTTTCATGGCGTCAAAATTAATATTTTTACTCTTCATAAACACATTTAATTTTCATAGGTCTGTTAACATGTTTGATTACGTAAAGTTAATGAACGCTTCACTGAAGCTTTTCCAATGCTGGGGTTCTTACGATTATTAACAGACATAATCCAATACAATTTCTTTTTGAATTTCTGTGTACGCCCTTTTGTTTTGTCTCTTACTGTTTGAAAGGATAGGTCATCAGCACCATATCTCTTCATACAGTCCAAAAATCCAGGATCATAATTTCGAACCACATAACGATTGTATATCTCGCAACACTATTGGCGTAAGATCCCGGTGAGATTCTTCTTTTGTCTAAGTCGGATTATTAAGCGCTTCCGTTCGCATGTTCTCGATACCTGCCAATCGTGACTGTCATAAGGTCGATAATGTATACGTAATGATTTTGGTATAACATTTGAATCTCGATACTGGCATCAACCACGTTCGACAACCGGCAGACATTTATTTTTCTGTTCCGTACCCATGCTGTGCTGTAAGTCCAACTACGACGGATGAGTTTATTCAAATACGTGTGTATCCCCTTCTAACTTTGGTAATTGATATTCCCGATAAATTGACTCAAAGTTGCTGTGAGACAAAAGCTCCTGTCATTCAATCCGGAGATCCTTTTTCATCTTTGTCAGTACTAAGTTCATTTGTTTGCACCTGTCATTCCACGTAGACCACAGGAAATTCGTCCCGGATAATTTCTCTCCAAGTACATTTGGAGGTTCGGTGAAGCCTGCTTCGATAGTTCTATACAGACAAGTAAGTTCACAACACCAGTATTTTACAAATGACTGTATAGACTTAAATTTGTGTTTATATTATGCCTGCTTTAACTCCCTAAATGATGTACATTTTTCATTAACTTACTTTTGCACATATATTTAACTTTTGTCTCAAAAATGACACCGTTATTTTTCCAAGTTGAAACCAGTTCTCCAGACACCAGGAACTCGTATCCAAAACTACTCAACTTTATGACATATCCGAGAAGCGTGGTTACATCAATTTATTCTTCATGAACGCCCAAGCCTAACTAAAAGGCGACTAACGAAATTCTAAGAAATAAGAAAGGATATTGAAAAGTGTTACTCAATTATAAATATTTACTCTTTATGTTTAAAAACTGAAAGTTAATTACAAATTCGTCCGATAAATGTTTTTTAGACTCTAAGCTCAAAATTAAATTTAAAAATAAATCGAAAACTCACTTACACAGTGTATAACAGAACACGTATTGAGAAAATTAGTAGAAAACGAAACTTATGATCTAAAAAACTATGTAAAACTCGTGTCAAAAATTAACATCGCTAACCCAAAATTGTGAACAAAGCAAAATCCACACTACAGGCGTTAATGAAAGTTAGTACTGAGACACATATGTCGATAACGCAGAACGCACAAAAGAAAGACAATACCTTCACTGCACAAGGAGGAAGAATGCGCATGAGAGCACCGCAGTTATAAAACTTTGTGCAGGAAATGAGGGGACGTCGATAACCCATAGTGAGTGCGATTAACATGAACAGAGATACAGCCTTCACAAGCCCTGTTACTCTTTTACATAGATGTGAGTGAGAGTATTGGATACTTAGTGTCATTCTTTCACCGATCCTCGTTGGATTTTCGTGATAATTCTAGAAGGTGACTGCTGGCTTGAAAATAGTTTTTCCCAGGGCATCCCAGACATGAACTTTCGAAATCAGGTCTGGATATCTCGCGGGCCACCCCATTCTGTGAATATCCTCGTTCTCCATATATTCTTCGACTTGCCGATCCGTGTGGTGACGGGTGTTATCTTCGACGAAAAGGATCTGGGACTTAAATATTCTCCTGAAAACTATACATAAGGCTCTACAAATATCACCCTTCTAGCGTGAAGCAGTTAGGATGCCTTCTGGAAACACATGCAGAGGGGGACGTTCACTTTTAATCGTATCTCCAACTATCTGGACATAAACTCCCAAAGAAAAGATGCAATGTGTACCTAAGAAATTTGTACCTAAGAATGCGATATTCATTGAGCTAGCTGCATAACACACGGAGAGAACGACAAACGCGATGTAAAAAGTTAAACACCACACGATATCAACATAATTGAGATGTGTTTCTACTTGTATAAGAAAATTGTGCTGAAATCTACAGTAAACTTAAGAACACAAAGGCTCTCATACAAAATAAACATAAAATGTGAAATGAAATGAGGATAGATATTTAGGTTAACACAATATCACTTTGTCGAAGACAATTTGCTTTTACCCTGTACACACGCAATGAACTCTATTTATTTGTCCTCTCCTCTTATGTAAATGAATATTAATTTATCTTGTTTCAACTTTTGGCAGTATCTTTCGTTTAATTTCAGCATTATTACTGAATGCCAAAGGAAAGATACCGTCTGAATGATGAATTTCGTCAGAATGTGCCACAAACTTTAACATGGATATGAAAAGTAAATTATCAAAGCAACACAAATTTTCTTATACTGTATACAATATCTATCCTCCCCCTCTATTTCACCAGTACAACAGTTTGATTAGTTCTTAAACAAAAGACAAGCGTGTTTTCTAGGGGTATATTTCCGTGAAATGCCTTATTCGGTATCAAATGAAGAATATGAAAGCATTCATATGATTTTCTTTGGAAAAGTATATACTTGAATAAAAGTCACATTTAAATGTAAAATAATTTATCACGCTATTCAGTAGCAGATTGTAATGAAATTTCCATAACAATGTCCTACAGATATCATTAATATGGGAAACGCTTTTTTTATTTTTGGTACTACAAATTAAAGCAGGAAAATCTTAATAAAAGCATTACATAATTTTTTTAAAGAAAGTAGTGTAAAATTGCAGGGTGTTATGAGAGAGTGATACTAACATACTGCGTTAAACAAATAAGGAATAATATTTTTTTATATTTTAAAGCTTAATGTTATTTGCACGATACATGTCTTGTGATTGTTCTGGCAAATAGTATCATTTAGATGTACGACACGTTTCTGAAATTACTTTGATTAATATTTGTATGCATTTTCACATTACACAAATCAGAACCACGTATATACTGTCGATAAGCATACCGTTTTGGATTTCTAAATTTTAAAAACACATCCTTGACAATATATACAGCTGATAACAATCTGTGCGATTTCATTTAGATATGTCGTCAATTGGAAACTTAGAAGTGCATTCATATTAACCTTGTCAATTTAGAAGTACAGCTGGAAAAGTATTAATTTCAACTGTGTGCAAAATTTCGAATTCCACATGACCATCACTCCGCACAAAAGTAAAAATGGAAGATAATCAGAAATATCTACCTTAGTGTTGCACATCTGCAGAATTAATGCAAGACTTATAGCAAGACTCAGGATCATCATGACGATGAGAGAATACGATAAGCCCACAAGATTGCTGAAATGGTGGTCAGAAACCAACATGTAGCATTATGTTTATGCATTTCATCGTGTGATAAGCTGAATCTGAATCATTTCCGTAGCCCGGAAACCTCTCCGACCGTTCGCGAAGTGTTCGTCCAAAAAAACAAAGACACGGAAGCTCGGTACATAGCAAAGGTTTTCGCAGAAGACGTAAAGTAATCACTCTTTCCTTAATCATATTCTGAAAAGATTCATCTGCGAGAGAATTCACTTTTAAGGGCCAAACCGGTCCATAATAAAATTAATTTAAACGGCAATGTCTGTGGTCACGGCGTGCTTTCCTTAAAATACCACTGTCAGCAGCAACCTGTAAAGAAAGTTGCGTATGAGTGTCACAATATTTGTTGGGGAACAACAGCCACCAAGCGTCATTTGCAACAATGAATCTGACTCTGGACAGTATTCAAAAGGTCGATGATTTGGCGCCTCTCAGGAACATGAGAATATAATAATTTGTGCAAACTTCTTTGTCCATAGTTTCCTGGCTGTTCAGTCATGACCTGATGACCGATGTGCATTCATTGATGTTTCAGTGGTGAACTAATTCACCATTTGTGCTTTCATTGATGCCAAGATTCAAGCGCACATAAGCCCGAACGTGTACCGAGTCATCATTGTAAAGTTTGACCTTAATACATTACATATTTATGTACATTTAAATCATTTCATTGCTTTAATTCCTACTGTTATTTAAAAGCTGAATTCTGTATTTGACCACACAGAAGTAAGGTATATACATTAAGTTTCACTATAATTAGATACACTTTTATAGTGGTTAATGTGTACTTATTTACACTCTTAAAAGAAATGGTGAAAACAATGTATTTTTAATTTTAGTATAAACTTGGTCTGTGTATACAAATCTATTACCTCATGAGTAACTGAAAAATGTCACTACTACCTAGGAGTGTGCTGTGAAACACCGAAGGTAGGTTTTATAACCATTTTAGTCCAAGAGCCAGACAAGGATATATTTACCCGAACAGTACAAAACTTTGTAAATATTTTTTGTTTATATATGACATAAGAGTCTCAGAAAAGTGAGTCTTGCAAAATTACAGTGGTGGGTTGCTGCGTGATGACGCCATCAATATGGCTGCCGGCTATTACGTACTTGCCACTTTGAAATATGCATAACTTCTCACCCGTTTATGTCACAGTGATGAATCTTTTTCTGAAATGTTTCAAATTTAATGACAGTATATATATTTTTGAATTACACATTTTTTAACTCCATTAGTTTTTGGGATAATTGCATTTGAACGTGTAAAATCAGTTTAGGCATTGGCTACGTGTGACATTTATTCATGATTTACTCAAAAACTATACGACTTTCGAAAAATGCTCCGGAAAAAAAAAAGGTGCATTTTTAAATGAGGATTCCGAAATTTTATAAAAACATGGGGTTTACCCCAACCCTTAGAGTATTATGAGTGATAACTCGTTATGTCCACTTTCTTCTCAATACGGCTTTCTTGCTATTATGTAGTTGCCCCATTTAAATATGCAAATCTTCTAATCCATTGATGCTACGGAGATGATGTTTTTTACTGAAAATAGTTAAATCTAATGACAATTTTTTTTTTGTAATTACGCATTTTTGTTAACTCTATTAGTTTTTGAGATTTTTCTTCAGGTTTTCTGCTATGGATTCGTTTCCATAGCCATGCCACTGAATTGCTTCTTTTAATCTTTTGGATCAGAGTAGGTTTAGATAGTCGCAGCATTGTTGGATCAATCCTTTTAACTTTGGAAATAGCCTTAGGCTGGATCTTAGGTGCTGTTTGCTTCATAAATAGACTGTATCTTACTTCACTCAGAGAGGAGTAACAAGGGTGTCCGTACATGGCACAGACAAGAGAGAATGGCACGGATGCTAGAGGATCCTCCATGACTTTTTCCACATCACATTTTTGGACAACAGCCATGTGAATTACTTTACCGAAAGCATCTAAAGTACATTTGACGACCTCTAGTTTCTTTTGTTCTGTTTGCGGGTTGCTTGGTGCAACAAAAGATGCACAGTTAGACATTCTTTGGATGTAGCAAGTACATTTTTTTAAACTTTTCAGCAGCTTCTTGCCTTTTAGAAGAAAATGAAAGAAGATCCAGTGTGACCTTCTCATTAATTGTCTGTCCAGTTGAAATGTTCCTTAGAGGTGCCTGAGGAACCAAGGCTTCAAATGTGTTTGGGAAACTATGTAAGGTTGTAATTATTTTTTTCAATATCTCTGTGATATTTTTTGAATGTGTCCTTTTTGCAAATCATGCTTCGTATCTGGAGCTTTTGTAATTCCATTGCTTTGTAGTAAGATGCCCAATGTCTCACTTTGCAATAATCTTGTGATCATCCATCGAGCTCTAGCAGATTCTGAGTTTGAAAATGCCGTGATGCATGTGAACCTTGAAGAGTCAGCATTTACAATCATCTATAGTGTCATGTCAACTGGTACACTAGAGAATGAATTACTAGGACACTTTATACCTAGACCACCTTGCGTTTGTGCATACATGACTTCAGGGTGTTCAGTTCCTAGATTCAGAAGTTTTAGGAGGTACAAAGTTATCCATCACGCATAGTTTAGTCACATGTCTGAGAAAAAAGCTAGAATCATTTTCTCTAGGGCATCCGTATACACTTCAAGTTCACTTGTCCTTTAGGCTCTGCTTAAAAATTTGTAGATGTCAGCGAGTTCAATGTACTGTTGATAGAACTGAGCTGTTCTTACGGGAAATCCTTGATCTTGTTTTTGCATTGAATTCGTTGAACTCATCATACACTTGCTTTATATTTGAGCTCTCAATAAACTTGTCCGACGTATCTTAAGAAATACCATCATTCAGTTTTTTCACCTGATGTTGACGTTCTTCTAATGTTGTACTGTTTTGTAGTTGTTCTATAAATTTCTGGAAAAGGCAGCTTTTGAGAGAAAGAGAAAATAAGATGTGTACTCCCTTACATCTGTTGAAATCCTTTCCTCCGAGAAATTAATGTATTGGACCAGATGCTAGAACGTCGCTCTCTGAAAAAATATGTTCAATTCCTGAACTGTCGAGATAGTATCCAAGAGCTTCAAAGTAGGCTAACTATGTGGAATGATCCAATGCAAATGAATAGATTTCCAAAGCGAGGGCGTTCTTGATTGTGGATCATGAGTGCGAGTTTAGCCAGAGCAAGATGATAATGAACCAAACTTGAAGATTGTCTACACTCAGCAGTTACTGACTGTGATACCTTCATAGTTTCCAGCACCACATTATTCTGTATAGGGGGCAAAATGATATTTCTCATGTAACCAATCTTCTGTTTCACAGATGTATGTTCTACAACTTTGGGATTCCACCCAGCCACATTGTTTTGTTTCAGCCAATTTTAAAAAACAATCCAAGTAAAATCTGTCAGCGTGGAGTCTTCGAAATGTTTTGTAACAGGAAAATTACTCACCAAAGAACACAATGGCTTGACTGATTTGGTTTCGGTGAATATGGCTCAAGATCCTTTGAATCAATCTGAAGTGATCTCATCTTTCTAAGGGGCTTACAAGGTCCCGTGGATTTATCTATGAGAATACCGGATTCTACTCAGCTATCGGAGCAAACTTTATCTCACTTTCTGCTTCCATAGTTTGATTTCCAGGCTGTTCAGTTTTCAAGTTCTGGTAGCAAATATTGAGCGTGTTATGTAAACTCCCATTCCCTCTGTTCCTGACAATGTCTCCAAGTTGGAGTTGAAGATGTCCCAGGACACCCCAGTGAAAAGCCTAGGTCTTCTAAATATATTTTCTGGGGTGACTCCTGCTTGCTTCATCAGAGCCATAGCTAAATCTGTCTCAAGCTCCTCAATGTTGTGGTAGCCAACACAGTGACCCAAGTGGTTGAGAATTTCTAGTAGCTTTCTGCTTCCTGTCATGCTTTTTATGCCTAAACTCAACAGAAGATATTCTCTTGCTTTCAGTCTTCCGTTACATGAAGAAACTCGACGCTCCAGTTTTTCACTTGTTATTTTAGAGGTACCACTGTATAAAGTTCTAAAAAATACTTCAAGAAGGTTCGGGATTTTATGTTCTCCTGAAATGATATTTTGGGCATTAGGAAAGTGATCAAATTTCGGACACACTGAATGTTTAAAAATCTGTCTGTGCAAATATAAAGCCATTTCTTTAATCTGTGCCTCAATTTGAGATGCATTATCATTGGCTATTGCTTCAGCTTCAATTGATGAAATACGGTTCGAATATAGTATTATTCCCTATTTGTTGCTCAATTTCGTTATTTTTAAGGCAGAGCCAAAGTGAATCATCATTTTGTCGACTAACTTTTAAGTTGAATACATAGGACCTTCAATTCCTTCTTCAGAAAGGTAAACACAATGTTGGGAAAAAACCGAAGTCAGTTTTTGGACCTTATTTGATGTAATTATGTGTTCATTGACATAGTCTACTATTTACTAAATGCTCTGTCGTGTTTCACTTGATACTTTTTTCTAGATGTTTCAGTGGTTGTTTCTCTTTTATTCCCTGTCTTTCGAGACGATGAAGTCTTAAGGTACTGTATGCGTCAGGAGTGGTGGTACCGTGCCTCATTTGCTACGAAATTTTGGACACCAAGTTTTAACAAAAAATTCTGATCTTGAAGAAATTTTGCGGCATTATTAATACCCTTCTAGAGGTCCTTGGTTTGACATTTGCTCTGCGCTTCTTCTTTCCCTTTAACTTTTTTTCCCTTTAATTCCACAAAAAAAATATATTCAATTCAACAACACCTATGTTTGTTGCTATTTTCACAGAAACGTCAGCTGGATCGTTCGATCGCAAAGGATATCCTGAAGTTTTTTCATGGGGAGTTTCAGTATCTCCTGTCTTCCGGACTGCGGTGATGAAAGTTTCGTAACATGCTCGGTGATAACCATGTTTGCTTACATCAAACCCTTTTGAGAGGAATTTACAAATATTATTTGTTGTAGTTGGAGCATGTCTTCAACTGTTACTGTTTTACAGCATCTGGAAACGGTATACTTCTTTGTGAATCAGGGTGTATATAGCCTACGTCACTTGCCTCAGTAGCGGGACACAAACTTTATGAGTACATCTACCTAACGGTTCGCAGTTGTGGTCCGTGTCTTCAAGTGTTACTGTTTTACAGCATCTGGAAACTGTATACTTCTTTATGAATCAGGGTGTATATAGCCTACGTCACTTTCCTCAGTAGCGGGACACAAATTTTATGAGTACATCTACCTAACGGTTCGCAGTTGTGGTCCGTGTCTTCAAGTGTTACTGTTTTACAGCATCTGGAAACTGAATACTTCTTTATCTTAATCTTGCAGAAGATGCATCTAATAGTTTCATCCATGTCGGATCAGTTAATCCGAAGATGGTTCCTTGAATATTTCCTGTGTGGATGATACCAGACTTTTCCTCCGCAGTCATTTTGAATTTCAACTACAAATACCGTAAGTTGAAACAAAACAGAAAAAAAAATGTGTAATTACAGAAAGTATTTGTCATTAAATCTGAAACATTTTGTTAAAAAAATATCATCACTGTAGCATCTTCTGCAGGATTAAGAACTTATAAAGACTCCAACTACAACAAATAATAGGGTGAGGAGATTTGCCTAGTTAATTTAATATTAAATGCGGCAATTACCTAATAGGGGAGCCGCTTTGATGAGAAAGTGGACTTATAAAGAGTTATCACTCATAATTCTCTAAGGTTTAGGGTAAACCCATGTTTTATACATTTTCGGAATGCTCATTAAAAAATGCAACTTTTATGTTCTGGAGCATTTTTTCGAAAGTCATATAGTTTTTGAGTAAATCATGGTTAAATGTCAC
Source organism: Macrothele yani (assembly GCA_039090855.1). Lineage (NCBI taxonomy): Eukaryota > Metazoa > Arthropoda > Arachnida > Araneae > Macrothelidae > Macrothele > Macrothele yani. The sequence continues at coordinate 7,659,796 of CM077016.1, forward strand.
ACGTAGCCAATGTGAACACTGAGTTTACACGTTCAAATGCAATTATCTCAGAAACTAATGGAGCACAAAAAATGTGCAATTACAAAAAATACTTGTCGTTAAATTTGAAATATTTCAGTAAAAAATTCATTTCTGTGACATAAACGGGTGAGAAGTTATGCATATTTAAATGTGGCAACTACCTAATCACCGGCCCCCATATTGATGACGTCATCACGCAGCAACCCACCACTGGAATTTTGCACTTTTCTGAGACTCTTATATCATATATAAACAAAAAATATTCACAAAGCTTTTGCACTCGCTGGGGTAAATAAATCTTTCCTGGCTCTCGGACTATTTACAAAAGCTTCAGTTTTCCTGTAATTGACAGGTTTTAAGCGCTACTTGCCTAACCCTAATTGTTGCGGAATAAGTTACCAGTTTAATCAGTCACGAATATGTCTCCCCTCCAACATACAATAGTAGCGCAACTTTTAAACCAGTTAGAAATGTCTTTACAAAAGTGGTTTCACTATGGCTTATAGTGATTCTCCAGGTGAATGCTGGTTTACAGCAGCCTATCGGACGGGAAAGGTAGCGAACATTGGATAAGACGCGTTTCACAATGCAGATTATTCTGGTGAAAAGTCCAGTCTCCAGTTGTAGATCAGTCACCGTTGTCCACCCTATGTCCTGAAGATCATCATCCTTCGATTATGCCACTCGGAATTTCTGAACCGTGGAGAGCATGTACATCTCCACTCACACTTCTGTTATTTCAGCTCAGGTTCGAATTCTCTAACCCACGTTTCGTCAATAGCGAAAATTAATAACCGGAAGTGGTCACCTTTTAGCTGAAAATGTTTGCTTTATCATGTGTTGCATTGTTCACTCGGGTTTGTTTCTGTACGGCAGTCAAGCTGCAAGGGTCGCATTTGGATAAAACTTTTAATTTCTGCAAATTATTTTTCAACATATTTTATACAGATGCTACTTATATCCCTGAAGCTCTTGCAGTTATTTGGCATACTGCTTGACAGTCTTGATCTAAACAATCCGCAACAAGCTTCACACTACGGTCATCTGTTGCATTTTTCGGCCACCCAGAATTTAAGTCATTATTTATGATTAAACATCCTTCATCAAAGCGAGTAGCCCAGCGGATAACTGTACTCCGGGTTACGGTTTCGTGACCCTAAGCATCATGCAAAGTACTCTAAACTTTTGTTACATTTTTGCTATGTAAAATTTCAATCTTGATGCAGGTCTGTTGATTTTTATATTTCACATTCCTTGAGTTTTGCTTGGGCCAATTTTTGAATCTTGTCAACTCACAACATCACACATTGCGAGAGTAATAGGGTAACGTGTCGCTTCGTCTAGTCCCACATTACAACTGAAGCAAACATAGTTAATATTGCTCCATTCACACCGAGGCCTTGCCTCACTGTGCATTTCATATGAAAGGATTCCCGATTTTTCAGTTGCGAGGTGTAATATCGTGAGTAAGGATCAAATACCGCCAGTAGGATTATGGCGAGACGACGTGAATTTTCGGAGTTCGAACGAGGCATAGTAGTGTCAGCCAGAGGGATGGGATATTGAATTTCTGAAGCTGTGCGAACATTCAACATTTCTCGATCCACAGTTTCACGTGTATACCGGGAATACCTCACGGAAGTCATAACCATCCAATGTGGATAGCGGAGTGACCGACCACGGGTGCTGAATGACAGTGACCAGCGACGAATCGGACGAATGGCTTCTGATCATTCGTCCGAAAGAGGTTTGGGTTTGAAACCCCGTGAGGCATGGATGTTGTGTTTGTTTTACGACACTGGCTCTCACTCTACCCTGGAACCAGTGGTTCTAAATTAGGGACTAGTGACTGTTTATTGCCCATTGAGTTGCTCATGGTGTTCGTTAAACAATAAAAAAAACGAAATGTTTTGTGATTTATCAAATCTTTTGTTCGTGTTTAAATACATGACTATGAAATTACTCTTTCCGGTTTTACGATCATTCTGTACATGTCTTCAATTTTTTCTGTAATCCGCACCTTTTTATTTTACGTTAGCAACCAAGGCCAGTGGCTGCACAAAAGTGTGACGTCTGGATCTCCTTCATCGCATGTGCGATTCTGACAGCCGGATTTAGTAAAATTTCAGGGAACGTCATGTGCTAACCCCCAAAAGGAAAAAAAAAAAGAAAAAGAAGTTACTTTTCCATATGACATTGTGTTCAAATAGAAAAAATCTTTAAGCTGCGCACTGCGATTTTCAAATTCAAGATAGCAATTCTCGTTTTCTTTTTATTTAGATGAAGTTGCTCATGTTCAAAGACAACCCGTCTTTTTCTTCGAACATGGGAATTGCTGTAAGGGTAAGAATTGGCTTTTACCGATAAGGAGAGAAAAATTGAGAGGCATCTTCCAGGAAAATTCACTTAGCCCACTATGGCTCTGTCTAGCACTCAACCCGCTGTCAACCTTGCTCAACGAAAACAAGTATGGGTTTAGCATCAAGTGCAACAAAACCATCGAGTTCAAGCTCTCCCTCTTCATGTACATGGAAGACATCAAGCTGCATGCATTGTCGCAGAACCAACTCCAGCAGCTAATCCGGATCACCGAGGGCTGCAGCAATGACATTGGCATCGAATTCAGACTAGATAAATGCAAGACAAGTTATGAACCAAGGAAAGCATGATGCACGTAGCTACCAATTGAAGATCGGAGAAAAGGTCTCAGCTAGGGAGGAAGGATAAGTCTATTAGTACCTTGGCATGCTTCAGGCACAGCTCCTAGAACACGAACCTATCAAAAACATTCTAGCCGCCAAATACAACCAAAGACAGATGAGACTAAGACGAAGCTCAACGCTCGCAACATAACTAGGGCTTTCAACAGATACGCAGGTCCAGTCCTCACGTATTCCGTCGGAATCATCAAGTGGACCACAACAGAGCTTGAGGAAATAATGCGCAATACAAGGGCAACTTTCACCATCCGTGGCCAACACCACCCGAAGTCAGCAGTAGAAAAGCTAACCATTGGATAAGCAGAAGGAGGACTGGGAATGATTGATCTCCTGGAACACCGAGACAAAGAAATGAACATCCTCATATAATACGTCCATCAGAGCAAGTGGTCCCTTCACCAACCGATAAACCCGACTGACAAGAAGTACACAGCTCTAGACCTCTCCACTCAGAACGTCGAGATTGGAACGAGGGAGCCAAAAGAAGAAGCTTGGGACAAGAAAGACTTGCACGGAAGACACTACAACGATCTGCAATCCGACCATGTGGATAAGACTGCCTCCAGTGCATGTACTACAAACGGATCGCTCTTCCACAAGACCGAAGGGTTCGTGGTGGCTATACGGCTGTACAAGATCAAGCTGTAAACACCAGAAACTATCAGAAGCATATACTCAAGGTAAAGTCAGTGGAAAGCGACAAATGTACTCAATCTCATGAAGCGCTAGAGGCCATCCAACATATCACAGCAGGGTGAAGAGTCCTCACACAGATATAGTACACGAACAGGCACAAAACTAAATCAGAAACTAGCAAGAAAGCACAACCTCAATGCAACTTAGCCTGTCCCCTACTACAAGTATGAGCCAAAAACGCTTCTACAGAACAACACCCTCAATATATACTGGGAGAGATCGATCACAACAGATAAGACCATCCCCCACAATCGGCCAGACATCATATTGGTCGACAAAGAGAAGAAGTATACATTCCTCATTGACATGGCCGTGTTGAACACATGCAATATCCAGAAGACGCACGGAGATGATCTGTCAAAGTATAACGACCTACGATGCAAAGTCAAGGATATGTGGCATATGGAGAATGTTGCCACAGTCCCCATAGAGATATAAACCACAGGAGTTGTACCTAAGACCATTCACATCTCTATAAAGACACCAGAGCTTCAAACTAGCAGCTACATCGAACTACTGAAGGTAGCTATCCTGAACACTTGTAGGATAGTACGGAACTTCCTGAACAACCGTAAGAAAGAAATACCACTTCCCAGACTTGATACGTTGCAACTGTCTCGGAAAGAAGAGAAGGAAAACCTTAGTAAGAAGTGAAATATCATATCTTATAATAATAATATTAATTAATACTTTGACAAAAACGTCGTCAAGGTTTACACAGTGTTCTTTTTCAAACACAAATGATAATACAAAGTAGCCTAAAACACGCGAATCCGGCTGGTGAGAAATCTCATACTTAAAAAAATTAGAAACTGACTTAAAATTGATGGTAAACCAACAGCCGTAAGAAGTTGTAACCTCTGTTTTGCTCTTGAGAAAACGAGCACAAGGAACATTATGTGCCATTAAAATGAGAAGAAAAAAGATTATGTGCGCATCAAAGGTGAAAACTTAACATCACCTTTCTCTCAGACCTTCCACTGCCGAAACTGTAAGCTCATGCATTTCTAGAATGCACACATATATATATACACTGGCGGAAAGAGAAAAAAGAACACCAAGAAGGAGACGTCTGATACCAACGAAATTTATACGCATAATAACGGAATAAAGAGGATAACGTGATCAAAACATTAGGGCAAAATACAGCAGTAGTTGCTGCTAAACTGAAAAAGACATTCCCATGTAACATGGTTAGTACAAGATTGAACCGCCATGAACGGCGTCACAGTGTTAAATTCTGGCATGGAGTCTGTCGTACAGATGTTGGATGGAAGTTTGGGGTATTGAGTGATAAGCATTCTCAGCCTGGACGCGTAAATCGGGGATGGCCGTGGAGACCGGATAAGCAGTTGTCCCATAAAATCCCACATGTGTTTAATGGGGGACAAATCCGGGGAACGTGCAGGCCATGGAAATTATCTCGTTGTCATGTTGCGTTGCACGTGCCGTGTGTGGGCGTGCTTTATCTTACTGGAAAACACCACGATGGACCGACCTTACAAATGGCACAACAACGGGCTGAATGATGTAGTTGATGTAGGAGGTGTTGTTTAACGTACCCGGTACAAACGCTAGTCGTGTACGGGAGTGACAGCTGATCGCTCCCCACACCAGGAGACCTGGTGTAGGCCCTGTGTGTCGCTGGTGGATGCAAGAAGGGTGCAGACGCTCCCCTGTGCGTCTGCGAACACGCATACGGCCATCGGAGGCTCCCAAGCAGAATATGCTTTCATCGCTGAACACGACAGATCGCCATTGCGTTCTCCAGTACAGACGTTGGCGACACCACTGCAGCCGTTCCTAACGGTGGGCGGGAAATAGAGGTACACATGCCAGAGGCACTCGTGCACGTAGTCCTGCATCCAGTAGACGGTTGCAGATTGTTCGCACAGTCACCTCCGGTGCAACGGCAGTTCGGATTTACGTCGCAGTGGATATTCTGCTTGACAACGCCGCTCTTCTTATGCGTTGATCGGTCCGCTCATCAGTCCGTCTCTGACTCCCGGTTCCACGTCTTCTCGTGTGGGAATGTTCCTCGGACCATCTACGCAACCATCGTACCACCACCGATACTTACCGTCCAATTCGGTCCGCAATACGACGATAAGATCACCCGGGCTCGCGGTGTCGGACTAGATGACCTCGCTCGAAGTCCGATAACTGCTGAAATCGTATACGTCTTCCATGTCCAGGCATTGCAGCTTCTTCAAGGTCTTCGTACGTTTCCGTACGCCGACGACTGATTACATTCACTTTGCCGTACTCTTTAAATACCACCGACGATAATTTGCATATTATGCCGTGCTGTGGCTTAAGCGCTCACCGGTTGGTCCCGAAATTAACATCACACCTACGTCAACTCGACGCCATTTACATATGTAAATTTCATGATCGTCCGCCAATTCCTTCTTGGTGTTCTTTTTTCACTTTCCGGCAGTGTATATATATGCGTTTATTAAAAGCATGTCGTCACAGTGGTTTGGCAAGAACATATGACTACAAATTTCTCGAAATAATATTTCCAGAATTAACCTATGAAATTCTTGAGGTCTTCTTTCATTGTCTCTCATGGGAAAAAGCAATGTGTCTGGGAAGCTCTAGCAACCGGAAATTATAGCAAAAATTGTTTTATGCCGTTTGACGAATCCTATGCAGTAAAACACGTATCCGGGAAATTAAATTGTGATACCTTCTGGTGTAAATGAACAGGGAAAAATACATATACGTATTTTTATACATATTTTATGTTGTTTTTAATCTTAAACAAAGCAAGTATAAATTAAAGATTCCTACTAAAATAAAACATTATCTTCAAATGTAAGTTGTATCCATAACACATTAAATGTTGTGGATCTCAAAAGATCTGAGAAGTCTCCACCATCCCCTAACACTCTAAGAAGTGTGATGACTCACTGCTAAAACAGACAAAAAATCGAACATGTTTTCGTGGTGAATTGGACCGCACGGGTTGGAATTAATGATAAGGATGACCACTAGAATCAACAAATTTCTAATAGTAACAAAAGAAGATACATAATTAACAAACTCAAGTGTAACAACTTTAAATAGGCAAAAAATAAAGCATTTTAGCAAGGGAGTGTCTGTCCCCAGGTCTTAAACAATCCTTAGAAATGGGAAGCTGGGAGATTTTTGCTAGAGTGCACGATAGGAAAGTGACACGGAAGCGAAGTGGAAAGGGGGAAGAAGACGCCCTTCTTTATTACTGGGGGGCCAGTACCCGGGGTCCGACGCACGGTGGATATTTAGTTGATCGAGCGTTTGTACGTGCCTGCGTTCGAACCTGGTGTGCTTTAACAATCAAAAGACACCATTACAGTAATTTTATTATATTTTATTTTACAATTAATATACTGAAAGAAACGAACATTTCTTGGGATTCTAAGAACTTTCTTAAAAAATTTACATACGCCAATAAATAAATATAAATATATTCCGCCAGAAGCATTTGTTCTCTAACACCGAATTTTGGCTATTTATTTAAATGCTGTAAGATAAAATATTTGTAAGTTTAACGTTTGTTATTTTGTTAAAGACAATATTCTGTTTCTTTAAAGAACCATATTTTCTTCTGGATGTGTTGTAAAATATCATTTTCCGGAAACAGTGAGAAACTAATTACTATAAAGAAATTAGATTTTACTTGTTTATGTGACGTGCAAATGAATGACGTTTTTGGCAGAGTTACCGTTTTTTACACATTTTTATGTCTGCATCTTCCAACGGATTTCAAAATTGAATCGTCCCTTGTGGGAAACATACGCGCCTCATGTAGCACAGCCTTGCGACTTAACATAGTTCTAACACTGAACTACCATCTTTAAGGAATAAAAGATGATGGCTCAGCGTTGGTTCTACGTTAAATTTCAAGGCTGTACTACATGGGGCATCTCTCGCTTATGTTTCCGCCAACCAAGACCACGAACTTTATGTACATGTTGCTAAGCTGTTTGTCCATGGGAAATTGAAAAACCTCCATGTTTACGCGAGTCAAGGCAAGCCGACGATTACTCATATTGGCGAAGACCTTTTTCAGCCAAGTATTGGTGTGACCCACAAAAATCACCAGTGCTTCAGGAAACTCCAGAGTCAATAGGTACATAATCTCCATGAAAATTCGTATATTGCATCCCTTGTACGTAGAACCCACATGGAAATGTTGTTTTCGCCAAGAAGGATCAGTATTTTATAGTGCTTCCAGTTAACAAGTTCGTTGTAAACATGAAGAATTGTATTTCGCTGGGAAACATTAATATTCCGCATCTCTCTTCATCGCTTATATTCTCGAGCGTAAATCAGGACATGCTGGTTATATTTCACTTCGAAAGTGATGTGTGTATCCGATTCCGCTGTATTACTGAACATTTTATGAATGAATATCCACATGGGAACCAATGAACAATATAGCGTCTCTGTCCGGGTAACCACAATTTTCATTACACTGCAGATTTAGGATAAAACACATAGTTTATACCTTTCCACTGCAGATTTGCAAATTGTATGTATGTTTTTATTTTCGTGGCATTTGTTGAAAGTTTGCAATCATCTCCTAAATAATAATAAGATTTTCATTATGTAAACCTGTTTGAAAAAAATCGTATTTTTACGCGACGTCACGATGATTGCACATGGTGTGTTTTAAAAACACAGTTATCTTCAGTTAAATATTAACTTTATGATTACCTGACCACAGTTATACATTACGGCTATGCTCTCCAACTGAATTCATAGAAGTGCGAGGATTTAAGACCAAAATAATGCAAAAATAGGCACCATAGAGGAAGTGAACATTTTTCAGAGAAACCTATTATAAAAAACAAGACAAAACTTTCATTGAATCTGAATGATTGAGAGCATACATAAATAATACTTGCTTACGCTGAACTGTAATACACAGTATGTCGGGGTATCAGAATTTTGACGCCGCCCTTATCGTGCAGTGGTCTAAGAGATGGCTTCTGATCTTCGTCCGAAAGGGGTTCGAATCGTGGTGAAAAATGGACTTTGTGTTTGTCTGACGGCACTAGCTCTCTCTCTTCCCTGGAAGCAGTAGCCCTATATTAGAGACAGGAGACTATCTATAGCCCATTGAGTTGCTCACCGTGCTCCTTAGAGCTCCAATCGAAAAATATATAAACTTTTTTGAGTGAGTCCAAAAAATTAATAGTTCTTCTACTCAAACATAGGAGCGAAATTGTTCACAGTGAAACTCGGCAATTATTCGCATCTCTTTAAATTATATAGAACTATTATTATATATATAGTTTCTTTTATGTTGTTCAGAACATCGCACAGAGAAATTTTAAATGTACTTAAAAATATTTTTACAGGTGCATTCACTAGTTTTGTGGTTCAAATGAACTTCAACTGGAAATATGTTACAATACGGGTACACGTGGACAAGATTATAACTGATTTATAAAATACCGCGGTGTATCCGAATCTGAATATGTATTTCTCTGTGTATGTATTTTGGCTGGGGATACGGTCGAACCAGGGTAATATCGAATTCCGCGGTATAACCAAAGGCGTTTTATCCGGCTTCCACTGTATTTCGTTCAGTGCGAGCTTTCGCTACGCGCATTTATAGGAAAAGAATGTTCATATTTATTTCACTAAAAAAAATTAGCGCATTTTATCCAATATAAAATTATGTGAAAAAAACTAAAGCCACTACACACCGTCTGATTCCAAAGGACAGAGACATGAGTCCTACAGATCTAGTGATTGACCAATCAGTTTAACATTTCAAACATGATACATGTTTGTCACCTGTAGCTTAGAAAATTACAGACTAGACCACAGGAGGAATCTTGATTAAAAAAGAAAATTGAAAAAATTTCAAATTGTATATTATTATTTCTTTGATAAAAATACGAAAGCTAATCTATTAATGATTGTAAGAGGTTGCATGTATTCAAACGATGCTGCAACGTTCAACTCCCAGCTAAATAGTGTATAAAATAGTCACAGAGTAGTTATTCTAAAGAATTAAGGAATACACTCACAACTTACGTGTTACATAATTTATGTATTTCCGTATAACATAGGACTCATATGAGTCTAAAATCAGTTTTAAATAAAATCACTCAATATATCTACCGACCATTGGCGCTCCTCTTCGAACCTTCCTGTTGTGTAATCATAAGTGATTCTGCACGATAATAATCAGACCTGACACAATTCAAAAAATGTGTTCGTTTGCGTTCTAATGCTATGAAAATTATGCGGAGATGTAATCTTCTAGAGGAGTGTTAAAGGCCCTAAATTGCATTTACTGTTCGTATTTTGGACTCGCGTTAGTCGTGTGTTAATTTAAAGAAAGTAACTTTGAACCTGCTGGTTCAAAGAGCCTTTTAAATTTCAAACTTCATAACAAACGGTTTGCTCGTAAAACGTCCGATAGAAGATGGTCAGTTTGGCAACGGGAACTGTTTAGCTAAAACAGTCACCGAAAGAGGGCGATAAATGCTGAAATGTTCATAAATTCAATAAAAATCAATGAAAATACATGTGTTTCATTCATTTGATCACATTATCAGAACAGTAATTGTTCAGCATGACCTCCACGAGAAGGTATTACAGTATTCAAGCCTGTGACATCTCCATAACCGCCGAGTGCAGCATGTATATTTGAAAGAAATATACTTTATGACGCATGGTTTCCTCCAGCCATGTCAGTGCTTAAGTTGTTGCCTGATACACTTTGGATTTTTAATTATTTACAATCCACAATCTACGGGTGTCAGATCTGAAGACTGAGGTGGTAGCGATGGCTCAGTGCTTGCTCATTAGTCTTTCTGCGCCAATTATGGTGACATAAATGTTCTTTGCCTGAGATGCGACGTAATGTCGAGCACCACCTTTAATAAACGTGCCTGTGTGTAGCAGATGTTGTTATTGCAAAGATGGTAACGCCTTTTCACGCGTCAGTTACAAGTACCGTCTAACATTTATTAAGAAATTTTTCTGACATCCCTACAGCATTCTTCCTAAAAACGAATAGCCTAAATATGAAGAATACAATTAAACCACACAACTCCACAACTCATGGTAAATGATAGGGTTCCTTGTGTAAGTGTGAAATAGTGATAACTATGTTTTAAATGTAAACAGAGCAACTAGAAGCTAACGGAAACGGATATTTTCCTATGTATTACTTTACAGTATTTCATTGGAAAAAAATTATAATTAAAGGTTGCAATTCTATTTCAGACGTCTGTTGCTTTCACTTTTTAATTTTTTAAAAGAGTTGAAACGCTCCTTCAACTGACATTGCTTAACATATAATAATTAGTAAAGAACACTAAATGACTCCATTGGAAGGGAAAGCAGTGCACGAAATGTTGTGTTTCAGCTAACTTTATATATGAGAGCTAATATTTTAGGACTTCTCTGCAGCTAACAGGATGGTAATTAAGATAATGATATTGCTTAAGGTATACAAATTCGAAAGTATGCAAGAGTAACATGGAGGAGACTGGCACAAGACAGACCGTTGTGAAAGAGGCTTGGAGAGACCTTTGTCCAGCAGTGGATTGATAATGGTCAACGATGATGATGATGATACAGAAAGCTTAGTGTATATTAGTACCAATTTAGCGGTCAAGAACTCTATGTTGGTATCGACGAATTTAGGATCTGTTAAAACGTACAAATGAATTATGTGAAACATTACAATTTTTGTAAACCTGACATCATTTACATTACGTTAGAATTAACAAAACGTCAGCTAGTAATATATGGAACATTTGGAATCGGAATCTTAGTGAATTCCAAAAAGTCCATATGTGAACGTAAATCAAACATGCAAGTTTTTTGAGTGGCCAAACTATTATCCAGGCTTTCACATTTTCCATTCCGAAAAGTAATTTGCGATTTAAAATTCCACTGTGAACTAAATTATAGTATTTTTGAAACCTAAATCTATTTTACTCAATGGAAATGCGCAGTAAAAGGGTATTATTTTAGAATCAGAATCAATTTTCGGTTGTCGTATGAATACTTAAGAAAAGACTAATAAGTTGTATAATTCGTAGTGGACAAGTGATGTAAAAAACAAGTGGAAGAGATATTGGATTTAAATTTATTTGTACAAATATGAAAGAAAATATTTTGATCAAAACTTTTTAGATACTACCTAAACTGCAGCAAATCACCTTCGCTCCATTACAGGTTATTTACAGCCAATGATCTGTAAATGCAATACATTTTCTGCGTAAAATATGTCAATAATACAAAACAATTCTTGAACTGTCGTCGGCTGAAACTAGGTTAGCTTATTCTCTACAATGAAATAATTTTGCTACATCCACAATGTGAAACTAAAAATATTAGACTGACACTGTGTGAAATAGTGCTAACTATGTTTGAAAATGTAAACATAAAAATAAAGAAAATATGTATTTAATGAAAATAAATGTTAAATTTTAATTTATAATTTGTATATTCAATTTATGCTAATAACACCACCATGAAAACACTGAAGCTTTAGATATGGAAAATTCCGCCTTCATTAGCAGAAAAAAAATCCTGTTGGTACAAGATTGCTGATAGTATCGATTGCATTAGCTGTTGTACCTAAGCCGAAAGAAGAACACAAACACCCGCTGCAGAATACTAATAGAATGCTCATAGATTCAACTTCAGTCATTCATTGTTTACTTGTGAAAAAATAGTATTTTGCCTAGAATGTGAATTGGTGACTTGCGTGACAGGTACACTATATATGACTTATATGATGCAACTCCAAAGTAGATATTCTGTCGCTACGGTTAGAGGTATTGTACATAACTATCCAGTTTCCAAAAGTTCTTTTTTTATTCACCGAAACCCTTTGCTTTTCATTTACCGTCAATGCACAGCTACGGTTTATTTTTATTATAAAACGTACAGCCAAAGTTTTCATTTTAAATTTAAGTTTGAAATAAATGTGAAACAATATTATCCTTGTACTACAGATGTAATGGTACGATGCCTATGAGTTGCACAATACACAGTAGTTTAACTAGAAAAAAATATGATAAAAAAAGTTAAACTAAAAAACAGAACCTCAAAAATAGTGAACATTATATTAAGGAACTGAAATGTTCCCAGCCAAAAAAAAAGTAACACCCGTTAATCAGCAGCAATATGTGTGTGGCTGTACGTCTCTTGAGTACTTTCCGAAATTAATTGAAATTTTAACAATATTAGGGAAAGCCATTAAAAATTCAACGGAGCCCTGCTATCGATAAAACATTAAGAAATAGAAGTACACATTTTCGTCCGAAAATGGTTGAAAAGTATTTTAGGAAAACAAAATGTACACAATTTTTTTAACAGTAGACAGGAATACGAGTATTAGGGACAAAGTGATTCAGGTATCAGTCTGTTAAAAGAAGAGTTACAGAGTAAGACAAGTCTCAAAGTTACGCACCCTTACAGAGGGACTGTGAATTGTGAAAAGTAGATATACGAAAATATGCTTTTCATGATGTTATCTGTGTAAAAAAGCATAATTTTTTAAATACCTTTCTGGAAGCAGAGACAGGGAAAATGTTTTTGACGTTTACGCCCCTTCTGAAAAACAATTCAATATTTAGAGAACCGAGTTTCACCATTTTACTGCAAAAAAGTCATACAGGAAATGAATAAATAAATAAATAAATTTATTAATACGATTTTTAGAAGCGTCGATTCACTTTCAATACGAGGTGAATAGTAAAACCATCTAACGCAAGAACTGTACAGGAAAAATATTTCACAATGTAAATGTCCGGAGTTGAAAAACATTTTTATCACGATCTTTCAGAAGCTAAATATGAAACACCGTATAATAAGCTTTTACGCGCTATAGATAAGCAAGCGGTAATACAATTTTTGCAGTTAGTGATATATGAACGAAGACGGATTAATTCTATCAAACTTTCTGACGTGCCAATCTTGCTGACTGCATGAAAACAGATGCAGATAATGTTTTCTCGGACGAACAAGTGCATTTGAAAATAAAATATATGAAAATATTCCGCATGAGATAGTTTGTTCCTTAAATAGTATTTTTTTAACTGCACTGTTAGAAACAGAGATGTCAGAAAAATAAAATATATTCGTATTTAAAATACCCGACAGGAATATTCTGCGTAATTTTAAGTAGAAAATATTGTTTACGATGTATTCGCTGCATATGATCTACACCGATGAGCCATTACATTATGACCACCCCAGCTTACAGAAATGAGCGCGCCTGGAGACCTAAAGGCGCAGAGAAGTCCGTGGTCCAGTGTACACTAACTGACAATGAAATTTGCGCACCTAGAAGAAAACATGCTACAACCGCGGATCTTTGCAAATAGCTAGAGTACGTGCTGGTATGCAAATTGTCCACGTTTGGTGAGAATGCGCATGACAGCACACTCTGTGGTGGCGTTGCAGCACGGGCAGGCAGCTTTATAAACCGACGTGTAGTCGATACACCATTAGAGCGAAAAGCATCGGCTGACGCAAGCGAGAGTACAGAGTGACAAGAATGCTGGAAAGACACCAGAGACGTCGATTTGCCCAACTTATGGACGCTCAGATAGGCCTAATCACCGTGCTCAAAACCACAGGGCGCTCTGCGTGCAGTATAGACAGCCACGTGGATCGTTCTAAACATACCGTCCGACTGTTTCGGGATCAGTGGACACATGACAGAGCTACCACACGGCGCAGCTGTAACGGACGAAAGAGGAGGGCCACCGGTAGAGAGGATCGACGGATCTTGCGCCAGGTACGAGCGGATCGCACGGGGACCCTGACCACTCTACAGGCAGAGGTAACGGTTCCTGTGTTCCCACGAACCATTTGCCTACCCTCGAGTAAGCGAATATGCTATCCCAGAGACACTTACATGTGCTGCCATTAACACCGGAACATCGCTGGCTCTGTTTGCAATTGTGGCAGGCCAGAGCGGCGTGGAACGCTACAGACTGACGACGTGTGATGTTTAACAATGAGTGCGAATTGTTTGGGGAACAGATGATCATCGTGTCCGGTTTTGGAGGTCTCCGGGTCAACGGCACAATCCCAACCTCGCTATCGAGCGCCCCACCTACACCACTGCAGTCATTATGGTCTAAGGAGCCATTGCCTACGATAGCCGATCAGCTCTAGTAGTGGTACGTGGACCATTGACGGGCCAGAGGTATGTGGATGAGATCATACGGCATCATGTGCTCCCATTCGTGGCCGGGATTAGAGGTGCGCTATAGCAGCAGGATATTGCCCACCCGCACAAGGCTCGGCTTGCCGAGGACTGCAGACGTCCTGTGTAGACACTTCTACATCCTGCCTGTTCCCCGGCCATGTAACCTATTGAGCATGTTTGCAAAGGACCAGTTAAAATGTGCAGCCGTGATGCACTATACGGGATTTGGAACACACCGTCTAACTCGTATGGGCTAGACTGCCGCAGGACAACTTCAAGCGTCTATTAGCCTCCATACCGGACCGTATTGCAACATGTATTGCAGCACAAGACGGTGCGACACCCTTTTGAAAATGACCGGAGTGCGTGCTACAGATCCCTCTGTAATTTTCCTGCAGCTGTGATTTTGCCATATGGTATCATTAATATGTATCAATACGTCCATAAAATTTCCCTTCAATCCGAGGCTTCATTCTTGGGGCGCAAATTTCATTGTCCGTGAGTGTATATACAACCCAAGGAACGTCTTTTCGTTAGTAGAGTGTTCTAGTCATAATGGAAAATATGCCTATTTATCGGAGTTTGAAGGACAAATTGTAATGGCACAACGCCTCGGAACTACAATCACGGAAATAACGCTGCTTGCGGGTTGTTCACGTGACTCTGTACTGCGTACGTATAAAAAGTGGTGCACAGACAGCCAAACGACGGACTATCGTCTTGCCGTGGGTCGTGCACAGTCCACTGATGCAAGAGGGGAGCCGAGACTGTCGCGCATTGTTCACAACGACCGCAGGGTCAAATTGCGTCAAATCGCCCGCAGCTACAACAATGGTGATCAGCGAAATGTGTCACAGCACACAGTTCATCGCATTCTGCGCATGGGACTGCGTAGCCGCAGACCAAGCCGTATCCCAATGCTCACTGCACGTCATCGCCAACAACGCATGGAACGGGCCCAAGATCATCGAGATTGGACGGTGGAGGATTGGAAGAAAGTGGCCTGATCTAACTAATCAAGATTCCTGGTGCATCACGTAGACGGCCTAGCACGGTTACGCCGATTACCAAAGGAGACTATGGCACCTGGATGCACTGTTGGGCGGTAACAGGACGCCGGCGGCGCTGTTATACGGTGTGGGATGTTTCCCTTCGACTCAATAGGCCCCATTATCCTTATAATATAATCTCTGACAGCTGTCAGGAATCTGAACATACACTGACGGAAAAAAATCCCAACACCAAGAAGGGGTTGTGTTAGATAAACGACAGTTAGTAGGCGGTGAAAGTACATCTCTAAGGTGACGTCTATGCAAATTTAGCGCTCGGCGCATACGTGTGGCGTTAGTAGCGCCCCTCGGAACATGCAAAGCAGGTTTGCTGTAAATACGCGCTGTAATGTTCGTAAGCTTTAGTTATCGTTGAGATTCGACGTAGTGTGTTGATGTTAGTCAAGAATGCCTTTAAGAATGCGAAGAAGCCATTATCAACAGCTCACGGAGTTTGAACGAGGTCGTGTAATAGGGCTACGAGAATGTAGATTTTATTTCCGCAATATTGCAGAACGATTTGGCCGAAATGTAGCCACTGTGCATGATTGTTGGCAGCGGTGGTCAAGTGAAGGTACTGCCTCATAAAGACCGGGTTCCGGCTGGCCACGTGGCACTACTGAAACGGAAGACCGCCGTGTACGGCGTATGGCCGTGGCGCATCGTACTGCGTCTGCGGCAGCAATTCGAGCTGCAGTTGCCACCACAGTGACGCAACGAGCTGTTACAAATCGGTTACTTTAAGGACAGCTCCCAGCCAGACGCCCTGTTGCGTGCATTCCACTTACTCCAAACCACTGTCGTTTGCGACGTCAGTAGTGTCAAGCTAGAGCTCATTGGAGGACGGAGTGGAGATCTGTTGTGTTTTATGATGAAAGCCGGTTCTGCCTGGGTAACAGTAATGGCCGTGTGTTGGTTAGAAGGCGGCTAGGTGAGCGCCTGCAACCAACCTGTCAGCGGCCGAGACTCACTGGACCTACACCTGGAGTTATGGTCTATGGAGCCATTTCCTATGACAGCAGGAGCACTCTCGTGGTTATCCCACGCACCCTGAAGGCACAGTTGTACGTCGGTCTGGTGATTCAACCTGTTGTGCTGCCATTCATGAACAGCATTCTAGGGGGTGTTTTCCAACAGAATAAAGCTCGCCCGCATACCGCTGTTGTAACCCAACATGCTCTACAGAGTGTCGACATGTTGCCGTGGCCTGTTAGATCACTAGATCTTTCTCCAATCGAGCACTTATGGGACATCATTGGACGACAACTACAGTGTCACCCCCAACCAGCATTAACCGTCCCTGTATTGACCGACCAAATGCAACAGGCATGGAACTCCATCCCACAAACTGACATCCAGCACCTGTACGACACAATGCATGAACGTTTGCATGCTTGCATTCAACATTCTGGCGGTTACACCGTTTATTAATGTACCAGCATTTCACGTTTAAAATAACTCTTCTCGCGCTTATTTTAAGCTGTGATCTTGAAACCTTAATCGATTAAATATGTTACCTATACAAATGTATTGCCGCCATTTCATTCCTCTACAACTATTTTTTTGTGGTGTTGGGATTTTTTTTCCGCCTGTGTAGTTGACCACTACGTCTACCCATTTATGGTAACAGTGTTCCCTACTGGTGATGGCCATTGTGAACAGGAATATGAGCCATACCACACTGGCAGAATCGTCAAGGAAAGGGTCGAGAAACATGCTGCTGACTTTCTGTTATTTTCCGTGGAATCCAAATCCACCTGACATGAATCCAATTGAATTTGCGGTTCGGCTTCGAAAAGCGTCTTCGCGCTGAATTACCACCACCATCAAATGTACGGGAACTAGAAGACCAGCTGTTGACGTTATGGTACTAGGTACGCTAAGATACCTATCGCCACCTCATCGAATCGATGCCTCGCCGAATGACCGCTATTTTGCGTGCTGAAAAGATTTCTACAATTTATTTGGTAGCTGGTCATGATGCAATGACTCATCGATGTATGTCCTTTCGTGTGTAAACCATCGAAAACGAAAACGTAATCTAGTGATTTCTAGTGCGGAAACAGTTTTTCACCAAAATTAGAAGCAATGCGCAGAACATTTCTCAGCTTGCGGACAGAGAGGGAAAAAGAGATATGTGTGCATCTCTGTGTTCTTAATCATAAACTGCTATAAAATTTCCAAAGACTTTTCCAAGTTTTTAATGACACCGGATTCCTTCGGAGTGAGCACGAAGTTTAACTTTAATGACAACTTCTCAAAAGTATGCTCATCAGTCCTATCAAATTCTACCGCTTTCAATAGTAATACGTAATCTATTTCGATAAAGAAATAAAGACAGAAACATCATGCCCCTATAATGCTTCTGTCGTTTATTTGCTTTGTTTTGTCCTTTTAGGGAAGAAGCCCCATTCCCGTTTTGAGAAGTATTCCAAAATCAGAATGAACCATTTGCCAACTGCAATTTTTTTCGGTGTGAGCAAAATGGTCTGACTTAATCTCCAACGAATATCATCATCATCATCATTGTCAACCATTATCAATCCACTGCTGGACGAAGGTCTCCCCAAGTTTCCTCCACAACGGTCTGCCTTGTGCCAGTCTCCTCCATGTCACTCCCGCATATTTACGAATTTCATCCACCCATCTCCCATGTGGTCTTTTTCTGGGTCTTTTCCTGTCCCTTGGAATCCAATCTAAAATTTCGGCTGTCTATCTATGGTCTGTCCTTCTGGCAGTATGTCCAGCCCATTGCCATTTCAGGGATTTAACTCTGATCATGATGTCTTCCACTCTCGTCATTTTTCGGATCCACGAGTTCCTCTTCTTATCTCTCCTAGTTATACCAAGCATGCACCTCTCCATGCTTCTTTGAGTTGTCTGCAGCCTTTGTATGTCTCTTTTAGTTAAGGTCCACGTCTCTGCACCATACGTAAGCACTGGAAGGATGCATTGATCAAACACTTTTCTTTTAAGACATAATGGCATATTGCTCTTGAAAATTATGCTGTTTCTTCCAAAAGCTCTCCAGGCAAGTTTTGTACGCCGATTAATTTCTTCATCAATGTGACCCTCACTTGATATCTGCTGTCCAAGGTAAACATACGTATCTGTTATCTCCAGTTTTTCTCCATTAATCGATAAATCTTCATTTCTTGTAAAAGCATTGAACATCACTTTTGTCTTCTGAAAGTTCATTTTTAATCCCACTTCTTTACTCTTGTCAGCAAGTTCCTGGATCATACTCTGCAGCTCTGATGGGGTAGTTGCAAAAATGACTACGTCATCAGCAAAACGAAGGTGGGTTAGATAATCTCCATTAATCTTTATCCCTTTGTTTTCCCAGTTCAGTGATTGAAAGACATTTTCCAATGTAGCATTAAAGAGCTTCGGAGATATGGTGTCACCTTGTCTCACTCCCTTTCCAATTTTTATGTGTGTTGTATTTTCAAACAGCCGAATCTTTGCACTTGCATTTTCATAGATGTTATTAATAATATTAATGTATGCATCTTCAATACCGCTGGATTTCAGAGCCGTGGTAACTGCTGATGGTTTCACCGAATCAAAGGCTTTTTCATAATCGATAAAAGCCATGCACAATGGAAGTTCATATTCCCTCGCTCTTTCAATTAGTTCTCTCAGTACGTGGATATGATCTATTGTGCTGTAGCCACTCCTGAATCCAGCTTGTTCTCTCGGTTGAGCCATGTCCAGTGTTACCTTCAAGCGGTGTGAAAGAACTTTAGTGAAGATTTTATAAACTACTGATAGGAGGCTGATAGGTCTGTAGTTCCTGAGATCCTCAATGTCACCTTTTTTATGTAGCAGGATCATTGTAGCATTGTTCCAATCCTCAGGAATCTTCCCTTCATTAAGGCATCGAGTGAAAATTTGGGCGAGTACTGTTTCAATTTCTCCACTTGCTTCTTGTATGATGTCTATAGTAATTCCATCTTCTCCTGGAGCTTTTCCCCGCTTCATGTTCTTGATTGCATGTGCAACTTCTGCTGGAAGGACTGGAGGAACTCTGGTACTGGTATCTTTCATGATGTCTGGAGTGCATGTATCATCCCTTTCATATAATTTGGAGTAGAAATCTTTCACTCTTGTCAAAATTTCGCCTCTCTTTCTTGTTATAGAACCATCTTCTTTTCTCAGAGCCATAATCTGTTTTCTTCCCTTACTGAGATGTCCCTTTGCTATCTTTAGGCTTTGGTTGTTTTCAATTGCTTTCCTCACTAGCTCACAGTTGAATTTCCTTACGTCTTCAGTGATACTCTTTCGTGCTGTCTTGCATAGCTCTATATATTCCACTTT
This sequence comes from Macrothele yani, assembly GCA_039090855.1. NCBI lineage: Eukaryota > Metazoa > Arthropoda > Arachnida > Araneae > Macrothelidae > Macrothele > Macrothele yani. The sequence continues at coordinate 7,679,790 of CM077016.1, forward strand.
GGAAGTCACATCTTCTTTAGTTGTCCTCATCTCTCTTCTTTTTTGCATCAACATTTTGGTTTTTCCTGATAATTTGTTTACATGCAACTTGTTCTTAGACCCAGCTAATTTTGTTGCTGTTTCCATAAGAGCTTTGGTTACTTTTCTGTTAACTTCCGAAATATCCACTTCTTCCGATGTTAGGCCTTCTAAAGCAGAGAATCTGTTCTTCAGTTCCAACTTGAAAGTATTATGGTGTTTTTTAAGGTTGGTTATGTCAATACATTTTGTTTGTCTTATGAGCTTGCTACGTTCCAGTTTAGTGTTGAGGTGCATCTTACATCTCACCAATCTATGGTCACTACCTGTGTTGAACTTGTTTAGCACACTGCAGTCTTCGATGACGAATTTTTTGTTACACATAATAAAATCAATTTCACTTGTCGTCCCAATTGGATGTCTCCATGTCCATTTCCTGTGTGGCTTTTTCTTGAAAAAGGAATTCAAGATGAAAAATCCTTCTGCCTCTGCAAACTCAACGAGAGTATTTCCACGCTGGTTTCTGTTGCCGTGACCGAATTTACCTACTGAAGTTTCATTCTGTTGCCGGTGCCCTATTTTTGCATTGAAATCTCCCATAATTATCTTCAAGTGCTGCTTACCTTTATTATTTAGATGACGAATTTCCTCATAAAATTCTTCAATTTCTTCTTCAGGATGACTTGTGGTGGGTGCATAAGTTTGAATAATCTGAGCCTGGTATCTTCTCGATAGTTGGATAACGAGTCGTGCAGCTCTGTCCGAGGAACTTTCAACTTCTACCACTTTATCCTTCAGTTTCTTGTTTATTATAAATCCAACACCACTAGTTCTGCCAGTATCTGTCCCACGATAATAGAAGAGATGTCCACTTTTCAGTTCAATGAGATCTTCTCCTTTTCTCCTTACCTCACTCAGCCCGACGATGTCCCACTTGATCCTTTGTAGTTCCTCTTCCAATTCAAGAAGCCTTGAATCAGAAGATAGGGAGCGTCCGTTTTAGGTAGCCAAGGTCAGCATCAGATGGCAGCCTAGTCCGGTCCTCCGGGGATTCTTAGCACCCTCTGCCTTCATGTCGCACTGGCCGCTGCCTTGGCCAGGTACATTCCAGCTGCCGGAGACTGAGGGCCAAGATTTAAGTTGTAGAGTCATTTTGGAGGTGTTTGGCCATAACTCACCACGCTGGCCAAGCGGGTTGGTGAGTGTGGGATAGCATTTCCTCTGATCCCGATGGTATAGTTATACCGCTATTTGCGGTCGTCAGAGCCCCTTTAGTGGGAACAGGATGCACCACGAGAAGGCGGGGTTGACATTTGTCAAGGAGAGGCTCTGATGTTACGCATCACCTGCGCTGTTTAATAAGTGAGCAGAAAGCGGCAAGGCTTCCAAAGTCGTCATTTATGGGAGCGATTTACATCACATTTTACTGATTATCTTCTAAATTAGCTGTGTCAATAGCTACGAATCAAACAACAGGAAAGAAAACATTTTAGCCACGTGTTTTCACCCAATGGCTTGATGTCAGTGTCGATGGACTAGTCCATCTACATTCTTATTTGTCTAATGGGCACATAATAAAGGACTCAAATAAATCGCTATTTTTGTTTTTTGATTGGAGGTTTAACGACCACCGTGAGCAACCCAATGGGCTATAAGCAGTCGCCCGTCACTAATTTAGGTTCACTGGTTCCAGGGAAGGCAGAGAGCCAGTGCTGTAAGACAAACACAAAATCCACGCCTCACCGGGATTCCAACTCGGACCCCTTTCGAACGAATGATCAGAAGCCATCGCTAAGACCACTGAGCCACCGGGGCGGCAAATCGCTTTTCACCATCACATGTTTATGGTCGGAACTACTCAGACAAAGGGGTGAACGGATATGCTTTAACGTAGATTTTTTTAAACCTGGTGTATATGTGAATATTTCTTTATGTGGATCGCACGAAATTTGGGGTGCCGTGTACTGTAGGTATATCTGCCACTTGAACGATTAAAATTCTTGTTGTAAAAGTAAACATTTCTAAAGAATATACTATCCTTTCGTCTATTTACCTTTTCTACTTATGTTCGTTGTTAGACATTTTGTGTTACGCTACAACACTGGGAAACCAAACCTTGGCAAGTTGCTTTTATACGAACAGAAAATTAATCATAACTTCACGACCAAATATCTTCATTACTATTCGTTTTTAAAATTTTCGTTCTTACAAAATCTTGTTTATCTATTTTGCACTACATATGGTTAAATCTTTAGATCCTTTTTCAGAAATTTCAGCGGAAGGGAAATACTAAGGGATATGCTCGTTGTGATGAAATCTTGAAATTACCGACGTAGAAGAATGTTTAAAACTCCGAATAATTGGAAGGTTTAACAAGAAATAAATATATTCTAAGTTCTAAATATTTCTAATTGAAAATCAAATATGAGCGATAGTCAAAATGCATCGATATCAAAACTACATTTAGGCTTGCATTTATTTGTTTCTGTAATGAAAAAATATCCCATGTTCTTACAAAAAATTTCGTAATTCTTGTTTATGTTAAATCAAAGAGTAAACAGAATTAAAGCTATATCTTATGGTATTGTTTCAAATCTAAGTTCGAAATACTTTGATATTCTCCGGTATATTCATTTTGGAAAAAAATCATCTGTAAGTAAAAACTAGCAGTACTTAGTTCAGAACATGTTTTACATATATTTTAGTTTTTGATGTCTTTGAAATGATATTACAGGTATTTCGGTGTATTTTACGGGAGTTTTAGTTCTCATCGTAATAGGAGGAATACGGGAGTAACATCCCGTAATATCAAAAAGTGGTTTTACAAATAGTTGTATTGTTTAACGTTATGTAAGTCATTGAACTACAAATGACTATTTTTTGAAAAGCTCTTATTTTCACTTTACATTCCTTTAAAAATTGATGTTTCTCTGCACACATGCATAATTCAAGGAATCACGATTCAATATAAAAATCACTTTTATATTATTTCTAACATTTCATAACCCACACACTCAGCTCTCAACTAATAACTGCATATTTTTTTTCACACCAAACATTACGCAGTGTATACGTGTCTGGAAATGCGACAGAAACTACAATTCTAAATGAAATACTGATCACAGTGAAAAATATTTAATTCACATTCCATCATGGACTTCTATTGATTGTTCGGTCTTTAGTGGCATTAAAACAAAATTGCTCCTTTTTATCTAAAAAGTTTTGTTCTAATGTAATGAAATGTTTTTACTTCGTGTACAAAAGACGTGCTGCGTTTTTTGCCTCTACTTCTGAATTTTTCGTTAAGCCGTGTTCTGTTGTTGGGTTACATAAGGCTGCATTTACATATGCTTTGGTACCTGCACTTCTGTGATTATGATTGGAAATATTTATGCATCGCATACTGCATGTCTATATGCTATGGTGAAGATTTAGAGTAATACCCAGCTTAAATACTGCACATTTCGGTCGATGGTAGTAAGATAAGATATCGGAGATTTTCGGCCTTGTAGTGATATGAGACCATCACCTCGTTCAGTTTTCCTCCTGGAAAGACTAGATTCTTCTCCGTGTTTATGCATGACATCGCTCATACTGCTGCTCCCTTAACAGTTTTAATGCTACGCAACTACGTCTCAGTTAGTGGGACGATTCGTCGAGAAAACCAGACTGCTTCTCGTAGTTTCACGATGCGGCTAGTTTGAAATGCGCTCAGTAGTTCGTTGGGTCTTGGAAGCCATCTATTTAATAATTTCAGTAAGGAATATGCTGCATCTGACGTGAATACAACCGATAACGCACCAGAGATATTCATAGCGGTCGTCTGACAGCCATTATACAGTATATACATTCTGTGTGCGATTAGAAAGTACTTTCGATCGGATATTGGTTTTCAATGGCGGTGAAAATTTAGGCATTCGATGTCTGGCGAATTGATACTTCCGTACCCGCTTTCACGATTCGCTGATAGTTTTATCAGAATGTTTCAATTTTTCATATCTATGAGTGTATATTTCCGTTTCAAATTAATGCTTTTTGTAAAAGATAGTAAAACATACATGTAAAACAGGACTTGCAATATGACCTTCATGAATATTATTCCATTGAAAGATAAGTTATCTCAGATTGACTTTTAATCGAATTTTATGGTATCTGTGCATACATATTTTAACCTTAATATAACAGCAGTGACTATTTTGGAAACTTTACAGGAATGCCCATGAGCAGAAATCACGGAACTTCTGCACCATGTAAAGTGCACTTTTCTCAGCCATGGGAAAGCTTTGCACGCTCTTTAAGAGAAGAGTTTCAAAGCTGCTTTTAACTCAATTATTTTGAAGAAACCCAGCTACAGTTTAAAGCGCCTTTGTCAAAGACCACTCAGAGGAACGTTATATTATGAACCAAATGAATTCAAATTGTAATCGAAAACGATGAACGGTTTAGACATTCCAGAAAATTGATGAACTATAATAACAGTGTATGTTGGAATCTTACAGAAAATTTACAAATAAAAAAGTAAATATTGACGATGCGTATTTCTGAAACACTGTATCCCACACATGCACATCTATGGAGCAAAGTTGCCGAAAATTCGCTTTTCGTAATTTCCCCTGTGTGGAAATTTGTTGGTAACAACTTGCGACTGTTGCATCAGCTTTGAAGTTGTTACAAAAACAGTTTTGGTTAGACATAGTATACACAGACGTTTTCCGAATTATTACGTTTGTACAATCGGAGAAACATCGGTATTCCTACGCATGTGGAATATATTCCGTTTCAAATTAATGCTTTTTGTAAAAGATTTTATCATCCCACCAAAACACATTTTAAAAATATTTCGCATCCATTTTTGATAAAGAAGTGTAAGATCAGTGAAACAGTGACCATAGGAATTGCGGCAAGGAATATGAAAATGGGCATTCATTATTTCTCGTCGCGCTTTGTTGGTTCATTTTCTTTATATATTTAGAGCAAGCTCATAAAAGACGCGAAAACAATTGACAAATGTTCATACAACGAATATTACGTTCGGTACTTAATTTTAACTTCTTGCAAATATTTCTGATGAGTTTTTCTATAGCGTTGAAATTTTCTCTACACCCCTCTCGTGTATTCCTTGGCAAATTTAAGCAATGGAATATATTCTTTACATCGGAATTTATCTGTACGTTCGCTTCGAAGAACACTAAAATCATATATTTCATAAATATGTCAGGTAATCAAATCTATCGCGCTAATTACTAGCCTTTGGAAATGAATCTAGATTAACAGTTTCGCCGCCGCCGAGGTTTAAGTTCGCTGGGCGTATTCATAATCGCTCTTGATAGTTGCTGGTGTAAGTCTTGCAAGAAGTACAGGGAATGTGTTGTTTATCACTGTACTGCTTCTATCACTTTCCTAAAAGCTGTGGTCCTGAATTCTAGAAGAAAAATTTCTTAATAGATTTCGGTTCTATAGCGGCACAGAAGACCTGAGAAACTGAGCAATATGAAAAAAAAAATTGTGGTCGAACCTGATTCAAAAAGCGATTCCTCACTTTCCAAATATGGGAACATAAGTGGTGACATTTTGTCTGTGCCTTCAGCTGACGATTCAGAATATTGAAAATCTTAGTCTGCATAAAAATTTAAGTATAGAAAAATGAGTTATTGAGAAATTGTAGTTTTTATATTTGCTATTTTGCAGTTCGTAACGTTGAATCTAAAGTGCAAAAGGCATATATTACAGAAGTTGAAAACAAACGCTTTTCATGAAATATGAATGTAAAACATGTAGGCTAATTACTTAACAATTTAATGCTCTTTGTGCAAACCTATTGTCTGTAATTTTTCCAAACGCAATTAATTTACTATATTGTTTTAAAAGTGAGACGGTTTTCAGAACTTGTTTTGCACTGCAGATCATTAGTATTTATAACGGGGAAATATTGTTTGTTCAAAAAAACTATATTTTTGCTTTCGACTTTATACAATGACGAATCTTTAGTGAGCTACTCGTTTCTTATTATCCCTGAGGTTAACGCTCTGCGGCATACCTGTTCTAGTTTGTGATTTGTAATAAGTCTGTGATTCGAAAAGAGAGATACATATATATTTGCTTCTTTTTCTTATGAAGCCAGGTGAAAAAAGTTTTTCATATTGTGCAAGAGTAAGTATACTACTGGTGAGTGTTGTATTGTAATCTTGACTAAGATTTCAAGAAATTTATTTTAAAAGTCTGAGAAAAGCTAGGCTGAATCTGTCATCACAGAAACCGATCTAATTTTTAAAAAGAGTGTAACATCTGAACGCGACTTAAATTCAGCTCACTCTTATTGCAGTTCGAAGGATATTAAGTCTGTGGATTGCTCATCATGGGGTACTCATATGTTGCACAACATACTGTACGTAAGGCTAAGGACAGATTCGATGTAATGTTTGACTCCGTAAGTGATAAACATTTGCCCATTCGTCTAATGGAGAAATGCCGTTGTAAGATGCACATACGGGGCACTGAGTTAGAAGGTTTCATACTGTACAGAGTGGAAAATCATTTAGCCGGAATTATAGCTCCTGTATGCGGTTTGCCATAAGTTCCACAAGATGTTGGAGTACTTCTGCGTTTACAAGTTATAACGGTCATCTAATGATTTAAGCACATTTCAGGTTTTATTCTGAGTTATCACGGATTACTAGGGGTATTTACTTTTTAGTCACGAAGAAAAGCAGCTTCTGTTGAGCGTGAGACGAACGTCAGAGGAAATGTCAAAAGCTATCCTACCAAAATTGCTTCAGAAAGGGAAATTTACATGGCATAAACACTTTTTTGACTAGGAATGGAAATGTATGTTTTTTGCAGTTCTGCGACTGCATGATTGAGGAAGAAAAGAAAGGAAAGAAGTGAGAATGAATATTTTCTAGGCACAATAGAGGGAGAGAGCTAATATTATACTTGATTCTTATGAAAAAAAAGAGAATATCGTTCAATTAGGTTAGCAGAGCAAGCATGGTATTTAATAACTGTAATGTTCTGGGTAATGATTTGTATGAAGCCACTACCTGGCATTTAAAAAAAAAATTAGGTATGGTTTTATGCACAACTGAATATGAATTAAGCATTGCTTTTAAAATAAATGCAGTAATGCGTATCAGTAACAGCACTAATTTCACCAGTCATTGCTCATATTTGCTCTTTTCAGGTAAATAAAAGGTTCTAATTTCAAATTCGTCCCATTCTGATTTGTTGTATAGCTAAAAATGGAATATGTAGCTACCTTTTTTCCACCCAGGTATTCACATACCCTTATTTTCATATCAATACAAATTTAAACACAAAGTGTTGCATTTATCTAGATCTTTATTTTGTATCTGCATTGTACAGTATGTATGAATATGATAGCCATGTATTGTGCTGCACCTTAACTTCAGAAACGCGACCCTACATTAGAGGACCAGGCCAATTGTTGGAAACTCTTGTATCCTAAGCCTGCCTGCATTCCAAACCACGTTCATTCCTACTTCCGAACAAACGTTTTTGTACGCCGGGTTAAAAAATTCTGCTTTTTGTAATATACTTATGTGCCATAGCCTAGCTCAGCGCGACTTGTCAATTATACATAACTGCACTGTTGTAGAATAACTCAGACAGATTAATTTTCTAATTGAATACCACTTTATTCATAACAAAGTGAAAGTAATTTATTCTCATCGCCTACATGATAAAAATGGATATCCAGTACGTTTCACTATGCCAACGTTTGCCAAAAATATTATTTTCGATATAACCCTAGGTGTGAATGGATACGAGAATAATTATTGCAGCAGTTAATGTTTACTATGATTTCTTGTTGTTCGTATTGTTTCCTATACACAAACTTTAGTGATTAATTTTAAATTTCACTGTATCACTTCAGTCATTGGTAGATTTTATTTGTTTTTCATCATGTATTTTTGAATGTTTCTAAAATTGCTGATTAAATTACGGTTGCTGCTAAAATACACGACATACTTAGTATTTACGGCCAATTTTAAAGTGGTAATTACACGCGAGACAAAAGAAAGAAGGATTGAATGTTTCTGGAAAGTAGGAGTTGTCGGGTGAATATGAAAGGAAAAACCATTGAAGCTCAGCAGCGTAATCACACTCAGATGCATGCATAGGCTATGTCTGGTTGATTTTAAATTAATCGAAGTTTCTAGGCTCCTAATGAACATTTTTCCAGGTGTTTGTTTACCTTGACTTTTGATTACCTACGAAAACTGGCCGACCTAAAGAAAGTGGTAACGGATCTTCGATTTTCAAAACGTTTTTGCTTTAAGGAAAACAAGAAATGTCTAAATAATATTCTAGATGTCAGATGTTAGCTCAGAAAAATGAACACAGAAACAAAAGCTTAAGAAGGTTGCTGTTTTTTGCTGTTGTCAATCATATATCTCCTCAAAGGGAATCATATATTTCCAATTTATATATATATATATATATATATCATCATCATCATCATCATTGTCAACCATTATCAATCCACTGCTGGACGAAGGTCTCCCCAAGTTTCCTCCACAACGGTCTGTCTTGTGCCAGTCTCCTCCATGTCACCCCTGCATACTTTCGAATTTCATCCACCCATCTCCCATGTGGTCTTCTTCTGAGTCTTTTCCTGTCCCTTGGAATCCAATCTAAAATTTCAGCTGTCCATCGATGATCTGTCCTTCTGGCAGTATGTCCAGCCCATTGCCATTTCAGGGATTTAACTCTGATCATGATGTCTTCCACTCTTGTCATTTTTCGGATCCACGAGTTCCTCTTCTTATCTCTCCTGGTTACACCAAGTATGCACCTCTCGATGCTTCTTTGAGTTGTCTGCAGCCTTTGTATGTCTCTTTTAGTTAAGGTCCACGTCTCCGCACCATACGTAAGCACTGGAAGGATGCATTGATCAAACACTTTTCTTTTAAGACATAATGGCATATTGCTCTTGAAAATTATGCTGTTTCTTCCAAAAGCTCTCCAGGCAAGTTTTGTACGCCGATTAATTTCTTCATCAATGTGACCCTCACTTGATATCTGCTGTCCAAGATAAACGTACGTGTCTGTTATCTCCAGCTTTTCTCCATCAATCGATAAATCTTCATTTCTTGTAAAAGCATTGAACATCACTTTTGTCTTCTGAAAGTTCATTTTTAATCCCACTTCTTTACTCTTGTCAGCAAGTTCCTGGATCATACTCTGCAGCTCTGATGGGGTAGTTGCAAAAAATGACTACGTCATCAGCAAAACGAAGGTGGGTTAGATAATCTCCATTAATCTTTATCCCCTTGTTTTCCCAGCTCAGTGACTGAAAAACACCCTCCAATGTGGCATTAAAGAGCTTTGGAGATATGGTGTCACCTTGTCTCACTCCCTTTCCAATTTTTACGTGTGTTGTATTTTCAAACAGCCTAATCTTTGCACTTGCATTTTCATAGATGTTATTAGTAATATTAATGTATGCATCTTCAATACCGCAGGTTTTCAGAGCCATTGTAACTGCTGATGGTTTCACCGAATCAAAGGCTTTTTCATAATCGATAAAAGCCATGCACAATGGAAGTTCATATTCCCTCGCTCTTTCAATTAGTTCTCTCAGCACGTGGATATGATCTATTGTGCTGTAGCTGCTCCTGAATCCAGCTTGTTCTCTCGGTTGAGCCATGTCCAGTGTTACCTTCAAGCGGTGTGAAAGAACTTTAGTGAAGATTTTATAAACTACTGATAGGAGGCTGATAGGTCTGTAGTTTCCGAGATCCTCAATGTCACCTTTCTTATGTAGCAGGATCATTGTAGCGGTGTTCCAATCCTCAGGAATCTTTCCTTCATTAAGGCATCGAGTGAAAATTTGGGCGAGTACTGTTTCGATTTCTCCACTTGCTTCTTGTATGATGTCTACAGTAATTCCATCTTCTCCTGGAGCTTTTCCTCGCTTCATGTTCTTGATTGCATGTGCAACTTCTGCTGGAAGGACTGGAGGAACTCTGGTACTGGTATCTTTCATGATGTCTGGAGTGCATATATCATCCCTTTCATATAATTTGGAGTAGAAATCTTTCACTCTTGTCAAAATTTCGCCTCTATTTCTTGTTACAGAACCATCTTCTTTTCTCAGTGCCATAATCTGTTTTCTTCCCTTACAGAGATGTCCCTTTGCTATCTTTAGGCTTTGGTTGTTTTCAATTGCTTTCCTCACTAGTTCACAGTTGAATTTCCTTACGTCTTCAGTGATACTTTTTCTTACTGTCTTGCATAGCTCTATATATTCCACTTTGGAAGTCACATCTTCTTTAGTTGTCCTCATCTCTCTTCTTTTTGCATCAACATTTTGGTTTTTCCTGATAATTTGTTCACATGCAACTTGTTCTTAGACCCAGCTAATTTTGTTGCTGTTTCCATAAGAGCTTTGGTTACTTTTCTGTTAACTTCAGAGATGTCCACTTCTTCCGATGTTAGGCCTTCTAAAGCAGAGAACCTGTTCTTCAGTTCTAACTTGAAGGTATTATGGTGTTTTTTAAGGTTGGTTATGTCAATAGATTTTGTTTGTCCTATGAGCTTGCCACGTTCAAGTTTAGTGTTGAGGTGCATCTTACATCTCACCAATCTATGGTCACTACCTGTGTTGAACTTGTTTAGCACACTGCAGTCTTCTATGACGAATTTTTTGTTACACATAATAAAATCAATTTCACTTGTCGTCCCATTTGGATGTCTCCATGTCCATTTCCTGTGTGGCTTTTTCTTGAAGAAGGAGTTCAAGATGAAAAACCCTTCTGCCTCTGCAAACTCAACGAGAGTATTTCCACGCTGGTTTCTGTTGCCATGACCGAATTTACCTACCGAAGTTTCATTCTGTTGCCGTTGCCCTATTTTTGCATTGAAATCTCCCATAATTATTTTCAAGTGCTGCTTACCTTTATTATTTAGATGACAAATTTCCTCATAAAATTCTTCAATTTCTTCTTCAGGATGACTTGTGGTGGGTGCATAAGTTTGAATAATCTGAGCCTGGTATCTTTTCGAGAGTTGGATAACAAGTCGTGCAGCTCTGTCAGAGGAACTTTCAACTTCTACAACTTTATCCTTCAGTTTCTTGTTTATTATAAATCCAACACCACTAGTTCTGCCAGTATCTGTCCCACGATAGTAGAAGAGATGTCCACTTTTCAGTTCGATGAGATCTTCTCCTTTTCTCCTTACCTCACTTAGCCCCACGATGTCCCACTTGATCCTTTGTAGTTCCTCTTCCAATTCAAGAAGCCTTGAATCAGAAGATAGGGAGCGTCCATTGTAAGTAGCCAAGGTCAGCATCAGATGGCAGCCTAGTCCGGTCCTCCGGGGATTCTTAGCACCCTCTGCCTTCATGTCGCACTGGCCGCTGCCTTGGCCAGGTACATTCCAGCTGCCGGAGACTGAGGGCCAAGATTTAAGTTGTGGAATCATTTTGGAGGGGTTTGGCCATAACTCACCACGCTGGCCAAGCGGGTTGGTGAGTGTGGGATAGCATTTCCTCTGATCCCGATGGTATAGTTATACCGCTATGGGCGGTCGTCAGAGCCCCTTTAGTGGGAACAGGATGCACCACGAGAAGGCGGGGTTGACATTTGTCAAGGAGAGGCTGTGATGTTACGCATCACCTGACCTTACATCCCATATATATATATATATATATATATATTCATATAACTTTGTACATCATATATTTATTTCAATGCAGATTCTGCATAAGGAATTTGAGGTTTCATTTGATAAACCTGAGAGATGGTGCAATACTTTCTTAGGGTAAGAATTGTTGGTCAGAGAAACCAATCACAAAAGGAATATATTTTCTCTCTCTCTGAGCAGCCAATTTTGCTCTCATCTTTTGGCGACGAGTTTCGCTTCGTTTTGGGAAGAGATGATCTTCGGGTCCGGGTGTGGAGGTTCCCGGGTCAACGGCACAATACCAACCTCGCTATCGAGCGCCACACCATTCCCATTGCAGCCATAATGGTCTTGGGAGTCATTGCATACAATAGCCGATTAACTCTAGTATTGCTACGTGCATCATTGACAGGCTAGCGGTATGTGGATGAGATCCTATGGCCTCATGTGGTCCCATTCCTGTCCGGGAATCCAGGTGCGCTATAATATCCGGGTTTGAAATTAAGCGACGGTGTAGTATCGTTTAGTTGATTCTTATGTTTGCCATTGGTTTAGGAACATACCGGATCTGCTGATGATACAATAACGTAGGTTGCTGTTCGCAATGCATGGCCCTGTAATACAAGTTGCAGGAATGCATATACGTTTTAAAGTATGTAAACGTTCTAAATCACTGAGGTACGCAGCATCAAATGAAAAAAGGACATGAGAAATTAAATAAAATGATCTTAAACCAATAGGGATAGTATTCAATTTATTTATTTATTTTTATGTGATGTAAATTTGTATAATTGTTTCTCTCTTATTTCTTGGTTTTCAATGTTACGTTTGACACAAATTTGAAAGAAATGTGTGCAAGGGGGAAAATGGAAATAGTTTAATGAGCAACAAATGAAAGAATCATTTTAAAACATACAGAAAGTGAAATTCCATTTAAAACGATCATTCAGCTCAAATTATAGTGACTCTGTTTTCTCTTTGACAAAAGACAATTGCGGGGCCCAAAATTAAGATAAAATCGCTTTTTTTTTCGTGAAAGTAAAACTTCCTAAGTTCTACATTTTCATAGCTAAAAGAATTTCTGAACTACATTTAACTGAGCTTTAATTCTATTCATGCACTCAAAGGTTTCACTGATAATACATTTCAAAGAGATCTTTCTGACCACGTTTTGAAGCAAAGCATACGTTGTTTTAAATATTTCTGGGTTAAACTTGAAATATGTAAACGTTTCTTTGTCGCCATATCTTTAGTTCAAAGTATCTAGAAGCTTGCGGATTAACTTTGATTTTTTAGTTCCATTCCTATTACCACCTCACACAGAATGGCTCTCGAAGGAAAAAATGTAAGATATGGATGATTCTAATAAGAGCCATAAAATTAAAAATTTCATTATTTATATCCAAACGAGGTGATAGTTCTTCTAGTTCATTTTTGTTGATTTGGAGTTTTGTTCCACGAAACTGTAGTGAATATCTGGGTGCCGTAACGATGAACTTAGCACGGACAAAACTTCGGGGAATAACGTTGTCACTCCAACAAATGCTTTCATCTGCTATTGACGAACATCGTTTTTTTCTTCAACGAATCTTTCAAAAAGCTTCCTTAATTCTATTTATATATTGTAACTGAAATTACAGGGACAGTCATTTAGTTACCGAGATTTAAGCAATTATTTTTGCTGATTCCAGGAATTCTACCTAAAATATTAACTTCCCTTTATTGCTAGATGGCTGGCTAAATATGATGGTATAATATATGCACTGTTCTGATATTTCACAAGATAGGTACGATATGAACTGTTTAGTTACTAGTAAAACCTTCTAAATTTGCATCGAGTGAAGAAGGTAAGCACCGTGCTTCGTTTCCCACTCGTGATGTGACACGTAAATGAACATTATTTATTGCCCAATCAGTAGACATTCCGCGATTATTTTATTTTTCCAGCAAAGCACTGTCTGTTAGACCACTCATGGGAAATAATGTCCTGTCAAAGCAAACGAATACGATTAACATTTCTTTTTTTTAAGGTTTTCTTCCTGTTTTTACACATTCAAATTTGTTCATGTGCATAAGAGATTCTTCTAATTCGATTACCTGCTATTGACGAATATCGTTTTACTTTTGAAGGAATTTTTATATCAGATTCGTTTTATGGGATCTTAATTTTTGTCACAAAATTATGGTCTTTCTCACGATTAAGCTATACAGTGAGTGGCCACTTTATTACGACCACCTGACAGTTTTAAGCAAATGAGCTATGACTGCACGCTGTTGCCGCCAGACGGCGAGGCTAGTATAAAAAGGGAAAGCTTAGTGCTTGCGACAATAGTAGAAGTGATTGTTGGGTGACGAGATTGGTAAAAAATGTCATTTGACAGACTTTCAACGTGGGATGATTGCAGGAGCTCGGAACCATGGAGCGAGTATCACCGAAAACACCGCATTCGTGAAATGTTCCAGAGAAGTCGTTGTTAAAGTGTTTAAAGATTGGACTGTCAGCCTAAAAACTGGGTCTCTACGTGCAACGTGTGGTCGTCATCGACTAGTGATTGCACGGGCGGAACCGAGAATGTCCAGACTATTAACACACAACAGAAGGGCAACAGTGCAACAAATTACAGACCATCTAAATCAAGGATCCCGTCAAATGATCTCTGCACGCACTGTTCGCCGTACATTGCATCGGATGGGATATGGCAGCCAAAGGCCTGTTCGAACACCTTTGCTGTCTGCAGTTAACAAGAGAAAATGTCTCCAGTTCGCACAGGATCAAAATGATTGGAGATCCGATAATTGGAAACAAATTATGTGGTCCGATGAATCACGTTTTCAAATACACCATGCCGATAGCCGAGTGAGAATTTGACAAAAACAGCACGAAAGCATGGGCCCCAAATGCATTGCTACAACCCTTTAAGCAGGTGGAGGCAACGTTATGGTTTGGGGAATATTTTCCTGGCATTCTTTGGGTCCTTTAATTCGTTTTGAACAACGTCTGACTGATACATCATATCTAAACATCGTTGCGGACCAAGTGCCTCCAGTCATGTTGATGGTTTATCCCAATGGCGGTGGCTACTTTCAACAAGATAATGCGTCCTGCCATACTGCTCGTACTGTACATGATTGGTTCCAGGAACATGCCGGTGAGCTTACTTTGCTTAGGTGGCCCCCACAATCTCAGCATCTCAACCCCATTGAGAATTTTTGGGATTAAGTTGAAAGAGCCATCAGACAGCTGGATCCACAATACTGCAATATTACACTCCTGGAAAGTGCTATTCATCAAGTATAGTCTCAGATTTCACAAACCACTATTTAACATATTGGGGAGTCCATGCCACGAAGAATCGACGGAGTATTAAAGGCAAAAGGTGGTCCAACGAAGTACTGAGGGAGTGGTCATAATAAAGTGTCCACTCAGTGTAAAACAAGCAAGAGGTTAAACCTTCATTGAGCTTCAATCTATTATTATCGCGCAGAAATTGAATTTCCAGGACTTCGTGATTTGTTATTGTGTTGACCATGACAGTGCGTTTGACGAATTTCGTGAAATGCAGTGTCACGATGTTCTATGATTCCTTGGTTGCAAAATGTAATGCGGCTTTTTATAAGTATGTCCAAAAGTTTAACATTGACTTTCATTTCTTGTTTCTTTTGGTTTTCGGGTTTATTTGCGACCATAAAGAAGAACAGCTCACAGGTCTGTATACAATGCAGCATGAATATTTTAAAATACTGGTTCCAGGGAAGGGAAAGAGTCTGAGCCGTCTGACAAATGTATAATAAAGCTGTGGCTTATTTCAAAGGAAATGGTACACCATTGTATTCTGATCACTGGTCTCTTGTGGCGGCGATATGAATTAAATTTTTTTATCGGTATTTCTACATATGCTCTGCTTTTCGCCAAGCAGTTTCTTTTGAAAAAAAAAATTGTGGTTCATGTTTCCGATGCATTAATATCCATCAGGTATAATGTAAAAATTATTTCTAAATAACACTTTGTAGTAACGTAGTTATGCAAAAGTAATTTAAAGTTTATTACCAGTTAAATATCAATAAACTATTTATATTTACATTTTTTGTCCAGTTGAACTTTATTAAAATTATAGGGAACCTTACAAATATATGTGCCTTTAAATAGGTTTCTAAACATGAGGAATAAATTGTTATTGGCTTTCTAGAGGCCGTCCATAAAGTGCATCCGTGGTTTCTTACAAATTTTAGACTCCCGCTCCTCCATGTCACATTTTGTCCGATTGTTGATAACCTTCCCCACTAAAAAGTACATGCTGATTCTGCAAGCCCCCTTTATTTTTTATGACTGCTTTTAAAAATCCGTTGTGAAACAGAAAGGAAACATAATTGTTTAAACGAATATTCCATATATTTACACACTTGCTTCAGCGTATATTTATTATTTGGGCACTAATATGTCAAATACAAATTATTTCTTCTGTTGGATGGATTGGGAAACGAATATCCCTAAAGAAATATTTCTTTATAAATACATGATAGGGATTTAATTTTTTTGTATTTTCCCTGCCAAGGCTTCGTTCGTTAGGCAATAATTTATTCCCAAATGCTACCCGAATTTCATCATTCTGAAATAACGATTCACAAAGGAACAAACGCATTCAAGGCTTCAACAAGCCCGATTATATCTGCTACAAAACGTGATAGATTTGGTAGCACAAACGCGATAATTTGATATAAACCTTGTGATCTAGCTAAATACCCATAGAATCTGAAATATTTCTTACATTTTTTAACTATTAAAAGATGAAAAAAAAAGGGAAAGGAAACCAGCAAATAGCCTGAATTAAAGTTTCTCATTACGCTGAAATTCTAATAAAAATCAACCCCATTTTACAAAAAATACGATCGTCGTTGTTTGGTTATTGCAAGTTGAGCTGCAATAATTACTGAAATGTTACGTAAATGTTGCCATAACTACTTTAAAATTTGCAATTATTATCTAAATGTTAAATATTTTATGTCGTGTGTTTAAAGTGTTTTCTTCAAATATTTGAGAAAATTTTATAGAACGATGCAAAATACAATTTTTCACATTCAACAAATACTTCTATTTTATTGCAGTGGATGCATTTTTGTCGTAAATCACGCTAATTTAAAATAGTTTTTATTGTATTATAATTTCCAGTGTGATTACACATACAGTATAAGTTAACTTGCGCCCTTGTTCCCAGTTCTCAGTTTATTCAAATAAACTACCGAATATTTAAAAAATCTTAAGATGAAAGCCACCTATCGTTTATTATGTTTATATGATATTTGCAGGTTATAAATTAGCTCAACAATGCGGTATAATAAACTAGATTTTATTTTTTTCATGTATCTTCTTTTAAAATACTATGTTTCATATAAATAAAGTAATACGGTAAAATATTTAGTAAACAAATGCCTTTTTGAGGAGCTGCTTATTTATCTACGCATTCCGCTTTTCTAATTTAAATATACGATATTGCTTTTTCAGTTGAATAGATACATTACCTTCCACCTGCCCCTTGTTCCTTCCTCTTCCATGACTATGACTGTTGTACAAACAATGACACATTTGTGTTCTTGTCATTTAAAAAGCGACATACCAAACAAGATTATATTTATACTGTATATTTACCGTCCTACTAAATGGGATCTAGATGCTGACCAACGTCCGTCATGGGGAACCCGTCGGAAATTCAACTTCTTACTTTAAGAACGTTAACATCAGTTAGATCTAGGTCATCATCAATCAATTCAGCACCAATCATGTACATGTCGTATGGCAAAATTGTCATAAGCTCATTTTTTCGGCTCGCAACAATTCGAGGAGGGTGTTCTTTAAGTTTTGCTTTAGCTTGACCACACTGAGTGGTATGAAATTTTGCATAAGCCTTCATGTTACTGATTGTAGCAAAATAATTTCCGTAAACCTTACAAACACGGAAAGAAAGTTTTATTTGCACTGATGGACAGTAGAGGTCATAAGGTGTTGCCTGAAAGCTCGGCAGGAATGTGGTGGCATTTCGTGAAATATTCAGAGAAAGATTACGTAGAGTGATCCGTATTCATGTCGAACCTGTTTCTCCTAGACCCTCAAGCTGTAGGCCATCCTGTGTTTGAGCCAGAGGAACAGGTGGTGGCAAAATGCGATTCCGAATGATGAGGAATAATGAACTTTGACACGGCAGACAACATTTTGTGTCCTTACAGTTTACTAATTGCTAGCAATTCTGGCTTTCAGCAACGTGCTTGTTTCTCCATGAAGTATCTTTTTCAAGAAGGGGTTCAATTAGCTCAGAGTCCGTGGGGTCTACATAAGCCGTGATTGTAGGACACTCATCGACTACAGTGTTAGAACAAAATTTCTGCAAGTCTTTTTCCAGAGAACGCGATGTTAATATTCTCTTTTCCGATATAAACTGTTCGACCTTGCGCATCCAAGTGGCTTCTATAGGGATCATGCGGTAGAATCAAACCTACGAGTTCTCTTCTTAAAGGAGCCATTCTTCGTTCAACTCTATTAAAGAAACATCGAGCAGAAGCATTACAGACAACGAATACAGCATCCAAATTTCTTGTTAAAATGATGTACACTTATTTTGATAACATTTTCTGTAGCGTCAATTTTTGTGAAGGCATCAACAACATTGATTATGAGCACTGGTTTTCGTAAATATTCTGGTACAGTTCTCACGATTTTCCTAAGCTCTGGAAAATCGTTTACCCTGTTAAGATCACGTGCATGAGATAATGCGGTGGATGATGAATGTTTTTCCAACCTTATTTCTGTGAATGTTGGAGAGTGTATCTAACAGCTTCTCGTTCTCCAAACAGACTGCCTTTAATACCGATACCTGCATAGACTAATGGAATTCGTTTATGGTGATTTGCAATTACCCAGTAGTGATCAGGCAAAGTAACTCAGCATTCCACGTAAATCAGTATCGATGCTTGCATACTGGTTGCTGTTAATCCTAGAGGTACGCGTGCATTATCATCAAGACTCAGAAAACATACTTCCTGTTATACCGATAAAGAAGCAAGTTGATCAAGAAATGACATTGTTGCCATTTCGAAACCAGTATCTATATGTTTTGCATGTGATTCAGCTTTTGCTCGAATAAATTTTACAGATACATTACGCACACGGCGTTTTCCTTCTGAGAACAAGTTTCGTCATGAAAGGAGTCGTGAATAACCAGAGCTTCTATTAACATAATACCCATAATTCTTCAGCTTTTCCGTTAACTCAGATAAGGTCGTGAACCAACGATACGTGTCTTCAAGCGCTTCTTTTGGTTAGCAGAGTTCAATACATCTGTATCCGTAATTGCTTTCAAACGCAGTGGCTGTTCTTTTCTAAAGAAGAATAATATATTTTATCCCGTATTTTAAGCTAGGATTTGAGTTCAGGATATTTTTCACAAAGTTCACGTAAATTACTTTTCCTTGTAGCACGCTCTTTTATTTATCTCTACATTTCACGCTTTTTTTATATAGTCTTTTTTCAAGATTCTTTAGGTTCTGCAGTTTTACGGTTACTTCTTTTGTCTGTTGTTCTGTTGACTTTTCAATTTTGCATTCTTTCAGTATTGCAACTACATCTGCGCTTAAAACATCGATTTCATAATTCAGAGCTTTTTGCTCTGGTGGTAATGGAGTGGATATTTTTGTCCTAATTGACGAACATTGGTTTTGTTCTTCATTTTGTTTTTTTATCAGAAGAGACAAGAGCGGTTTCTGTTGCTGTAGGTGTTCAGGGAGGACAATTGGCTATAATGCTGGAAGACGCAGCTTGAGAAGCATTAGAAGGCGCAGTTTTAATACCGGCTTGTTGGGATTGTTTACCCCAGAATCACAAAAGTGGAGTTTTTCTCTGTAACTATTTTGATTTCCACTCACTAAAGTAATTTTCTCCTAATTTAGGTAAATTTAAATCTGCCTTGGTGAAGTTCCAAATGGTGGAGTTACAACGTTATCCTGTTTTTTTTCGTCTTTTATTTGGATGTGCTGTATTATATCCTGCTGCTGGAATTTCTTTTGCTTATCCATTCGAAATTAAAATGCCGCACATATATACAACCGTACTTACCCAGTACTGAATTCACTTTGACTGCGTGCTTTATTGAACATCATCTGCTGAGGTGAAATGACACGTAATTCGCGTCGAGAGAACGGTTGTGTCATAGTGGCGCCAGTCGTTGTGTATTTTCGTTCCACGACGGCAGCGATCAAGTTGTATTGACATTTAGCCTATCGAATGCTTTGTGACTCATTTACCTTCGTTCGGGTCTGTTTCTGCACTGCTACCCTACGGTGCACAACCCTTCTCAAAACAGCTCGGTCGACAACTCATTGGCATTCAGTTTATTTTTTAACTCGAAGAAACAGATATTTTAGGAATAGTATACAGAGTGGGTCTCAGGTACGCCTATACCCAGAAGACGAATACACATTGGAGTCGTATATTTCAGGTAAAATATAATTAAGCAGTCAACTTTATGTTCTCTCAGTAAATTAAGTTGAAAATGTTTTATTCTAAGAAGCACAAAATATACTGCAAACTCTGTCGTGAAGGACTGTGAGAAAAAGAAACCCTATCCCTCCACCATGATATAGAGACATATCTGAAAACAATTTAAATTTCAATGTGAACAAATGGGGAGTTTTTTTAATATTACGATACCACTATATTTTTGCTGCGGGACGTTCAAATTACAAAACATCTCCCCTCCAACATGTCACATTTGGTCGGGTTGTCAGGAATCCACCTCGCTTCCTGTAATCTCGGACGTACTTTATGGGCCTCGGACGTACTTTATGGGCAGCTTCAAAGAGTTTTTTTTTCTTATTTTGTTCGAGGGTTAAAGACCTTTGTTAGCAACTCGATGAGTTATGAGAAGTCTCCCGTTCTTGATATATGGTCACGCGTTCCACGGAAGAAAGATAGCCGGTGCCGCCAGACAAATGGAACATTCATGCCTCACGGGACTCGAACTCGCACCCACCTTGGACGAATAGACAAAATCCAGCGCTTGGGCTAATGCACCAAAGGGGCGGAATATAGGTAGCTGTAATTTGGTTTTGAAGGCCGTGCATGTATAATAGATCTTCTTGTCCGCTGCCCATGAAGTAGGTAGATCTCAACTTCATTCCGTGTTAATAGCAAAACAACACCTATACCATAGGCAATCATAATGTGGAAAAATATTCGATGTTACTATGTGAAAATTACTAGAGAATTGTGCTAAAATGAATATCGGATGCACAAAATAATATTGTATTCTCGTGAACTAATAAGTTAGTTTCAGAAACCAGGTCGAGCTGAAAAAGAAACATCACTAAATTCTGAAAATAAAAACAAAAAGAAATAATTATTGTACAAAATAAAAGTTTTGTATCTTAGGGATAAATAAATATATGAAAACATCAGATTTGTAAACAAATAGTATAGAATTGTTACAGTCCCGTAAAAAGTGAATTTCATTATTCAGTAAAAAATCATTAATAAATATATGAAAAATTATCGTTGGTCAGAGGCAGACGGCGAAATGACTTCATCGGATGTAGTCCTCCTGCCGCAAGTCGTAAGACACTGGTCTCGATTTCCACTTCTGCACCTGTAGATGACGCAACATATCCAGGCATAGTTCAGATTGACGAGTTCGGTTATGTTCTTTTGGCTCTCAGTATATCTCAATCATCGTGTTCTGTCGTTGCCTTTGGCTGTCCGCTGAACGCTAGCAGTTGGGTTATGCCAACCTCGATAAATTGGGGCTAACATCGTGCGATTGCGGTGTCATTTCGACCCAAACGCCTTGCGATACGGCGATTTGACCAACCAGCTTCTGTCAACCGAATTAATTGTACGTCCGCTTTGAAACTTGTACAGTTGCTATTATTGTGCCTTGATCCTACGTCCAGGTACCCTCACAGGCTGTGGTAGGTAATGCAACCGCAATCCACTTTAAGAATCATCCTTGTGTCCGAGCTTTGCTCTTGATAAACCCTCCTCGATGCGCGGTCCCCATGTACTGTGGCGAGCCGCTATTAAGTCACAAAACTTTATTTATTTTTTTATCATTTGCATGATCGGTCCTTAGGTATTTGCGTACTGGGTTTCAAAATAATCGAACGAATTTCTCAAGGAACTTCATTTTTAATTTTTTTTTGCAAAAAACTGTATTTTAAAATCATTGTTAGAATACAAAAGTGATGTACAAATCTTTTACAAGAAATGAAGATTTATCGATTGATGGAGATAAGCTGGAGATAACAGACACGTACGTTTATCTTGGACAGCAGATATCAAGTGAGGGTCACATTGATGAAGAAATTAGTCGGCGTACAAAACTTGCCTGGAGAGTTTTTGGAAGAAACATCATAATTTCCAAGAACAGTATGCCATTATGTCTTAGAAGAAAAGTGTTTGATCAATGCATCCTTCCATTGCTTACGTATGGTGCAGAGACGTGGACCTTAACTAAAAGAGACATACAAAGGCTGCAGGCAACTCAAATAAGTCTGGAGGGGTGCATGCTTGATATAACCAGGAGAGATAAGAAGAGGAACTCGTATATCCGAAAAATGACAAGAGTGGGAGACATCACGAGCAGAGTAAAATCCCTGAAATTTCAATGGGCTGGGCATACTGCCAGAAGGACAGCCCATCGATGGACAGACGAAATTTTAGATTGGATTCCAAGGGACAGGAAAAGACCCAGAAAAAACCGATATGGAAAGTGGGTGGATGAAACTCGAAAGTATGCGGGAGTAACATGGAGGAAATTGGCACAAGATAGACCGTTGTGGAAGAGGCTTGGAGATACCTTCGTCCAGAAATGTATTGATAATTGTTGACAATGATGAAGATGATGATTTGTTTATATTGGCTCAAAAATTATTTAATTTATCATACCAAACATTTTTATTCATCGACGCGCTGAAGTAGCATTGATTGCACAGTAAACTAAAATAAGTAGAGCCTTATTATTTTGCTCACAGTTTATTCTTCTTTAAATAATGTACATTAACTTCCTAGAAAACAAAATTTCACTTAACGTGTGATAATGATAGCTATTATTACCTTACACCCTTTCAGTAGGTTACTCTATTGACAATATGAAACGGTCGAAGCCTGTTTCCCTTTCACACAATTTGAGGAAATGCTTCTGAAAATGTCTCATAATTACGACGTTTTATCAAAAGTGTTCACCGATTCACAAGAAAACAATTTATGTTCATTTAAAACTACTGCGAAATTTTCTTCGTGTATTTCAATAGATCTCGTCGGGGGTTTTAAAATGATACCACGGACAATCGTGTTGCGCACACGGTTGACCAGATAGACTAAGTAATAAGCGGCGACACGCACTGAAATATTGCGTCAACTCCACCGCGCATAGAGAGCGAGGTAGCGTCGAGCGCACGATGTATTTCGCAGTATGCGAATTGGACTCCATGCGTTTTGTGAACATGCTAACACGAATAGTGTGTGCCACGTATATTTAACGCTATAATAATTTCAATCGGAACATATTTTTATCACAGACAGTCGGCCGTAATTGGCCCTGTACTAGCCGCGGAGTTAGACCTAGTCCTACGTCAAAAAAAAAGAACTGTAAGGTTTTGGACACAGTTTATTCTGTTTTAAAGAGAGCACATTAGCAACCGTAGATCTGAATTTTCGGCCACTATTGACCGGTGAGAAGTTACTTACATAAAAGCCATTAAATAGGCTACTTTTGGACAATATGAAACTGTAGAAACGTGACTTCCTTACAGATAGTTTGAGGAAGCGCTTTCGAAATTAAGTCTCAAAAATCTTTGTGAGTGAAACTTCATGGCTCTTTATGTTTATGAATCAACGAGAGAACTCAGGTACTTCTATTATTTGCAATCATCGCTTTCTGCTATAGATTAGCTAATTTCTACAGCATGCAAAAGTCAATTAGGAATTAACAGCTGAACTGCATTTTCTTTCATTTCGTTGGAATTTCCTGGCATGTGTATGAGAAAATTCCGAATTTTTCGAGGAACACATAATTGTTACTAATAATTCGTTTTACTTCGCTTTAATTTTAACATTATCCATTGCTTTGCGAGTGTCCTTCTATACCAAATACGAATCTTTGACTTAAAATTGAAAGATATTAAAAAAGAAGCATACATATAAATAAAAAAAATATCTTAGGTGATCTGATGCATTAAAATTGTCGCCCATTCCATTTAGCGTGTGCTCTGCATGGTTGATTAATGTTTCTTTTCGAATTTGCAATGTAAATTTCCTAGAAAACAGGTTCCTATACATCTCGTGGGTTATTATATAAGCGGCACAATCATAGAGAGGGAATAATAAAACTAAAATACTAATGAAATGCATTCGCGCTCCACAAAATTCGAAACGAATCTTATTTGGTAGACTACACGACCATTTGCTGAAACCAGTGTAGCAGGGAGTATGATACTAACAGGATTCGCAAAGAGTGATTATCAAGATTAAAACACATTTCTGAGAGGCGTAAGTACACGTGCGGTATAAAACTTGATCAAAGAACGCCGTCAAATACCTCTGTAAATAAGCACTCTCCACTTTGTGGTAGTTCAATGAGAAATATTTATTTGTTTAATATCCTTGCTTTTATCAGGACACGGTCCTTCAATGACACTACTAAGACACGCTTTGACAAAGTTTCCTTCGAAATATGGCTTTGAGGGCTTTGCAATTTTTTCACTGACAATAAAGCTGCGTCGAACAGTTTTGTTTGCTTTATGATTCGGTTTGTTGAAAGCATCTGTACCGCTGCTATATTTTCTTCAAATTCTGTATTCTTTCCTTTCTCTGCTGACATTTCAAATTGGTGTAATTGGCGTGCTTGCAATTATAATGCTTTTTCAGGGTGTGTTCTTTCACAAAGGAAATAGTTTCAAAATAAATTAATCTAACAGGGTTTTTTTTCTGAGTCACAAAAAATAATCATCAGTCCATTTTTCTTGAAATACACGCCACACATTGTTCACTTTCCTCTTCTTCAATGATGTCATATTAATAACTCAGAACGTCTGCACAATTATAACAAAAGAAAATTAATAAAAAATTATCGGTATTCCACAAGGTATGGTTAAATATAATAAACTAGACTGTAACAACTTCATAAAACGCTCAATTCAATACTGACAGTTATGAGCGACGGTTCTACTTGCGTGCATCACGCACAGTAACGGCGCAATGGCGATCTTTCACCCCTTCTTTTTAGTCGGTCGCTGGAGAGGGTGTTCGTGCCTGCAACTTTCTCCTCCTCACGTCAATAAAAAAGAATTGTAGCTGTCGTCTGACTCTGCCAACCATCGGCGCTTCAGGTGTCAGGACCAGTTGCTTCTCTTCCCGTGATTCAAAGGCAGATATTACTGTCGACGTGCTGCAGTCTATCTGCGTGATACTTCTAGGGGCCGATACCTCCTGAAACCTAATGATCCGTAGATGGCAACATGCGAGATTCAGTGAAATTTGGAAAAGACCTCGCGGGCCGAATAAAATTAGGGCGATGGCCGGATGTGAGCCGCGGGCAGTTCACTACACAAACCTGGTCTAATTGCTTTGTAGCATACACTTGAAGTGAAATCAAGATTTTACAGAAAAATTCAACATATTTCTCATGAAAGAACAGAATTCACAGTTCAATTCATTTTTAAACCAGAAAGCGAAGACTTTACTGACAAATGCCTATTACGCATGATTTTTTTCAATTACTCGTGTACTCATTGAAAAACCAAGAACGATACAAAACTTATTTTAAGTGTTTAGGACTACCACTTACACATACACTGACGGAAAAAAATCCCAACACCACGAAAAAATAGTTGTAGAGGAATGAAATGGCGACAATACATTTGTATAGGTGACATATTTAATCGATTAAGGTTTCAAGATCACAGCTTAATGTAAGCGCGAGAAGAGCCATTTTAAATGTGAAATGCTGGTACATTAATAACCGGTGTAACACCAGAATGTTGAATGCAAGCATGCAAACGTTCATGCATTGTGTCGTACAGGTGCTGGATGTCAGTTTGTGGGATGGAGTTCCATGCCTGTTGCACTTGGTCGGTCAATACAGGGACGGTTAATGCTGGTTGGGGGTGACGCTGGAGTTGTCGTCCAATGATGCCCCATAAGTGCTCGATTGGAGAAAGATCTAGTGATCTAGCAGGCCACGGCAACATTTCGACACTCTGTAGAGCATGTTGGGTTACAACAGCGTTATGCGGGCGAGCGTTATCCTGTTGGAAAACACCCCATGGAAAGCTGTTCATGAATGGCAGCACAACAGGTTGAATCGCCAGACCGACGCACAACTGTGCCGTCAGGGTGCGTGGGATAACCACGATAGTGCTCCTGCTGTCATAGGAAATTGCTCCCCAGACCATAACTCCAGGTGTAGGTCCAGTGTGTCTCGGCCGCAGACAGGTTGGTTGCAGGCGCTCACCTGGCCTCCTTCTAACCAACAAACGTCCATCACTGGCACCTAGGCAGAACCGGCTTTCTTCAGAAAACACAACAGATCTCCACTCCGTCCTCTAGTGAGCTCTAGCTTGACACCACTGACGTCGCAAACGGCAGTGGTTTGGAGTAAGTGGAATGCACGCTACAGGAGGTCTTGCTCGGAGCTGTCCTTCAAGTAACCGCTTTGTAAAAGTTCGTTGTGTCACTGTGGTGGCAACTGCAGCTCGAATTGTTGCCGCACCATGATGCGCCACTGCCATACGCGGTACACGGCGGTCTTCCCTCTCAGTAGTGCAACGTGGCCGGCCGGAACTCGGTCTTCTTGAGGCAGTACCTACCCTTGACCACCGCTGCCAACAATCATGCACAGTGGCTACATTCCTGCAAAGTCGTTCTGCAATATTGAGGAAAGAAAATCCACCTTCACGTAGCATTATTACACGACCTCGTTCAAACTCCGTGAGCTATTGATAATGGCTTCTTCGTCTTCTTAAAGGCATTCTTGACTAACATCAACACACTACGTCGAATCTCAACGATAACTAACGCTCACGAACGTTACAGCGCGTATTTACAGCAAACCTGCTTTGTATGTTCCGAGGGGCGCTACTAGCGCCACACGTATGCGCCGAGCGCGAAATCTGAAAGACGTCATCTTACAGATGTACTCTCACCGTCTACCAACTGACGTTTATCTAACACAACCTCTTCTTGGTGTTGGGATTTTTTTCCGTCAGTGTATACAGCAAAAAAACTTTGTGGTAAGTGCGGCAGAGCCTGTTCAAAATCCGGAACCCCACGAAAGATCTATTGTACTAAACCTTAGACATGATGTATTTATCACATACTGAAAATTCAACTCCTAACTTAGATGATGAAACAACGTTTTTATCGATGACAGCCCATTTATGTCAGGATTTTTATTTACAGTATACTTGCTCCCTGTATTCGTACAACGTGAGCATCAACCCACTTAAAGTAAACATTTAAGAAATATTGTACACCGGCAGTTGTAATTATTTCATTATGTACTTCTTTTCAAAAATAAAAAACTGAACTTCAAGAACAAGAAGTGTGTAACCCTAAATTGACAGAAACCTTGAAAAAAGAAATCCAAGAACGCTGCGGCTAGGCACTGAAAAAATTATATTCACCTAACATTCTTTATTATACTGATATGATTGGTGTATACCTGGTGAAAACAGATTATTTCTCAGTCACTTTAAATTTTCTACTTGCGGATTAATAATACATTGTAAATAACCTTCATATGTCTTATGATCGTTTTAATGCTGTTTTTAAACATCTGTTACATGCAAAATTTTATTAAGTCAATGCTTTTTTAATAGCTTCACTGACATACTGACATTAAATGAAGCATTAAAAAAATTATGTGCTTATGCTAGATTTCTTTGTTTATGTACACTTTGTTAGTTCAAGAAAGAAGGAAACTGACAAGCACAAAATATTCAGATCTCACAATGAATTTGAATTTGTGTCTTCTACATGCATAATCCGTTCGGATAGTTGTTATCATGAATAAATCTTTAGGAAAGACCTCCCATTAAGAAAAACGCGGTATATCCTAAACTATACTTACTGGTTTTGCTTTCTAATTTATCATACATTCAAAGCAGCTGAGGAAACAAAATTTCATTGTTCAGATATTGAAATACATATATCGTTTCTCAGATATATTTGTGTTAATACGCAACACATTTCAGTTTCGTTTCGCTACAACTGATGCACATTAAACTTGCTATAAATGCATTGTACATTTAATACTGTTTCTCTGAATATTACATCCATTTTGTAAGCAGAATGTGATTTCTTTCGTAAGTGGGAATGACTTCCCTTCCTAGTTAGCCAATAAAATTTGAAGGGCTTTTTCTGAAAGTTTACTTCATACAGTCATGCAAACACATTGCAATGGAGTAGATGCAGAACAACAGCATCGCAACGCAAAGTGTACCGCAGCATCTGGCTTTCTACCGCACATAGTGTCCAACAGAGTAAAAAAAACTAGAAATTCATTAGAATACTTTTGTCGTATATTATGACAAACTTAACCGAAACTCCATTACATACTCGTTACATGGAAAGGATTATATCATGCCTTCACCAAGGAGACTTTCAGAAGCCGTCTATTACCTGAACATATGCGACAGACCAACCACGTAATTTACAAAAGTTAAAGGATCTGCTAGTAACGTGTTGGTACCAGATACCTCAAAACATTTTTAGAAATGTTGTAGCGTTCGTGCATCGCCGGATAAGAGCAGCTTTATCTGGTCGTGCTGGACGAACATTATATTTGACAGGTCCTCATAATACACTGGCGGAAAGTGAAAAACGAACACCAAGAAGGAATTGGCGGACGATCATAAAATTTACATATGTTAATGGGGTCGAGTGTACGTAGGTGTGATGTTAATTTCGGGACCAATCGGTGAGCGCTTAAGCCACAGCACGGCATAATATGCAAATTATCGTCGGTGGTATTTAAAGAGTACGGCAAAGTGAATGTAATCAGTCGTCGGCGTACGGAAACGTGCGAAGACCCTGAAGAAGCTGCAATGCCTGGACATGGAAGACGAGTACGATTTCAGCAGCTATCGAACTTTGAGCGAGGTCGCCGAGTCGGACTCCGCGAGGCCGGGTGGTCGTATCGTCGCATTGCGGAGCGAATTGGACGGGAAGTATCGCGGTGGTACGATAGTAGCGTAGATGTTCCGAGGAACATTCCCACACGAGAAGACGTGGAACCGCGAGTCACAGACGGACTGATCAGCGGACCGATCGACGAATAAGAAGAGCAGCGTTGTCAAGCAGAACATCCACTGCGACGCAAATCCGAGCTGCCGTTGCACCTGAGGTGACTGGGCAAACAATCCGCAACAGTCTACTGGATGCAGGACTACGTGCACGTGTGCCTCTGGCATGTGTACCTCTGACTCAAGCCCACCGTCAGGAACGGCTGCAGTGGTGTCGCCAACGTCTGCACTGGAGAACGCAATGGCGATCTGTCGTGTTCAGCGATGAAAGCAGATTCTGCTTGGGAGTCTCCGATGGCCGTATGCGTGTTCGCAGACGCACAGGGGAGCGTCTCCATCCTTCTTGCATCCGCCAGCGACACAGAGGGCCTACACCTGGTCTCTTGGTGTGGGGAGCGATCAGCTATCACTCACGTACACAACTAGTGTTTGTACCGGGTACGTTAAACAGCACCTCCTACATCAACAACATCATTCAGCCAGTTGTTGTGCCATTTGTAAGGTCGGTCCATCGTGGTGTTTTCCAGCAAGATAAAGCACGCCCACACACGGCACGTGCAACGCAACATGCACTTCAGGGTGTGAGACAACTTCCATGGCCTGCACGTTCAACGGATTTGTCCCCCATTGAGCACGTGTGGGATTTTATGGAACAACAACTTATCCGGTCTCCATGGCCAGCCACTACCATACCCGATTTACGCGTCCAAGTTGAGGATGCTTGGAACTCAATACCCGAAACATACATCCTAAATCTGTACGACAGACTCCAAGCCAGAACTGCCAAGTGTGACGCAGTTCATGGCGGTTCAACCTCGTACTAACCATGTTACATGTAAATGTTATTTTTCAGTTTAGCAGCAAATACTGCTGTATTTTGCCATAATGTTTTGATCACGTTATCCTCTGTATTCAGTTATTATCCTGTATAAATTTCGTTGGTATCAGACGTCTCCTTCTTGGTGCTTTTTTTCACTTTCCGCCAGGGTATTTCGGCTCTTCAGTGCATAACTCTGAAGCCATCTGATTTGTGAAATATTTATTTTTTCGCAAACAGAAAGCCGCAGAATGAACAAATGCAATGAGTGGGCAAATTGTTATGACCACCAGGCCATTTTACACAGAGAAGCTAAGTTGCAGAGCTGCTGAGGCAAGATTGCCGAAACGGCAAAGACAGGGAACGCTTTAAGCATGGAGAGGCTAATGATCGGCAGTGCGCAAGAAATAATGGGAAAAAGACGCAATCTTACGGTCTTCGAACGTGAAATGATCGTTCGCGTTCGTGCTCGAAGCATTAATGCGAGCATTAGTTATGGAGAGACTAAAAGTGCATTGATCACAAAAAAAAATACTGAGGGAGATAGCTGTCATCTACACATGGAGACAGACAGACATTTTCTTGTCACGGCTAGGAGAAATTGCCGCGACAGTAGAACAAGGAACCAAAACCACGAAGGTTTTTTCGTTGAGCTCCAAAAGGAGAGGGAACCTTTGCGCTGGAAGATTTTTCTGTCTCCCTTCCAGCCTTGTCGGTGGAGCCCCTGCCCTTTCAGACGAGAAGAACCGCCTGTTAACCGTTATTGCAGCTTGTTAAGGTGCCTCATTTGCCAGACAGCATTCATAGGTTATCCAGAGAAACTGTGATCTGTACTTAGACGTTTTTAATCCATCGTTCCAGGAAGTTAAATAAACGTTAATTTATTTCCTTGGGCCGGGGAATTTTTGATATTTTCGGAGATTAGTAATAAAATTGGCCGTTAGCTGCGTCGATGTTAAGCAGGTAGAACCAGCAGTCTAGAACTTAACCACATCCTTATGTTTCATATTCGTTTAAACTTTTCTTTGCATACGATATGCCTCGTGCACTACTTTACGCATCCTCCATATTTCAGTTGTTAAACGCTTACTTTATTGTGCTATGATGACGTTTTGCTATCAGAATCTGAGATAGAACAATTTCGAAAATTCTTCTAGAAATACCTTGCGTTCAAAGATCAAAGCACCCCATGGAACACACTATAAAAATGTGCTCCGCTGGGGAACTCTGTAGTCCCTATATCCCGCTTCCCCAAAGGTGAGGGTGGCACAGGGACACAGAAAACCGGCTGATGCTTGTTATATCACTATTCTGTAATTTAAAAAGCTTCAAAGTGGGTTTAGAAAATTCCACACGTTGCAAAAACAACTTATTTTAAATCACTATAATTAGTCAGTTTAAGTTCCCCATTTTTGAATGGAACTACATATTTACTCTTATTTAGTGTTAAAGTTCACCATTTGAATGAAACTTTTGAATGGAACTACATATTTACTCTTATGTATATACAGTTTAAGTTCACCATTTTTGAATGAAACTATATTTACTCTTACGTTAAAACTATATGTTTAACTTTGTTCTATTATTATTAATAATATATATTTATAAAGAAAATTTATTTAAGTCCGTTATGCTTATTAGTTCTAGAAAACTATAATACACATTTTAATCTACGCACTGCACTGGATAAGTTATTTGCCCTGTGACCAAAAATAAATGCTACGCTGGTAATCCATTATTCACACTGTGATCAACACTAAACGCGCTGTTGTGGAAACAGTATTTATACTGTGATTAAAAATAAAGCAAATTAACTGTTATATTTTATGCTAAATATTAACGCTAAAATTTAGGTGGACTATAACAATAGCAGGATTAAATTTATAATATTAAAAAAAAGGCAAAAGCGGTATCATGGCATTAACTTTGCTTGAATGCTAATTATTCGGCAACATTCTAGTACAGCAGCATCATTTGGCTGCATTCTTAATTATCATTTGAATTACTTTCTTATAGCATACATATCCTTGACTGCTTTAAAGTTAACGTCTGTGTCGTTATTTCTTTCAGTTGAGTTTAAATATTGTATTTTTTGACGTACCTGTTAGTTTACCATTACAGCCATTTCTGAGTGAATTGTTCGTCTGTAAGTTGTTTTTTGAACATTCTGTTCATTATCATTAGTTTAACTGTCCATACAACCTCTTCACCATATTCCTTATTTTTTTTCACTGAGTATAACCTCTTTTCTTTTCGACCAAATATGGTAATTCGATTCTGCTATAATTATTGGATATAGAATATTCTTCTTTTTTGGTATCAGGTACAACCTTATTTTCTGAGAAGCGCATCCGGGCCACGACGAAAGTCCTATCCATGCATGCCTGGTAAACACAATATGCAAACACATAGAAGAAAGCCGTATACACCCAATTTGATCTTCTGCATAATACAGCTGAAGAAACTTTTATTAGTTAGATCAAAAAGTGATGATATTATGACAACACAAATTAATATCATATCTAATAACATTTTTCTTATAAATAAGTGTAAGAGAAATGAAGTATATTTATGACATATTTACGTTAAATAATTAATTTAAGCTCCAAATATATTTTATGCAATACCATTTTATTTCCTGATATACATACTTTCATTTCTTCTTGTAAAGAACCAAAGTGTCCAAATGCTGTGTTGTCTTGAAAAGAAATAAAGGAATGTAAAGGTTTAGGTTTTCATGTATGATAGAAATGCTGAGTAAGAACTTTTGGTTCCGGTTGAACCTCAAGTTTTACTTATTGTTTCGAAGATGTACAGGGGTAGTGGATTTCTTCAATCACTTCATTGGTAGTTGTGCTGTTATTCAGTACATCGTAGCTCATAATGTTTCGTACTGAAACGGATATTTTTCAAAATAAACGATTTTCCTCAATTCAGATATCCTACTATGACAATAGGCCTACATCTTCTTGTATTGTGGCGGATAATGAAATTTTAAGCCCTGACGAAATCCGAAATGATGTATGGAGACTTACGACACTGGAAAAAGCCACTAATTGCTGAAAAAGCTACAAACACCACTTACAATGCTGCGTAAAGTCGACCTCTTTCATTCAGCGTATTCCTACAAGACGCTTCCGTGACTAGGTACTGCTCAACCGCTTCTTTCAGTATTCTTCTACCGGTTACTTTCCCTTCCCAACGAAACTTCCATTCACCGGACTCCACCTTCACTCCGTCGCCGATCCGTCATCTTAGGTCTACCGCACGTACTCTTCCAAGCCATCGTACTCCCAGGTAAGTACTTCAGAAAATGTCTCTTGCTTTATCTAACAATACTGTATTTTTGCACTTTTCCCCATTAGTTTGCATGCTTAAAAAATTGTACGTCGCACTTTTCCCACACAGTTACATTTCTCCGGCGAAATTATTTAGGACACTAAAGTACACGTTTACCATTTTTTCCGTTGGGGTTTTAACGACCACCGTGAGCAAACACCCTGGTCTATAAGCAGTCACCTATCCCTAATTTACTGCCTCTGGTTCCAGGAAAGAGAGTGAGCCGGTTCCGTAAAACAAACACAACATTCATACATCACCGAGATTCGAACACTGACCCATATCGGACGAATGATCAGAAGCCATAGCTTAGACAACTACGTCACAGGGACCCTCTACTGAATCTGTTACTTCTGGAAACGATCATTTTCGTTCCATCGCCTATAAAGAGATTTGTGTGACACTCAGACATGACTTGTTGGAGCAAGTGAATAATCGCGTTGCCCACTTTGTATAAAATCTGTATGTCTATAAGATAAACATCTGAAATTTAGTCAAATGCTTTCGTGTAATCAACATAAGCCACGCTCAAGATTATTTTCTTGTTAAAAGACTGATTCACCGCAATACTACTAATAATAACTTGGCCTTCACATCCTTGAGATTTCATATCACAACCTTTTTTCTAGTTTCATCACACCGCTCTCTTTTAAGTGCTTGTAAATCTTCATAGTTAATTTTGAAGCTTAAAAAGTGTTGGAAAACATGCAATATATTGATGGATTTGTTGTATTATTGACTTTTGGTATAGTATAGTTTCGTGTTGTGTCCGGGTTTGAATGCTGCTGAGGCATGGATGTTGTGTATCTCTTTCGGTGCTGGTTTTCTCCATTCCCTGGAACCAGCGACCCTAAATTCAGCCCGTTCGACTTCTTACAGCCCATTGAGTTGCTCACGGTGTGTTAAAGCCTTTAATCATAACAGAAAATATTCTGAGATTTTGAGAAACAAATGCTATTTAAATGGATCCGTACAATTCATCAACGATGACAGATTCTCTAAGATAGCGCTCCTCTTTCACATAATTGCATCTCTAACAACAAATCGCAGCTCCATATATCAGCACACGAGATAAGTGAAAACTTCTGGCAGTGCGGACACAAATGGATTCAAGGCTAAGTTAATTCTGGTACCATTTTATGATATTTCATTTGTTTCTATAAAATGATTGGAATTTTCGGAGAATGGTTTTTACTTAATTTCCTCTTAAAAAGATAGAATCATATTTGAGCCGAAATAATATATTACAACGCCAGCAATCACAAGGTTTACTGAATAATTTCCATTCTGATAAATATGTAAATTTTCTGGAAGAGCTCTAAATGCTTCAATCTGAAATGTTACTTTAAAATAATAAAAACAAATGTTATATCTTAAATTACACTGCTGCTCTAAATTTTTCTTAGACGCCGCCCCGGTGGCGCAGTGGTCTAAGTAATGCCATCTGATCATTCGTCCGAAAGGGGTTGGGGTTTGAGTCCTTGTGAGTCATGGATGCTATGTATGTGTTACGGCACAGGCTCTATTCCTTTCCATGGAACCAGTGACCCGAAATTAGGGACAGGCGGCTGGTAATAGTCCATTGAGTTGCTCACTGTGGTTGTTAAACCTCTAATCAAATACAGAAACTTTACTTCTTAGAACATTTTGCAGGCATACTAATAATCAAACAATTTGGCCGCTTACTGCAAGTTTTCTTTCTGCAAATTTAAATGTTGTGATCTACAATTCTTCTTAGCCAATGTGTGGCACAAATGACATTAATGTTTGAATTTTCTGAGCCAGAGGATTATTGTAAATGGATCATGGATTTGCAGACCAAAAGTACGAATAACGAAACAGTTTCTGAAAAAGTTATTGTTTTAAACTGAGACGAATTCCAGTTTAAAACAATTACATTTCCATTCCACAACATTCAGTCTAGTTAAGGCTTACAGATATCCCTCAATTCAGGAAAATAAAAATACACTTCATTGACCTAATTTAAAGAGATATATATCTATATATATATATAGACAGATAGATAATTATGCAAGACAGTAAGAAAGCGTGTCACTGAAGACGTAAGGAAATTCAACTGTGAACTAGGGAGGAAAGCAATTGAAAACAACCAAAGCCTAAGGGACATCTCAGTAAGAAGAAAACCGATTATGGCACTGAGAAAAGAAGATAGTTTTGTAACAAGAAATAGAGGCGAAATTTTGACAAGAGTGAAAGATTTCTACTACAAATTATATGAAAGGGATGATACATGTACTCCAGACATCATGAAAGGTACCAGTGCCAGAGTTCTTCCAGTCCTCCCAGCAGACGTTACACATGCAATCAAGAACATGAAGCGGGGAAAAGCTCCAGGAAAAGATGGAATTATTGTAGACATCATACAAGAAGCAAATGGAGAAACTGAAACAGTACTCGCCCAAGTTTTCACTCGATGCCTTAATGAAGGGAAGATTCCTGAGGATTGGAACAACGCTACAATGATCCTTCTGCATAAAATAGTTGACATTAAGGATCTCAGGAACCACAGACCTATCAGCCTCCTATCAGTGGTTTATAAAATCGTCACTAAAGTTCTTTCACACAGCTTGAAGGTAACATTGGACATGGCTCAACCGAGAGAACAAGCTGGATTCAGGAGTGGCTACAGCAATATAGATCATATCCACGTACTGAGAGAACTAATTGAAAGAGCAAGGGTATAAGAACTTCCATTGCCCATGGCTTTTATCGATTATGAAAAGGCCTTTGATTCGGTGAAACCATCAGCAGTTACAATGGCTTTGAAATTCTGCGGTATTGAAGATGCATACAATAATATTCTTAACAACATCTATTAAAATGCAAGTGCAAAGATTCACTGTTTGTTTGAAAATACAACACACATAAAAATTGGAATGGGAGTGAGACACGGTGACACCATATCTTCCAAGCTCTTTAATGCCACATTTTTTTTTTTTGATTGGAGGTTTAACGACCACCGTGAGCAACTCAATGGGCTATAAGCAGTCGCCCGTCCTTAATTTAGGGTCACTGGTTCCAGGGAAGGGAGAGAGCCAGTGCCGTAAGACAAACACAACATCCATGCCTGACCGGGATTCGAAACCGGACCCCTTACGGACAAATGATCAGAGGCAGTGCCACAAAAAAAATGTCTTTCTATCACTGAACTGGGAAAACAAAGAGGTAAATATTAATGGAGATTATCTAACTCAACTTCGTTTTGCTGATGAAGTAGTCATTTTGGCAACGACCCCATCAGAGCTGCAGAGCATGATCCAGGAACTTGCTGACAAGAGTAAAGAAGTGGGATTAAAAATGAACTTCCAGAAGACAAAAGTGCTATACAATGCTTTTACAAGAAATGAAGATTTATCGATTGATTGAAAAAAGATGGAAATAACAGATACGTACATTTATCTTGGACAGCAGATATCAAGTAAGGGTCACATTGATGAATAAATTTATCGACGCATAAAACTTGCCTATAGAGGTTTTGGAAGAAACAGCAAAATTTTTAATAGCAATATGCCATTAAGCCTTAAAAGAAAAAAAGAAAAATGTTTGATCAATGCATCCTTCCAGTGCTTACGTATGGTGCAGAGACGACGACCTTAACTAAAAGAGACATACAAAGGCTGCAGACAACTCAAAGAAAAATGGAGAGGTGCATGATTGGTGTAACCGGGAGAGATAAGAACAAGAACTCGTATATCCGAAAAATGACAAGAGTGGGAGACATCATGTTCAGAGATAAATCCCTGAAATGGCAATAGGCTGTTCATACTGCCAGAAGAACAGACCATTGATGGACAGCCGAAATTTTAGATTGAATTCCTAGGGACAGGAAAAGACCCAGAAGAAGACCACATGAGAGATGGGGGGATGAAATTAGAAAGTATGCAGGAGTAACATGGAGGAGACTGGCACAAGACAGACCGTTGTGGAAGAGGCTTGGAAATGATTTCGTCCAGCAGTGGATTGATAATGGTTGGCAATGATGGTGATTATATATATAACTGATCAATAACACACATCCAACGATAACAAACCTGATTTTCGGTTTTAGTGTACAATATTCTTAATAGCATATGATTTTAGCTGATTTTACAACGAACTTTTG
The DNA here is from genome assembly GCA_039090855.1 of Macrothele yani. Taxonomy (NCBI): domain Eukaryota; kingdom Metazoa; phylum Arthropoda; class Arachnida; order Araneae; family Macrothelidae; genus Macrothele; species Macrothele yani. The sequence goes on from CM077016.1 coordinate 7,717,019, forward strand.
TTTCAGGAGAATTATATTTGGAAATCTCAGCTTCAAAGCGTTTCTCTATATCAACAATATTCAAATTAGTTACCAGTATTTTAAATGAATTTGTAACTCTATCATTTACAAAATTCATATTAGGTATGTTTTCCGAAACTTAGAAGAAAAAATCCCCCTGTCCTTATCGCTTAATAAGCTTATATGAAAATTTCGTGCAGTCAGATGAAAGAGGCCAGAACTTTCACAATACTAGGAAACAGTAAATATAAGAGAATTTGCAAGAAACGATTTGACACAAAATTAATATTTTTAAAGACTCTTTCTCCAACAAATTTACTTTTGAAATTACTTTTAGCCATACATAATGATATTCTATAAAGAAACACAATTGAAGCATCCCCCCCCCCCCCGAATATTATAGGTAAATGTAGATAATCAGAAAAGGGTTGTGCTTGTGGGCCTGGTATTCCATGGCAGGGTTTCTAATGTTCAGTTATTTTAAAAGCTTCTCATATACTACGCTTTTCTAAGAGAAACGACACCACACTTACACATTTGCAATTACCATTTACGAACAAGTGCACTCAATGCAAACTTTCATTTTTATTCTTATCTTTCAGGACCCGAAACCCTGTAAAAAATGTTTCCTTCGTTATGTTCATTTGTTTCTTATAATGCTTTCGTCTTCACAGAAGAGTAGATATCCGTTCGGTATGCTACCCTATGGTGTACTCTTAAATGTCCTAGGTATCACTTGGAACACACATGATTAATTATCCGTTGACCCTTTAACCGGCTGTAATGAATTAAGTCTCGTTCAGAAAATTAGGCTGATATCAGCTGAGACGAACATTTTCCCTGTCTACGAAAGAGGGTGAACCCAGCTGGAAGGAGTAAACTTGCGAATTAGAAAGCTTCACTTTTAACTTATCTTGGTTAATGCGAGTGGTCGTTTAGGTAGAATATTGACGCCTATCCTTTCTAACTGAGTAGCAGCTAATATCTCCATAATAACAGCGACTGTGGCTTCATGTTTGGGTCAGGGGACTAGACTTTCTTAATCATATCTTGTGTCACTGAGCAGAAAATAAACCGTATTTTTGGAGATGCAGATAAGACGGGAAATGGAATTGTTTTGCCATAGCTTTCGTGAAATCTTACCACTTCGTTAAACTTTTAATTTGTACAGCGCGGAAAGCTTTGGGCACCATTTTGGTGAGTACAGAGATAATTTAAAGTGTTAAAATATAAAACTTCCTGTTTACTAACATGTAATTAAAGATTTAGTTTAGAATACTAATAATTCCGCGCCTGACCGACTGATGATCTTCGGATAATGAAACAAGTGTCTAGAACAAGAAGGTATGAGTAAATTGTATTCGATTCAGAAGTATGTAGTGTGAGTAAAACAACTGCTGGAAATGCAAAGCTTTTAATATTTTACGAAGGTTTGGAAAAACGTTCAAATCTTTTGGGAGTTGCTAAATTTCAATGAAATTTTAAAATGAATTTTCAGACTCGAATCTAAAGCAGATTCATTCGCTGTTCGTGTACATGAAAACTAATTAAAATATCCTTTCATTAAGTATTAACCAGATTTGATCTTTTTCTGTTTGGGTGTCATATGAAGTGTTCAGTTTTTTGCCAGTACCGAATCGGAATTCGAAAGTATGTCAATAAGATCTTGCATCAAGGGCGTGTGGTGTACTGATTTCCTAATCGCTTCGGTTCTTATGTTTCAAGTAGATAGAAACGTGTTTAGGTATATCTTGTAGAATTTGCATAGTTGAAATAAATATCAAGATGCACGACTGATCACCGTTTACGTTCGATGAGATTTATGAGTTATTTGTTGGAGTGTTTACATGGCGAGCTATATATATATATACTCCATGACTATTCTACACAAATAGTATTACATTATCCATAACATTAATTTGGCTCCTGTGTTTAAGTGGGATATATTGAAGAAGTATTCGAATAAGACTAATGAATCAGGCGTAGAACAATGTTATACAGCAACACATTTTACAATGACTAAAACGACTATTCCCGTTAATGACATTTACGGATAATATTATGAATCCAGAATTTCATTTCTTTGCGTCACTTTAGCTCAGTCATATAATCTTAGATACAGTGCGTAAGCTTCACGTTTTTAAAATGTGCACGATTACTCAGATAATATGTGTAGCAAAATGTTATTAGGCTTCATCACTCAAATATGTCTATATTCAATTAGCATTCTAAAGAATTCAGAGTTCAATTAATCCCTCAAAATTATAATTCACACAAAGATTATTGAACTTACCCAGAACATTATAAGAAATCGACTTCTGCACTCCTACTCTGTCATTAAAATCCCTAGGTATCGTAACTTTCGCTTTTCAACCAGACTGGCTCAAAACAGTTTTTAGCTCATTCCAGAAATCTTCCTTCCTATCAGAAGGTTCCTAGTCACAAGGATCATGTACCACGATAAGTATTATTTTCTGAAGTTTCACTTCCAAAAAATCCAAAGAATTCTCTCAAATATGCAGCTACAGTAAATCAATGTTGTTGTTTTATCTGTTGCTGTGGCAGATACTCTGCGGGCAATATCATCGCCCTTGTCGTCGCAAAGTGCATCTTCGCCTATGAAACGGATAGGTACGTTTTAGGTACAAAGTTTCAAAAAGGACTGTTTTACTGTATTTTTTAGTTTCTCTTATATCAATTTTGATTTACAAAAAGTGTATCTCACAATTTTTGACCTTGTGCGTCACTGAATGTTTCATCATGTTCTACACATTACCTGATTTTATATCATGAAATTGAATTTCGACAATTTTTGATAATTACTTTTACTGCAGGTTTAATTGGAAGAATGCAATGCTTTGGCGTGTTTCTACGTTTAAAGGGAAATTTGTGCCAGTTGTATTGCGTTATTGGTCAATTTTTGGGTTTCAATTTTGTGAAGTTGCTTGAAACAGCATAATGTGTGCTCCTTGGTGGCACCCAAAACGTTCCTGAATGAAAGGTTAAGCTATTCCAGATTCCTGCTATTATTTGCTGACGGTGACGTGACCGTGGATCAAGATAGCACACGAAACATCCATTTTTTACATGAGTCGTACGTTAAACAGGAAGTGCAAATGAGGAGTGCAATGAAAGAAATTTAAACGTCCTTCTAATTGCAAAATTTTTAAAATTATTATGCTCATCAGGGATCTATTGATTCTCGTTCCATGAATTAATAAAAATTTGGAAAGCAAAAGTAAGTGAACTGCTCGTGAACGAAGAAATCAGTAAGTTTTGCTTATTGCTGCCTTAGTAGTTTAGAGGAAATTAGATTTGCTAAAATTAAATTCAACTCACCCTGTTTAGAATAAAAATGTATATGTATTACACTTTTGAAATCCAGATGTTTGAGAGCGTACAACATAATATTAAAATGCACTACACATAAGTATGTGAAAATCTGATGAGAAATTATTCTACATAAAAGTACTGATATGTAAAAAAAAAATTTGTTGCATTACTACAAAAGCATTACCACATTTGGAAAATTGTCCTTAATAACATTGTTATGCATGAGTGTTCGATTTTAAATAACATTAGGTAAATACACTTAAAAAATGTATATATGTAAAATTCATTAATAAATTCGTTTTCAAAACACTGAATATGCTGATAACGGCGTCTCCACACGATATTGAACATAGGCTTGAGAACATAGGCTTGAGTGAAAGTGAATGATGAGAATTTCTTTAATTACACTATGAGCGAATAATAATTGTATGCATACTGTTTTAAATATCACTGGAAAATGCACTAGCAACTTTTCTAACACATTTAACCAAATCATTGACTTACTCGATATCCAGCTCCACAGAAGTAGTAAACAGAGTTCGTAACTATGCACCGACAAGCTATTGTCTTTGTTTTTGCTTCACTGGATGACGTGCCACTCTTTCCAAGTGTCACAGTAGAATTTGCTCATGAAATTATCAAATCAAACGTACTTGCACAGAACAATCTCCAAGCGCCCGATAACCAATCTACACTGAGGGGAAAAAATCCAAACACCAAGAAGGGGTTGTGTTAGATAAACGACAGTTGATAGGCGGTGAGAGTACATCTGTAAGATGACGTGTATGCAAATTTCGCGCTCGGCACATATGTGTGGCGCTAGTAGCGCCCCTCAGAACATGCAAAGCAGGTTTGCTGCAAATACGCGCTGTAACGTTCGTGAGCGTTAGTTATCGTTGAGATTCGACGTAGTGTGTTGATGTTAGTCAAGAATGCCTTTAAGAAGACGAAGGTGTCATTATCAACAGCTCACGGAGTTTGAACGAGGTCGTGTAATAGGGCTATGAGAAGGTGGATTTTCTTTCCACAATATTGCAGAACGACTTTGCAGGAATGTAGCCACTGTTCATGATTGTTGGCAGCGGCGGTCAAGGGAAGGTACTGCCTCAAGAAGACCGGGTTCCGGCCAGCCACGTTGCACTACTGAAAGCGAAGATCGCCGTGTACGGCGTATGGCCGTGGCGCATCGTACTGCGTCTGCGGCCGTAATTCGAGCAGCAGTTGCAACCACAGTGACACAACGAACTGTTACAGATCGGTTACTTGAAGGACAGCTCCGAGCCAGACGCCCTGTAGCGTGCATTCCACTTACTCCTAACCACTGCCGTTTGCGACATCAGTGGTGTCAAGGTAGAGCTCATCGGAGGACGGAGTGGAGATCTGTTGTGTTTTCTGATGAAAGCCGGTTCTGCCTGGGTGCCAGTGATGGCCGTGTGTTGGTTAGAAGGAGACCAGGTGAGCGCCTGCAACCAACCTCTCTGCCGCCGAGACACACTGGACCTACACCTGGAGTTATGGTCTGGGGAGCAATTTCCTATGACTACAGGAGCACTCTCGTGGTTATCCCACGCACCCTGACGGCACAATTGTACGTCGGTCTGGTGATTCAACCTGTTGTGCTGCCATTCATGAACAGTATTCTAGGGGGTGTTTTCCAACAGGATAAAGCTTGACCGCATACCGCTGTTGTAACCCAACATGCTCTACAGAGTGTCAACATGTTGCCGTGGCCTGCTAGATCACTAGATCTTTCTCCAATTAAGCACGTATGGGACATCATTGGACGACAACTGCAGCGTTACCCCCAACCAGCATTAACCGTCCCTGTATTGACCGACCAAGTGCAACAGGCATGGAACTCCATCCCACAAACTGACCTCCAGCTCCTATACGACACAATGCATGAACGTTTGCGTGCTTGCATTCAACATGCTGGCGGTTACACCGGTTATTAATGTGCCAGCATTTAACATTTAAAATGGCTCTTCTCTCTCTTGCATTGAGCTGTGATTTTGAAACCTTAATCGATTAAATATGTTACCTATACAAATGTATTGCCGCCATTTCATTCCTCTACTAATATTTTCTCGTGGTGTTGGGATTTTTTTCCGTCAGTGTATTTTAAGTGCCTTACGATTTGTATTTAACAGAACATACTTCATGTTCCAAAACAGAATTGATTGGCAGACTGAAAGAGCTCCCATGGTCTTCCCCATCTCCCTGATTTATCTCAGATTGTTCTATAAAATCTCGAGGAGCAAGTTATGCAAGATGTACTTTTAAAGCCGAGTCTATATCTTCATTATGTAGACGACATCATTATGTTTTGGACACATGGTCAAAACACCTTTCACAAATTTGCTGAAGCAACGTCTTCAAAGATTGAAAGCATCAATTTCACTATCGAACTTAAACAAAATCACTCTTTACCTTTTTTGTACTTAATGATACAAAGAGATGGTACCACACCGACTATTTCATATTCTATTTACCGAAAACTAATGCAATCCCTATTTTCCTCCCATATCACTCAGCACACCCCACATTGTACGCATTTTCTTCTTGTGATTTTTAATGAGGAGGGCTTATATTCATTTCTCCAGTAATGTGTTTAGACGGCGTGAACTTAACAAAATTATGGACATAGCAGAGGCCATCGATACTCCACGGATATTATACACCAAATTCATAGGACAATAAGAAGTTCCGCAAGTATCACATTAAAGAAAGAACAAAATGTAAGGACATATATTGGTGTGATTGATTACATCACAGGCATAGTTGACATTCTAAGGAATGCTTGTAATAAATACGGTTTGGAATTTGGGGTTAGGACACAAAAAATATTATCCGTCGTTAGAGAAGACTGTGATACAATCTCAAATGACAGCAGACATAGGGTTTATAAAATTTTCTTGAAATATGTGGATACAGTGGACCTAGACTAATTCTATAAAGGTTCCACAACGAGGTCTTTATGAATTCGATTGAAGGAAAACAAATATAACGCAATAGCTTTCTCAGATTCAACTGCCATTTCACGTTTTTGGAAACAAGGAACACACTCTACGGGATGAATCCTGTGTCACATCCAGTAATAAAACTAAAAATTTAACTTTAATAATAGACAATTTATACACCTTTTTAAACTATCCAGTGTGCTATAATAAAAACGCCAAAATTAATTCCCTTACCTCGGAAATCAATTTTTAAACTTTTTAAAAGAAAATACAACAATCACAGAGGACCCTTCATTTCATCAAATGCATAACTGTCTCGACCCACTCTCACCCCCTGCCGCTGGAATCATACTTTGAAAAATCTAGCGACGTGCATCATTATCAAGGCGCATGACCACTACCTCTAAGAATCAGAGCTGTTGTACATATAGAGAGCAGCAGCAGATTACAAAACCTACTTTAGAAGGTTTTTGCACTATCATAGGATTTTAACTTTAACCTGATGATGTGCTAGTCGCTGGCAGGAAAATATCTCGGGTGATGTTTTAACCAATGTTGATACTTTTATTATTATTTCATTGCGTAATTAAAGTGATCCTCATCATTCACTTTGACTCAAGCCTATGTTCAATGTCGTGCGGAGACGGCATTATTAGCACATTCAGCAAATAAGAAAATGACTGAAATTAGAAAATAGTGATGGAATGGAATATACAAATTACGCCCAAAGAAAAAAGAAGCGACAGCAAAAAATATTCCATCATAGCTCTTGAAATATTTACAGCTAAGCATTACCTCATCCTTCTCTTCAGGAGCCGTATATGAAAGAATATGATTGTTGTTATGTGAAATGTGGTTATCTCAACTCGAATGTCTGGATATTTCCTACATATAATATAACATCTTTTATGAGGCAATCCAAGCAAATATTATTTTTAATCACGAATAAACACGCATCAGAAAAATGTTTAGAGCAAATTGTTACAAGTTTTCTTCACCATTATCGTTTGAATTTCAGTTCAACTCAAAACCTCACGCAAAAATATGGGAAATAATTTTTGAACCTTTGGTTATCTGACTATACGATAAAGCGTAGTCAGTTTCAGTAAAACAAGCAATTAAAAAATTGAGAATGATCGTTTTTGCAGAACTTATAAAAACTCAGTGACTGGAAAACAAGTGTCCACACTGTTTGTATTCACCAGGTATGTAAAATACGTCTTTAATTATCAAAACTTACATGAATATTACATGAATAGGAAATCACAAGAATCATTCATACATGAATGAGTCTTGTGCCCGACAAGTTCCTGCATGGCCTTCTGTTTTCAGCAAAACGTCATTCTCAAATCAGAAATAAAGAGATTTCAAATACGCAGTACAAATGTCGATCCCCTTTTTAAAAAGCTTCGTTGTTTCTGCAGCTGAGCAGAAATCTGCGAAACGGCATTCTATTGAGCAATTGGTGAATAACATTGTTTTCATTCCTTTCGCAACTAATTTGTGTTGTATGAGACAAAACCCTGTTTTTGAGGTTTTCTAATCTTGCAATCCTATGTAATACGTTCACAGTTTGTTTCGTTCTTTGGATGTTCAATTTCGTTTATTATTTATTTTTAAATTTCGGGAAACAATTTAAAATTGTTTTGAACTTTTGTGAAAAAGTCCAGAACAAATTTAAACTACTATTTTTTGTCAGTGTCGTCTGGTCTGCCCTTGTCGACCAATGGTTTAAAAAAATGTCTTGCAAAATGAATTTTCAGTTAGTTTGTTGACGTTGTAATAACAGTTTGTACTTTTTGATTGTTGTGTTTCTTCTCGTTACTTCTAAGTTGGTAGTGGAATCAGCGGTGTCAATCCCTTTATCAGTGGGACAAGTTTTGCGTATTATCATTTGCGGTTATTAATCTAACTCTGTATGTGAGGTGGTTTTGTGAACTTGTTTTTGATTTTTGATTTCTAATTTTTTTCAGGCCGGTCATGCAGTACCGTGCACGATTAATATTTTGATGAATATCAGGTTGAGCTGGAGGAGAGGAGACTATGTTTTTAAAGTGTTAATATTTGCTGCTTTCATTTTGAGTCTTTGGCTCTACACTGCGGTAAGAGGATAGATATGATCTGAACTTCAGAAAGAAAGAGGTACACTAGTGGTGTTATTGACCTAAAGCCGTTGAAAACGTGGTCGAACATCATAATTAGTTTAGAGGTTGCCGGAAATTTAAAAATGTCTATACCTTTGAAGGAGTTTTATGGTGAACTTTTGCTGTGCAACCATGTTTTCTTCAACAGTATAAGGTTTGTTCTGTATGTCGACATCGGCCGAAATTAAACTGATTTCCATTTCGCGATATTATTTAACTAACTTTTTTACTTTACCGCAGAGAAATGTGCATTCCTAAAGATTTAAATTTCAGAAATTCCGGTATATCGCGGAATGTTTTCTTCTATTTTTCTTTTTTTATGATAGTATCAAATATTTTCTTTATTTAAACAACAGAATTTTTTTAAAGAATACATTATTTCAAGTCACGAGTCTGTACCGCTGTTTCTCTTAGTTCCCTGTACTGTGAGAAACGGTCTTTAAAATTCATAAAAGCTACATTGTGAAACACTTGGGTTCTAAATTCTGATACACACAGAAGGTCGATATAACAAATGAAGATAAAAATCAAGACGTCAATGTGCCATGTGAAGAATTTTGAAACGCAGAGCGTTACCACTGTCGCGAGAACTAGCACAAAGATCGTAGTGTTATTTTGTTCTGGCAACAAACAGATGCCCGATGCGTTAGATCACTCTGCGTCTAAAATGCGGATTATGTTTGTTTAATTGAATTTCAAAGTGGACAGGGATATGCAGTTTAACGGGATTAACCATGACTCATATATTGTAAATAGCAAGCACAAAATTCAAACTTTAAATTTTCATCGCATTTCTGTTAGTCTTGCCTATTACGACAATCCTCTCCTACTTCAAGATTTATTTCAGCCCCTCACCCAAAGTTCTATCGTTTTATAGTTTTAGATTCGAATTTTAGTCCATGCTGGTGAAAATTATAATAATAAAAATAAAAAAAAACGTCTCTTTTAAAGTCTGGTGGCAGTATTAAGTGTCTGATTATTCCCTATCGATTTCTCTTCCCGCTTATTTTCCGGCTCCACCGTTAAAGTTCTTTTTTTCTCTCTTCATTTAAAGAGCACTAAATTACAAAGTTTCTGAGAGATACCGAGAGTAAGGTTGGTGTGTTATAAGCGCTTGTAACATCTTTCGGAAAGAAGAATGTGTGTTCCTCTAACAGGATATTTCCCACAATTTTCTTTTGCTTTTACTTATCTGGGCATATTGTTTCCGCTTCATTTCCTCCACTTTTCTCTTATTCTTTCATATCAGGACATACTGTTTCTGCATCTTAAACCTATTCCAATTTTGCACTTTAAAATTTGTCCACTGTGCTGCAGTAAATCAGTGACTAAGCCTCGTTATATTCGCATTTAAGTGCAGTATTTTGTTTGAAAAATTAAAATATTAATTTAATACACAATTCATTTTGTCTCTCCCTTTTTTAAGTTGAAATCTTAAACTCGCTGCTAACTCTTTGGGTAAGCAGTATGTGTCGAAATTGTCGATGATAAGATATATTGGAAATCTTGTCTTTATCATTGCATGTTTCTGGTGCATGTTTGCCCATGACTGTCTTCTTCCCAGACAGCTAATGGTGGTGTTTGATTGCCTAGCTGAAGAGGATTACCGGTGTTGTGAGCCACGCTGGGTGGCGTTAACGAGTTCTGTTGGACCAGCGTGCTACCGTGTTTGAATCTCGATGAAGGTGGTAACTTTGCGTGTCTATATCGTGACCATCTTTTTCGTGGAAATGCCACCGGAAGGTGACCTGAAGTTGTATTAGCGTTCAAACCAACTGTTACTTTCAACTTCGTACACCTAGGGTAATTTCCGTCGTTCTGGGTTTTGTTTTGTGCTAATATTGTAGTATCGCAAGGTATACTAGCGATCGAAGCACCCATTACTTTCAACGTCGTTTATATAGGGTAATATCAGACGTTTCGGAGCATGAGTTGTGGTTACGTAGTATCTCGAATGTATACTGCATTTTAATTGATGTAATCATGTTTAGAAATTAAACACTAACAATTTCTTGGATTTACGTGTGCAGAGCATGCAATTCAATGGCGATTTAAATCTCAAAATTACTTTTGCAGTTAACCTTGTGTTTATGCCTCGACTTTTGTGTTGCCCTCAATTCGTAGCCGATCCTTAGAAACATGTGTATCTCCCCGAATACCGATTGATAGATAAACAGCAACAAAAACCATCCTATTTAGATATGAAATCACGATCTCTATTTGAACTTTGTCTAACGGGAAGGTGAGTTTTCTATGACGCCTTGCTAAAAATATTGCAGCATCTCTCAACACTAATTTCGCAAAGCGCAGAATAACAGCAGTCTGACGGATTGCTTGTAAGTCCCCTGAATCCAACTTACAGCAACACAAATGTTGGAATGTAAACAAAGGCTTAGCCCGTTTAATTCCTATAAGCGTTTTCCCCTAAAATATTTTTGTACTAAACACAATGTTTTTCATCTAAATGAAAATTTGAATCTTTTTAATAAGGAGGTACTATACACCCGCTATGAAGAACATTAATATAAATATGGTAGTTTTCCGAATTTATTGGCGTAGAATATAAATCAGTTTTGCAACTTTGGCATATCAGCTTGCTGGCTGTTTCATGTAAGAGAAACAGGAACTACTGACTTCCCTGAAAAAGCCATCTGGTTGATGTACGAAAGCTTGTAAAACTGATTTTTGTTCTACTCCAATAATTTTTGGTTTGCTGCTACACTTACATTATTTTTCTAATTTGAACCTAATTTACTCAGGGATTGTTCGCAAAAATTAACGCATAAAAAATTTAAATTCCTTACTTATCTGAAAAATGAGTTTATTTTCCAAACAGGAATGATATTGGAATATGACGTAGAATAAATTCGTTGCAATATCGTTCGCCCGTCATTGTTCAATTTTCCAGTACCGGTGCGTCTATTAATCTTAATGTTGCCCCACAACATTATGAATAATAGACGGTGCGTCTATTAATCATAATGCTGCCCCACACTATGATCCCCGTACAGCCGAACCTGTCCCTTTCCTGCACATGCTCGCGCTCGTACGCAATACCACTATCACGCCAGACCAACTGACATCTAGAATCTGAGGACAGGCTAAAACGACTCTCATTTGTGAAGAGTACATTGGCCCATTGATGACGTGCTCAATATCTGTGGATACGACACCACTGAGAACTTGTGATTCGTTGGGCTCTGGATAGAGAGACGCAGACTACAGGCCTTCGGGCGTATAGCCATATCAGTCGCAGTGGTGTTGCCACAGGTTTTTTAGATATCTGGGTTCCTGTGCTAGAATGGAGGCACTATCAGGCTGAGCGGTCTTTCTGCGGGAACTTCGTTTTGCAGTTACTACTGAAAAGTAAGATCTGTCTTCATGTTTCGTGACGGAGTGAGAACGAATTCCTAGACGCATCTGGAAAGCATTCCATTGATGTGAAGCACGATTGAAACGTATTCACTCCACGACTGAATATGTTCTTTTTCCAAATCATCAACCTTAACGGTTTCGTTGCTCCGAGGAAGCGACGATATCCTAATCGTGATTTGCAGTCTATACTTTCAATATTACCAATGACACCTCTCTATCAAATGTTCTGATGGCTTTAGAGCTGCCCAAGTTTGCCGGTGCATATAGTCATTACCCTCTCTCCTCTGCAAAAATGGAACACCATGCAGCAAATCAAAACTTCCGGCTTCGGCTTCTCAAAAATCGCCAAACGCTGGTCATCGTGCACCACATGTTTTCAAGTAATGAACCATCATGAACCCTATGTCTTTGTGCTTAAACAAGGGACTGCCAGCTTATTCCGATCTAAGCATACCAAAAGTTTTGAATAATTTGCAAAGTACTGCAATTTGCCTTCAGGAATGCAGACCCTTCTACGAAACTAAGTAGGACAGTGAAATTAAGTACTCTTTGTTTCTGGATTGCACATAATCCTTCGACTTATAAACTATCCTAATTAATGCCATCGTTTTTTCCTCATCTGAAAATATATCTTTTTTTTATTTTTGCGTCTCCTTTGGAGATATTGTGTAAATAATTTTGTGTTCAAATAAAAAATTTTCAGCTCTATAACGTGCAGGTATTTATTCACTGTAGTATTATCCAGCTTTATGTACACAAGTGGGATAAAACGTATTTTGAGGTCAGTCGAACAGACATTTTTGGAAATGAAATATGTTTTGGTTACTACAAGAAATTTAAGCCGTCATCAATGTTTAAAGAACATAAAAAGTCAGCATTTTGCTTTCATCCCTCGTTTGAAACAGGGTGTTTTAATAAAAGGTTAAAACATGGTAAAAATCTGCTGAGTCATTGCAAATGCTTTCGATGATATTAGTCGATTCATCTCTACAGCGGTCATTAAATCTCAAAACATGTTTTCTCTTCTCAGTGTACATCGAGCGTTCGTTTCATTGTTTGATATATTTAAAATGTTGTTTGATTTTAAATATTTGGGACAGTTTCGTTCTTCTCTGGAAGGTTTACGAAACCAAAACTTCGTCATGGCGTGTTGACAGCAGATTAAATTATGCGAAGCAATATTCTAGCTGTATTTAAAAAAAAATTGTAGTATGCATACCTACAAAATTTTGACGAGCCACTGCGGAAGTTTACTTCAAAAATTAATTGGTGCAAACTAAGCAAGAAAGCAATTTTTGAACGCTTGTATGTCTCCTAAACGTATACTATGAAATTAATTATTATTGGCATGACAGAGTTCTCTGTGGCCTTTGTGTAGTGTGTAAAACTGTCCCCCTGGGGATATACACATCCTCCTGCCGTAATAAAGAAGTCGAGTAGTAGATTTCTGGCGATGAAATAAGCCTATAACGTTTCTAAACACATATCCTTTAAAATTCTTAGCCGAAGACGGGCATAATATTTCATTTTTAGAGCAATATCTTACATACCGAAATTCAAGCTCAAGTTACAAAACTAAAAATATTATGTTTAAGGAAACGTTAGAAAAATTTTACCTTTTTCAACAGCGGTACTGTTGAATACTTGTATAATAGCACTTTAAATTTAAATTGAAGTAATTTCTGGAATACAGGGCATAGCAAGTTAAGCTTTATTTTCTTTAAAAGCCTACTCAAAGGCAAAAGTAAAGTAAGAAATTCGTACCAAGATGCTTAAATATCTTAATTGATGAAATATTTTAAATTATAGTTTAGAAGAATTTACTAAAAGCTTATTATTTCTGTTGCAATAATACTAAAGATGTATCTTTGAGAAAACAAACAAAATTCAATAACAAAGCCAACATCGAACTCTCAGGTTTTAAACACTAAACCATTTGTTTTGGTTTTGATACAAAACAGATGTTTTAATTAGATTTCCAAAAAGAATGTATTCAGTAGTAAAAGAATGCCCTTACGAGCGGTTGGAGTGAAAACTGCAATTACGTAAAAAATTTGTTTTAATGTTAATTTTAACAGGAAACAAAATAAAATAAAATAATAACTAATTTTCTACACTCACTAAAACTGCCGGAGATATAATACTAAAATTACGTGCACTATTGGAAGAAGTCTGACTTACACAGGTTTACAAATTTTACGGATCTTACGATAGCGACAGAATTCAGAGGAAAATGGTATTCTTCAAATAAATGTGTTAAAGATATGTGGAAAAACGTGTGACATAATTTTACGTGCACTATTGGAAAATTCGTCAATCATTCGTAAAAGAAAGTGAGAAGAAATATTGTTCATAAAGAAAAGTCATACCAAGGAAGGGCTTTAACAAGGAATTTCAAAAATCAGATATCATCTTTGAAACGTGAAGTTACGTTGCCGCCTCTTGCGGCATAATGAGAAAATGAGAAGCAAAGTTGCTCAAAATAATTTAGGAGATGAGAGGGGGTAATAAATTTGTTTACACAAAATTCGCAAGCAATAAGCAGGAGGTAAAATATTTCTTCTGTACTTGTCCGAGCAGGTGAACTGTGCATTATTTGAAAAGCATGAAGTTCGCCATTTCTCCCGCAAAAAATGTCCTGCAGTACAAAACCATGTTGATTGAAAAGTGCATTTATAAGTGGAGATGCACACAATGGAGCATCTTCAAGACACCAATGTTCTTTTAATATAATGTTTCTGTGGGAACCGAAGGTGACGTTTAAAGGAATAGCGACAAAGGAAGCGATACATAAAAACATTCCTGTAACGTTTTTGACTTTAAGCAAAACTTTTGAAAATCAAGAGAGGCAGAATTTCTAAACATTATGCTGACAGCGTCCCTTTACCAGGTCTCTATAATTGCGGAACCAATGAAAAGTAATTATAGCAATTTAAAATTATATTATTATTGAAAAATTTGATTAATCAATCAGCGCCATACAGCATTCATACATTTTTCTCATGAGCCCATATCAGACTCTGATTCGCTGCAGTCTACAATCTCTTACTGAGTTATTAATCAACCCTCTTCCCATTCACAACAGATACCAATTATTATCTGCTTCCCTTTAGAATAAGATACCGTTAGAAGTTCACCATCTAATTTAGGAGTAGTGTTTATGATATCCTTAGTGTTTATCTCCTATTCTTCGAAAACTGCGTACACCAATGAGCCATTACATTATGACCAACCAACCCTAAAAAATTGAGCACGCCTGGAAACCGAACGGTGGCTCAGGGAACATTCACAGAGCAGTATATATACAAATCGAGGACCGGCTTTTGCTTAGTAGTGTGTTCTGAATCAGAATGGGAAAAGTTGCCGATTTGTGGTAGTTTGATAAAAGACAAATTGTGATGGCACAGCGGCTCAGAACTACAAAAAATACTAGGGGCATCCTGAAAGTAATTCCTCCTCCTTAAAAAGCTTTCGAAATTTCGAAGTGATTTTAATGAATCTGCACTGAGATGTACTACAATATATTACCAATGTGGAAACAATTTTTTCAGAATCGGTAATAAAGATCATGAATAACACTGAAAAGCAGAGAGCCGTAATTGAAGTTCTGGAAACAGAGCGATGTGAGGCTTCAGAAATCCACAGAATACTCGTTGGGGTGTATGGAGTTGCCACAATCGATATCGGGCATGTCCAAAAGAGGGATGAAGAGGTTTTGAGAGGGAGAAAGTTTAGTGTCGGACAAACAACGGAGTGGAAGACCATTAACTGCGTTGATAGATTCCAACAGGCAACGAGTGAAAGACATCATCACAAATGATAGTCGTGTCAACATCCAGGATTTGTGTGATGCAATTGATTGTGGTTATAGTGCTATGGAAACATTAATAAGTGTTCTGGGTTAGAGAAACATTTGTTTAAAGTGGATCCCAAGAAACCTAAACATCAAAGGTTGAACATGTGCCGGAACCACTTCCACTGTTATGAGAGGGAACGTAAGGCATTTTTCTGTAATATTTTGAAGGGGTATATTCTGAGTGTTCTTTCATGAACCAGAAACAAAACGTGCGTCAATGGAATGGCACTGCACATATTCACCTTGAGCGAAAAAGGTGAAAACAGCTCGTTCCGCAGGAAAAGTGACGGTGACAATTTTCTGGGACAAACGTGGTGTCATTTTGGTTGTGTTCCTCAAACGGGAAGCAGCAATAAATGGTGCTCATTATGTACAGACATGGAAGAAACTAAAGTAAGCTATCAGAAGGAAAAGACGTGACATTCCACTTCATAATGTTGGTTTACACAACGATAACGCACGTCTCCACAATTTAATCGAGACTTCACAGGCTATTGCCAAAATGGGGTGGACGGTGATGAACCAACCACTTACATTACTGATTTGGGTACCTGAGACTTTTCCCGTTTGCCCCTTTGAAAAACATCCTTTTCAGGGAACGTTTCGACGATGTGATAGATGTTAAACTGGCTATGAGCTCATGGGTGAAATGACAGCCTCAGGAAATTTTCCAAAATGCTTTACCAATAGGTTCAAAGATGGCGAAAATGTAAAGAAAGTGATGGACAATAGGCAGTGAGAAGAAATAACAGCTGTTTTCGCCATTTATGCCTTATTGCTAAACAAAAAAGGGGAATTTACACAAGGTTTCTGACTCTACAGCAGAACCATTTTCCGCTGTTGTCTCCACGATTTTGGAAAATAATACTTTGAAAGGCTAGCATTATTAATAGTATGTGCAGGTACTATACCACCAAGTTTCACATTTTTGCTGTTTCAAATAAACATGTCATGAGGGACGAGACATTTTACTTTCAGGATGCTATTTGTATATTCAGTGTCATGAAACACAGGTAATAATCTGTAATCTTTCTAGTAAGACTTATTTTCACTGATAATCTTAGGAAATTCAATTTCATTTTTATTCCTCTATTTCATAAAAGAACGACTGTCAGTTTTATATTCTTAAAATAAATTATATATATATAATATCTGTACGTCTTCAACCGACTTTTCATGAATTGGTATTACATGTTTTAATTGTCTACTCTTTAGTAGGCACGTCGAAAACAAGTTTTTAAAATCATGCAATGCATTGATTATAATACACTTTCCAACATACCAAAAATCATTATTCAAGTTATGAAGATAATGGCTGTGGAATAAATCTTGCTCCTGACACTTAGCCTCATTTCGATGATAATCAAAAGAACCGGTTCAGTGTACCTCCGGAACAACATACTAACGTTTTGTCGCAATAGAAGCATTTTTAGTCTAGTTATGAAGATAATGGCTGTGGAAAAAATATCGCTACTGTGTCTTAACCTTTGACAACATTTCGATGATATTCAACAGTTGTCGCAAACGAAGAATTTTTACGTAAGTTATGATGCATAAGTGCGATGGAATGGATCACGCTCCTATGTCCTGACCTTTGACCCCATTTCACCCATTTTCAATAGGGTTTGTTCCCAGGTTGTTCCCCTATTACATAATAAAATTTCATCAAAATCAAACCATTTTTACGCGAGTTATTGTGCGGACAGACAGACGGAAAAAACTGGAGCGTATACGCTTTTTCAACCTACTGTTGGAAAGCGTAAAAAAGAGATATTTGGCGGATAACAATTGAAACGTAACCCACAAATGTGAATTAACCAGAAATGGTGTCTTAGGTATGATGATTGTGTAGAAAAAATGAAGAATTTTGTCCTTCCTCATTTCACTATATTTCATTTGTTTTACAATATTTTCTTATCACAAAATTAAGGCCAACTAGGTAGCAGTTGTAACACTAGTATTATTATTGGCTTCTTGGCTCATAATGTGTGTGGATAAGAGGCAATTGGATAATCATATTTTGCGGGATAGTCTCCTCTGGCATAACAATAATGTAACTGAAAGTATCGTAATAATGTTTTATGATGACAGAAGTTCATTATCTCAGTTCACGGAAGTTTACCAATGATAAACAAAAATATTAAACTTGAAAAACTCACTATTATCATAGTAATTGCATATTACAACAGCTCATTCAAATGCTACTTTTCATTTATCAAAATTAATAAAGATTTTCAGGAACCTCTGAAGTCAACTTTACGGCATTTTTAATGTTTGTGTAAAATCGAATAATACTGGTGGGATGCAATGTAGTTGGTCCTGAAAGTCTTTGTACTTGGCAATTTGTATCATCCTACCGTCAGGATAGAAGGATAACGAGTCAGCTTCACTCTACCTCCCTCCTCCTGCTTTGGCGCAGTTAACCTTATCAAGGGGAACATAATCATTATTGGTGTATTCGCGCATCATGATACTACATTGTGTCACATCATCTTGCCACAATAGAAGCATATCCATTGAATTTTCAATCATTCTACTTTCTGGTTGTTACGTCCTTTATTTATGTTTCTCAGACGTTTTTGCTATGGTGCTTGCTCAAACAAAATTGTTTAATTCCATTACTCTTACATCAAACGGTGGGTTCTTGGGTGCCGCTTTGGTGGCAATCCACCAGTCATCTGGAGCTTACACATCTTGAGAGTACTTCTGTTTGGCAACGAAACCAGAATCTTCAACACAAGGCAAAAATGAATCCCCGGCGACCAGGAAATATTAATCAATGTTTGTGCAACATAGTCCCTCCTTGTCACAATATTGCTCCATAAAGGTACCAGCCCAAAATTTAATTTTTGACCGCCACATTCGTCGCTATGAAAATTGCTTGTGGTGTCGCAACGTATTTTTTATATATTTCAAAGGGAAAGAACCAGTTGCGTTGAGTTGTCCCAGACATAAATGAAGAACTTTTGTTTGCAATGTTTTGTTTTTTATAATATGCAAAACCTGTAGATAATAATTGTGAAGACGTTGTATCCTGGCAGTCAAATGCTGCCGCGGTATAAGCTCCAGTTTCTTGTTGAACTAATTTTCCATCACATTTCTTACAATTTACATCTGTGTTTGCATTTTCCTAATGAATATGTCTTTCAGCGATGCGCACTAAGTTCTTCTTCTAGGGCGTCAATCTTTACTTTGAAGTGATCACCATTCCTCCATGTGTCTGAAAGAGGCTGGTTGAATTTGATATTACAGAATGTTTTTTGAACAACAGTCAAAATACTTGCTCCTTTACTTGTGTTTTACAATGGAATATCCTAACAGCACAGTTCAAGGAAGATATGCAATGTTTAGTCCTAGTGCGACGTATTTCTTATTCGAATGATCTTTTCTTGAATAACGTGAAATGAAGTTTGGAAATTATTTAATGAAATTGCAAATTATGCGACATTTTCATCAGATCTGGCAATGGCAGGCCAGTGGCGTCCAAGTTGGTTTTCTTTGGAGAAGCTACTTTTCCTTGATTTGCGGGCATAACTGATTCAGCAATCACTTAAACCGAAAACAGATTGGAAGGATATTTTGCATACCAAATGTTTTGCCCTTGTTTATCACGCATGTGATAGGCAATTGACAAAGTTCGGCGAAACACAGGTTTTTTGCCATAGCGTCTATTCACAGGATTTTTCGAAATAAGTCCAAAAAAGTATGGCATTTGCACTGACTTATCCCCAAGTTCTCAAAAATCTCTGTTGTATTATCTTAATATATATAATTGTAACAAGATTGTAGTCTTTGAGATCAAGAAACTTCATAGAGTGATTCCAGGATTTTTAACGTAAGGACTGAATGGCCTTTTTTTTCGTGCATTTACCTTCATGACCAACTAATTTCTTTTCTGGCAAGATTTTGTTTGAAGCTGATTTATGGGAAAGCCCTGTATTGCTCTTGTATGTCCTTTCATTTTTGTTCCCTTTTTCAATTCCAAACTTTTCACATTGTCTCATCCGACCCAGACGAGCAGGCTCCTCAGCGTATTCCTAGCTTTGTTCATATTTTAACTTGCATTTGCACTCTCTGTATCGTGACCGGTACTCCGAATTCTTACATTTTTCCTGCTCCTTCCAATTTTGTCTTCAGGCAAATCATCTGCACCAAAAACGTCAATGATAGTAATAATAATAACTAGAAATATCAAAATCAGGAAAGGTATTTTTCAAGGGCACTCTCTCAGTGCACTTTGGTTTTGTACAGGCTTTAATCCTCTCAGTCACATACTAGGCATCACAAAATATGGATTCAGTGTGAACGTAAACAGAACACAAAGTCATAGAATCAATCATTTATTATACATGGATGTTCTTAAGATATACGGCAATTCCAAAACACAATTGAATACGTACGCTTCTACAGATTACTGCCACATTTAGCAGAACAATTCATATGGACTTTGGTTGAGACAAAAGTAAAGTAGTGCATTGTAAAGAGGTGTTCTGTTTAAATCTGAAGGCTCCTCTTCAGATAACAATGAAATAATTGAAGATTTAAATGCAGTAAATGGGTACATGTACCTATGACGTTTACATGCAAGTGGCATTAAACAATAAAATCAAGAATAATGTGAAAGATAAGTCCCAGCCTTGAATTAAAATGATACTGAAGACATACCTAAAGACAGCTAATAAGATGTGTAGGCAATCAATAACTTTGTGTTCTCGGTTCTACCTTTTTCTTTTGGCATTATCAGCTGGTCAAAAACAGATCTTGAGGAATTTAACAGAGCTGTGAGATCAAGAATGACCCAGCGTCGAATGACACATCCAAAGGCAGACGTAGATTGCATCACGCTCTCACACGAAAGAGGAGGATTTGGTATTCTTGATACAAAACGCATCCACGGTGCTCAAATTTTCTCAGTGTGGAAATGATTTAAATCTACGTCTGATTAAAGTAATGTGTTTGATGTCATATCTGCTGCAGACAAAGAGAGCACTGTACTAATGTTAAGTAAACCAGATGCTAAAATAGAAGAATCGTCTACGTAAGACCAGATTCGAAAACAGAATTAAAAGGAACTTTATGGGGCTCATCCAAAGCATTTAGACATGCCACAATTAGAGAAGAAAGCCTCAAACCAGTTATTGACGCCGGGAAAATTATATGTAGAGACTATTGGGTTTATAATGGATCGAGGCTTTCTTCTCAACTTCTGGCCAGTCTAGATGCTTTGGATGAGCACTATGAAGTTCTTTTTACTCCCATTTCCGCATCTGGACAAATAAAAAGACTTTTCAAGACAAAGTGATTGCAACCAAAAATTATAAAAAATACATTTCAAAATAGAATCTGCGAAGTGACAAATGTAGGAAATGGGGTATGTGCAGTGACATCCCTGAACACATCTGCGGAGGATGCACATCGCTAGCAAACGTTGATTATATGCAGCCACATAACAATTTTGCTAAGATGATACACCAACAATTAGCGCAAGATATAGAACTATCAATGTCAGAAGTACCATGTTATAAATATCAACCCACTGAGGTACTAGATAATAAACAATACAAATTATGTGAAGTTAAAACAGACGTAGGCATCTCTGCTAATCGTCCAGACATAGTGCTGTATGGCAAAAGGAAGAAAGACGCACTAATTATCGAGATATCGGTACCGTTAGACCGTAATATTCAGGATACCTATACAACAAAAGTCAAGTATGAGGAACTGGCTGCTGAGATTAAACAGATGTGAAAGCTGAAAACAGTTCACGTACGTCCATTGATTATCTCTGCAAATGATATGATTTCTCAGACTTATATAACTAAGCTTGATGCTTTTGTTCTACAACACCTAAGGCCCAAAATCTAAGATGCATTAATTCTCTATATGTGGCACATGATCCGACGATTTTTAAACCATGAGTGACTATGGATGCACTTGACTTTATGCCCGTAATGACAAGTGGACCATGATCAGATGCCAATGCTGTAGATCAGAAAATGTAATAAAATAATAATAATAACACTTTGTTTATGAAATTTTTTGAACTCCGCTGTGTTTATGAAATCTTTTGAACTTTGCTTTGTTTATGAATTCTTCCGCAAATGTTCCGCTATTTGCTTTTTTATTCGAAAGGTTTCTCTCAATAAACTCACCGATGCATGTGCTATATTAGAATTTCATGGCATCAATATATCTTAACAGATGATAGACAAATAAAAATAATCCTTCATTACGATTACTTATATTTTTTACATATTTAAATTTAAATTCATCTCGTTGTGTTACTATGCAATGGGCACGTCTTTTGTGAAAGTTAATGAAAATATCAATTCTCATTTAAAAAGTTTGTCAAATAAACTTTGCTCTCGTTAAATACAGTTGTACTTGATAAATATTTGTAATGTGGCCCGGTCACTGGAATTGCTTTTATTGAACACAATGCCGTTAAGCGTAAGGCATAGTAATGCGTATTACAGCTGATCGAAAATTAATAAGCATTGGACAAGCATTCTCTTGTTGATGTATGATTGGAAATCGCTGAACACCTGTCTCATGTAGGTGTCAGAGAACATCCCATAACGTAGCTATTTAATCAACATCATGCTAATGAGTGACATATGTTTACGTGAATATAGCTGAAATGAACAAGAACGTGGTCTTAATTGGTTTAGTTTTCTAGATGATTTTGTCAGGTATAAGAGATTTCGTTTAAAGACATTTGTTTTAATTTTAAAGGACAACGTTAGGAACGCGAAGACATCGACAAAACCCGTACGTACGGAATATTGTCTAAAGTTATTGACTCCAACTCTTTGTTAACTACAGTAGTAACGGAGCTAACCAT
The DNA here is from genome assembly GCA_039090855.1 of Macrothele yani. Lineage (NCBI taxonomy): Eukaryota > Metazoa > Arthropoda > Arachnida > Araneae > Macrothelidae > Macrothele > Macrothele yani. Next base: position 7,739,531 of record CM077016.1, read on the forward strand.
GCATTCACATTCCACACATCGCACCGTCATCTATGACACATAAAATTTGCCCTGTATCACCCTGTTTCAAACTAATGCAACACATTCTAAGTTTTCTGTCATATCTTCCTATTTTTGCCCATGCTGCATTTTATCCATAAAATTTAAAACATGAATACTTTCCATTTTACGATAACATTTCAAATTTAGAAATGCCATCAATGGGCTATAGAGCAGATGGCTCAAAATTATTGATTTTTTCAGTAAAACATATGCAAAATTAAGTTTATATATTTTTGAAAACCGTACTGATTTGAGCTAATGCTGTATCCATACTAACAAGCCGCCTTTCATTAGGCCGTATATTGTTGGATATTCAATTGGGTAATCAGGAAGGACTATATAAACTGCGGCAGGTCCTAACGTCTTCCTTACCTACATAATGGAGGCAGTTAACAAAGAAATTGTAATGTAGGCTTACCGATGCTGTGTTAATATTGAGGTATTGTTTGATACCGTTAAGTGCCTGTAAGTGCTGCTCATCCTCCGCATACCCATACGTAATTTTAGTGGGGAAGGAAAACTGTTTTTTTTTCGCTGGAATTTCCAGTTTCTGACATCACCAGAAATATCTTTGCAGTGATTCAAAGTACTGTGAGTGATTTTCATCGTACCAGTGCTGTGCGGAAATACAGTGTTTTCCATAAAAGTATCAATTTTGTGATTTTGTTTTCTTTTTCGGTGTTTCAGTGTTTCGTTTCTGCATTTTGTAGCTATTTCCAAATGAGACAATAATTTAGGTGTTCATGAAGTAAAAAATACAATGTGCTCCTGGAAAGTGTCAAGTTTGTGCTTTTTTCGTAACACATTGCTCTGCGTTACATTTCGTTGTAATCAACACGGGCGTCAGTGCTTCAGGTGTGTTTTTGAAGTAAAGTTTTGAGTTCTTCGAGAGAAAAGTGTGTATAACAGCATTTCAGTGATGGCTCTTTTGCTGTGCAACATAGGAATATATTTCTGGATGTATTGAGTCTGTTAGGTTGATTTTTTTATCTTTCATTTGCGATCGAGATTACGATGCAGACACCAAACAGTATTTCAGTAGTACATCTCCAGGTGATGAGACCCAAATAGGTTGGTAGAGTCATTTGGGAATTTTGATTTAACGAGGACCAACGAAGCCGCACATTACCTAAATGAACATTGTTCTGTGACAGTATGCCATATTAATAATAATTATGTGATTTGCTTATCTTGAAAGAAAATTACTTCTTTTCAGAACACTTCCGAGTATCTGCAAATATTCTCAGGCGGTAAGCAGAAAAATAATTATTGTTATTTCAAAAATTTGCAGTTAGTCCTTTTCGTTCACTTCATAAGTTGATGAAATTTGCTTATCTTAAAATATTTTAAGTGCTACCCAAAATCAAGGAAATGCTCGTTCTATTCGGCTGGAATAATCGCGGTTCGAATTGAGCAAACTGGTTGAATGGAAACTTTAGGTGGTATTTGTTTCTTTTAAATAGTATACGTGATTTATTTGTTATTTCAAAAAATAGCAGAAATATTGATTCAAACATTTTCATATCGCTTTGGAACAGTACGTTAACGAAGTATTATATCTGTTATCATTATTTTTTATATCCTTAGAAGTAAGTTAATCCTTTTCGTCCTAACACCATTCATTTGCATTAAATCTGTGGACCATTCTTGAGCCTGTGACGTATATTCTAATGTAACTTTCATTTTTTGTTCCTTTTTCTATGTAAATTTGAGTTTGTTCTCTTTTGTACTTTCCAAAATTAACGTGATATCTTTTCTCTCCCATGAATGAGGTTGGCAACACCTTTGAAATCAAGAGAGTGACTATGAATGTGATAAGAACGATAGATAAAAAGGACGATACAGCAGTGTGTGTGTGTGTAGAGATGTTCGATCTTTGTTAAGCTATAATATACGATAGAAAATTAAGGTATTATATGTGAAGTGTAATACTAGCAGTGTTATATTGTGGATTTCATCAATCGTGGCTGGACCAATAAAAGGTTATCGTAAGTTTGACTTCTGTATATGTTTCGTCTGGCCGTAAAACCTTAATTTGAGCTATCCCGTGCAACTATTGCATCGCATTCTCATTTATTTCAGCATTTCCTTTGTCATGGTTTTAGACATAGCGTAACACCACTCTCGCACACGAAGAACAGTGGCGTTATAAGCCTTTTCATTAGGTGTTCAAGTTTCATCCTTGTCCGGTTGCTACTAATGCCTCGTATGTACAGTCATCACGTGAAGTGCAGAAGACATGCATCAGCCCTTGACAGAAATCGAAACTACGAGGAGAGCAGGTTTACTCTCTCAGCATATCCACTTTGTTTGTACATAACCTGGAACTTAACATTCTACGATATTTTTGGAAGTGAAGACAAATGTGAGTACATTTTCATTGACATTTAGTTGTCAACTACTGCTTTTAAAAATAAACTGATACTCAAGAGAAGCAAATAGCGTAATAAATCCGTTTATTTTTGCGGCGTATTAAGTACAAAGATTCGCCAAGCTTTCGTACTCCTCTGGGAGGCTTTCTCAAGGCAATGGTAGACATAAAAATGTAGAGAATTGGAACATGTAAGGAACAAAGATGATTTTTGAAAATAACGCGAGTGACATCACGAGCGTATTATACGAATTTTCATCACGCCATTATACTGTTTGACGCGATGTGTTTCCATCTTTTAATAACGCATGGAAAGCTCTTTTTTAGTTCAGTAGAAACTATATCATTGCATGCTAGTTTGCTGGATAGGATTTCGGCTGTTTCCCTGATGGAAGTCTCTTTAAATTTCGTGTATGGGGTAATTCATCTAATACTATTCCATAGAGGAGCGGCCGATGAATGCATGACTCGTCTGGCGAGGGCTGTATTTTGCATGTCTTGTGTGACACTTCGCACGTGCTCTTGACATCTACTGTCCAAGGATCACTTTGTCATTTTCATATATAACTTTTCCGTGTTGTTAGGATATACCAACAGTATAACGTACGCACCTGCTTTTCCTTTCTCGCATTGTTTCTCCTTGCAACTTGATATCATATGTGATAACGGAGTCGGAGACTTCAGTGCTATCAGTATGTTGTATTTAAGTAATAACTTATTTAACCAATATGCAAAGCCTGGAACATACGTTAATATATACGTAGCTATTTTTCTAAGTAAAAAACTGAAAACTGCTTATTCTTTTCAATTGTTTACGAAAAAATTTTGTGCACGCGTAATTTTACAATAGCAGTTATAAAAGCAGGAGAGCACATCCTACTAAACTCAGATTACTTCATATTGTAATGATTTTAAAGTTTCATAGAAAGTTATTGAAACTTTTGATTTTCTAATCAAGAGATTTTTGTATATTTTTGAATACATTATATCAGACTGACTTAAATAGCGTTCTTTATTTTTATTGCTGTTATCTACAGAAAGACCTCGTTCCTATGGATGGTTTTGCTTCGAAATTTCTCGCTCGTTTCGAAAATTTCACCCTCAATCGATAAGTTGATGGGAGTTTCTGATAACATATATTTAGCAACACGCTTGTCGTTGAAACTTTTCAACAGGTATGTTATATTTGAACAACACCAACACATTTTTGCTCAGATTTTATGGATAATTAATTATTTCGATATTGAACAATCTATTTCTTTGATATAATCATTCAAACTGCAAATCTCAAGTAGGAATGAAAATAATTATAAGGGGTTACTTTATGTCACAATCTACTTAATGGAGTATTTGATGTTACACTAGAAGTTGAGGTATCTTCCGTTTGGCCTTATATTTTTTCTTTTTTTGCCTGCGACTGATCTTCTTCAGTTTCAAAGGAACTGTGTCATTGAGAATCCAATATATCTAATTGTATCGATCTATCATAACACCATTTCACGGATTATGCACCCAAATAGTTACGATTCTATTTTGCTTTAAAACTTTGTAGAAAGAAAGAGACTATTCTAAAAGTATTTTTCTTTCGATGTAAAAGTATGAAAGTATGACAAAGCCAAAATGCGTATAATAATCATATTCATAGTTTATTGACTTCCAAATAGTACATGCTCCATTCCGTTTAGATAAAAGCAGAGCTGCTTGTGTTCCAGATTTTGCTGCTATGGTAATTATAAAATAGGAAAAGAACATTTCAAATATAAATTAGAGAATCTACGCGTGATGGCCGTGCTCGTTTCACGTGTATGTTACAGTAAAATGTCCGCATACGTATACAACTAATACATAACGAACACTTCCAAAAAACGGCAAGAAATTTTTCATACAGAACAGCTCCAGTTAGATTAGACAAACAAGGCAACCACCGAAAATGAGACCTCTTAACAATTGTTCTTGTACACCCCTATCAGTCCCAAGTCAGCTCCACCCGATATTATGTTCCTTATAATTTTATGTTGTTGTTTAGAGAGTTTTGACTAGAGAAACAAGATTAGTACAAAACCTTTTGATGAAGCAAATATGTGTTGGGAAGAAGCGGTTGCATTACTGCAGACTCAGTGAAATGCTTAAGGGAAAAGGTAGGAGTATTACGAATTAGTTCGTAAAATAATAGTTCGACGTGAGAAGGAAATTATTTAATGTGAGCTCCAGATTCCTGTATGCTTCAGTCCGTATCCGTGACTGAGCGGGTGGTTACAATGCTCGAAATATGAGGTTATGTCTCTTGGTTCAGACCTTGTCGGTTCTGTTCCAGCTTTCCAGCACTTTCCTAGCCATGGAAGAAGCGGTTGTATTTCTGCAGATGCATGGAATACTTAAGTGAAAAGGTAGGAGTAAAACATTAGTTCGACGTGAGAAGGAAATTATTTAAGGCTATGTTCAGACTCCTCTATTCTTAAGTCTCTTTCCGCGAGTGAATTGGTGGGTTAGTGTTTGGAATATAAGGTTATGCCTCTTGTTTCAGACCTTGCAGGTTCTGTTCTATATTTTCGGCGCTTACTAACTATGAAATTTCATTTCACTGTAACTAAAACATTCTTTTTATCTTTTTTATAGACTACTCTAACACTAATCTCCATTCAAACGCGTGTTTAAATCCACGGGTATATTTAAAATCAACTAAACTACGATGTATGGAATAACTATTCAAGTTCTTACGGAGTAATCTACTTCTAGTGAGGGATAAGGAAGTGCAAGGAGAACAGCTCTTGCATTTGGACTGCAAAACCCACAGCTGTTCTTATCAACGAAATAAAGTTAAATTTTAGACTCACAAGTCGTTGGTTAGCCATGAAAATCATTTGACATCATCGAAGCACGTACTAGGTAACCATGGTGAGAGTTTAGTCATATATAAATTGCCAGGAATCTTGTGACAGCTGTGTACTGCCGATCGACAATAACAGCTGAACAACGAGAGGAAGAAATGTCATGTGTTGTAGGTATGAAAGTATGGTCTGACTTTTTGTTTTTACAATGCTTTTTTGCAATACATCTAAAAGAACGCATCTGGATGATTACCCATGGTCGAACTGTTGGTACAGTAAACTGGAAGACGAGTGGATAGCGAGAGACGCAGCGAAGGAGTTCGGAACTGAACATAATGCATTTTCACGGATCTAGAAAAAATGTATGAACATCGAATAGCTACAAGAAGGTTCAAAAGAAGTCGACCCAGCAAAACTGCTTCATCATAAGGTCGTTATCTTGTTGTACCGGCAGAGTGTTCTTGCGAATAAGTGTTGGCAAGTTAACCAAATAGCTGGAATAATACATGTGCATTAAAATATCCTGTTATGAAACATTGGCATGCGAACTGTGATAGGACGTTTGAGTAATATCCTATCCTATGCCTGAAAACCTGTACATTGTATTCCATATACCAAAGAACGCAAAGCAACTCATCATTGGCAGTGTACTGCACACTTCCAGTGGAGTGAAGAGCAATGGGCTAATGTTCTGTTCACAGAAGAAAATATAAAGTTTGTTTATCGTCTGACTCTAGGAGGCAATACATCTGGCGAGAAGGTCGCAATGGTTATTCAGCCCGAAACATCGTAGAAATTGACCATCACAAGGTTGATAGAGTAATGATCTTGTCGGGATTACGATCAATGGGGTACACAGCTCCTAGTGTTGATGAAAGAGTCAATGAATAGCCAGCGTTGTTGTGCGGGTATTTTTGAACATGTAAGGTTGTTTTATGGTGCAGTGGAAAATCCTTTCGTTTTTATGGACGATAACGCGCGTCCTCATCGAACATCATGTGTTGATTAACTCTTGGAGAGCAAGGACAGAATGGATTGGCGCGATTACTTATACGAATTGAATCCAGTCGAAATTGCTTGTGACACTCTGGGATGGCCCATTGCGGAACGCGATCTCCCACTTGGCACAAAAGAGGCCAGGTTATGACGCTGAAAAAAGAATGGAGAAATGTCTCACAAGATTTCTGGACAGTCTCGAGAAACCCATAGCCCACCGATGCCAATCGTGCATTGCAGTCAGGGTGGACATATACCCTAATGAAATGATCAATGAAATATCATTATTTTTTTCTGTCAATTTTAGTTAATGTGAGTCAAAGCCAGATAATTTTATGTTTTGTTCTTTTAACGATTTTCTCTGTTGATAAGCACAAATTCATGCTTATTTATGAGTGTACTTGCAATTTTTTATTTTGTTTACCCCGTGGTAAAATGTTTTCATCCATATTCTAATGTAATCAAAGTATGCTATTAAAATATAAGTGATCCTTAAATTTTGAATATAAGTGTATCATTAAATCCCATTAATTTTCTGCATTTGCTCAACCGCTCTCGTTTATTCCAGGTAAAGAGTGTGGCATACAAAAATTATCTTCTGATATACTGCTTCCCTTTTCTCCACCTTTTTGTGAAAGATTTTTCTGAAAAATATTAGTGAAATATCTGCAGTATCCAAGAAAATACCTCAATATTCCAGAGGAGCATATTTCTTCTGTAACTTTTTTTCGTGCAGGATTTCTTGCATTTTTATCAAAAACAGTAAAAGGAAAATAAATGTTATTATCATGCGCAGAACTTTTGAAAGTTTTTGAGAAGAGCGAAAGAAAAAGATTTACTGTTTCTCACTTATCCGAACGTCATGTTTTCTGAAGTACAGAAATAATTGATTTAAAAACGATAAATGAAAAACTCCACTACCATTTGTTTCAATGTGAAAATTCCGTGAGCAAAAGTAAACGGCGTTAAACTTGAACCAAAAGCATTAACAAAATGCATGTAGAGTGGTTTGAGAATTGCATATCATAAAAACGTTTCGCCATCTCGTTCATTACTAAGCAAAAGTACGTGCAATACTGCATAAGGTAATATCGCACAAGATATTAAAATTAACGATATTAAGGCTTTCAATGGATGACTAGAGATCTTTCAAATTCGGAATGGAAGTTTTCTCTGCACTAGGAAATGGAAATTCGCAAACACATTAGTAGTGGAAGTAGAAGCATAAAAATCGATATGTATATCATTTCTTTGTAGTATTAAGATTCGAACTATATAGATACTCGCTTTTTGTTCACTAAAATGCAAGGTTCATTCCAAATGAACTTTTGCGATTGCAAAAATCAGCGAAGTCACGCCGCTTTAAAAATCTGGATTCGTAAAGACTTCCTTTGCTGTGGAAACACAACAGAAAGCTGCTTAAGCTTTGAATTCAACACATTGTGAAAGAAAGGCTGATAAACGTTAAGGACCGTGGGGAGAAACACAGCCTCAAAATCAGCACTTTCCTACGCAATGTTTCATGCCCTATAGACATAAAACTGGATAATGTAGGAATGATGTTTCGGCCTCAAAAACCAACAGCATTCAAACAGTCACTGGATTTGTGAGTGATCCATATTTTTGAAAAAATTTAGAAGTGCCTACAGCTGTACTGCATTTGAATTGCCACGTATTCCCGGAATTCCCACTCTCTCAAATATACCTACCGAAAGGCGAAAAAGGAATTAATTTCCACCAGCAAATTTACTTAAGTATTTGTCATTTTCTTGTAGGACTTCCGTCCACAGTAAGTAGAGTTTTAGGTCCCAACCACCTACAGCGAGATCGCCTTTAGGGAAGGACACAGAAACGGAAGGAATGAGAGCAAGTCTAGCGACTTTGACAGAACAGTTTGTAGTGAGATTAGAGTACAGTAGATGTCGCCAACGTAGAAGTACGATGTTGCACACAGAGGAGTAACAGAATTTCAGGGGGGCATGGGAAAGGATACCCATTTAACCAGTGGGTCTAGCCTGGGGGCCGTCACTTAACGTGCTCGTCCGATGCACGGCGGATACTCAGAGATTGTTAGTAAATCACATCATCTCTGAAAGATCAGCCCAGGTTCGAACCTGAGGACTTTGCATCGATAGTCTGAACTGCTAACCACTAAGCTTAACGTGGCTCTCAAATTTATTTAAGAAACGTTTGAAGTTTTAATTACTTTATTTTCAGAATACAAAACCAAACACTTCTTACATATTTTTTTCTTTTGTCATGTAATTAAAAGAACATACAATCCAAATAATGCGTTAAAATAACAAAAATTATGAAATACTAAGTATATCACCAACATATCTCAGAAAGCATAATTTAAAAAAGAACATAGAGAAATAGTAAAAAAAAGTTGGAAAAGAAGTGTCAATGAAAGGGTATTCACGAGTTTTAAAAACTAAATTTGATAAACCGAAGTAGAGATATGACGTCTGCACCCAGGGTGACACAATGATAGAATGATGAACGGTTATACAGAAAGAATAAGCACGTATAAAAAAATAAGACGTGGCGAAAGAAATTAAACGCTGGATTATATATTTACATGGAAAGTTAGATGGAAATGATATTTTCATTATCCGTGAAAAATGATGTTTTCAGATCAAACAGATAAAACAAATCAAACAGTTTAAATCCCACAGCTAACTCATTTCTGTTAAAGAGCACGCATAGTTTCTTCAATCAGAATAATCACACTAATATGCAAGGTTTTGTTGTTTTGAAATTAATAAGTGTATCTGAATGGATTTCTTGCGCAGATTACGAAAATGACCTTCAAAATTCCGTATCACGTCAAGTTTTTTCACAAATGACGGAAATGTGAAAATTTAAAAAAAAAACGTTACTTTTTAATGACATTGTTATATGGCAAACGTTTGTAACGTGTAAAAATGTTCTCTGGAGGGGCGGAATGATGGTTTAAGGAATAGATAAACATAAATATATAGCGGATATGGAAATGCAACTGTTTTATCTGTATGACGTCACGTTTTGCGCTACTCACAAAGATGGAACATGAAAAAATGTTATCTTGGCACGGCAGTATGACTCATACCTCACGCCACTGCTCCTTCCTTTCTAGTGGTCACATGTGGCGCCATTCGGGGCAGATCGTGTTACACTAGTCAGGGCAAAGATGGGACTAGTCCCGCTCGGTTGTGTCTTTGTGGTGTGTGCAATGGCTTCACGTGGTTGTGTAAATCATCCAGACATATTTTTCTACATATGTGGCTGTTATACGACAGGAAAAAAACAGAGGCAAAATGTTACGCCTGTCGTGAAAAATACTTATTTTTAATACTTCGGCATTAAACTAGCAGATCAGGACAAATGGCATCAATTCCGTTCGGTGTACCCATGGTGTGGCGTGAGCCAAACAGTCACAGTGACGACTGCTACTTTTGCACAGTGAATATTGTGGGCCATGCCAGAACCAGTAATCGTAACATTGTGTATCCCAATATCCCATCTGCCATAAGACTGGTGCCCCATAGTGAATCCATCCCTGTGCCATCCCCGTCCAATATTAAGCTCCCAACAGACACCGATTCAGACGGTGATACAAGTGATGAGATGTACCAACCGGACAGCATGGAGGATGAAACCCCAGTGCCATTTACCCAGCATGAACTGAATGATTTGGTTGGTGATCTGAAATTACCTAAAGACGCAGCAGAGATTTTAGGATAACGATTTCAGGGAAAGAATGTCCTAATACGAGATTCTCCTGGTACAGACACCGAGAAGCAGAATTGGTTCCGTTTTTTGCTGAGGAAGGTGGTTTGGTATATTGTCGAGACATCCCGGCGGTCATGAAATACTTTAACATTAATTACAATTCAGGACAGTGGAGGTTGTTCATAGATGCCAGCAAATCCAGTTTAAAAGGTGTTTTATTACACATTACTGACATCCATCCATCCATTCCAGTAGCACATTCTGTGACTTTGAAAGAGACATACGAGAACCTTAAATTACTGCTGGAAAGTGTGCAGTACAGGTTTCATGAATGGTCTTTGTGCGGGGATTTCAAGGTGATTGGAATATTGCTCGTCCAACAAGCCGGCCACACCAAATTTCCTTGCTTTTTGTGTGAATGGGACTCTAGAGCAAGGACGAAACATTGGGTTTGGCAGCAGTGGCCAGTCAGAAGTACATTCACATCTGGCGAAAAAAACATTGTTTCACTTCCACTGGTTGATCCCTCGAAAATACTGTTGCCACCTTTACACATCAAACTTGGCTTAATGAAGCAATTCGTGACAGCTTTAAGCAGGGACAGTAAATGCTTTCAGTATTTTGGTGGTAAGTTTCCATCAGTCACGTCTGAAAAAATTAAAGCTGGCATTTTCATAAGCCCTGAAATACGAAAATTAATGGCAGCCAACATATTCGAGGAAACCATGAGTGAGTCCGAATTGCGAGCATGGACGGCATTCAGAAATGTGGTACACAACTTTTTGGGGAACACGAAGGCTTCAAATTACACCACTTTAATCAAGGACATGCTTGAATCCTATGAACTGCTTGGTTGCACCATGAGCGTCAAAGTTCCCTTTCTTCATGCTCATCTAAATTACTTTCCTAACAATTTTGGTGATTTTTCGGAAAAACATGACGAGCGCTTCCATCAGGATATTAAAGTGATAGAAAAGAGATACCAAGGTAAGTGGACTGTACATATGATGGCCGACTATTGTTGGATGTTGAACAGAGACTGTACGGACGCACACCGAAGACAATCCAAAAAGAGGAAGTTTGAAGGGGAGCCCAGATGCGAATGTTAGGTATGTTTGCTTTTGAGTATGTATTTATGTTTATCTATTCCTTAAACAATCATTCCGCCCCTCCAGAGAACATTTCCACACGTTACAAACGTTGCCATATAGCAATGTCATTAAAAAAATAACGGTTTTTTAAATTTTCACATTTCCGTCATTTGTGAAAAAACCTGACGTGATACGGAATTTTAAAGGTCATTTTCGGAGTATTCGCTAAAAAATCCATTCAGATACACCTATTCATTTGAAAGCAACAGAAAAAAGTTGAAAAATTGCAGATCAATGTTATAGACAGTTATGACTTAGCGGATGCAACATTTGCTGCTAGTGTTGTTGAAAGACTCCCTCTGTTACTTCCTTTGGTCTCTGTGTAAATCTCTGGACTTAACAGCAGAGAATTTACGTTCAGGCCTAGCAGAAGCTGGAATATTTTTAATATGATACGATATGGCAAGAAATATTTTTAGATGATTTGTATATACCATAAAATGCAATTTTGAGATTACTGTGCAATGGATTATTCCCTCTCCTAATGTCCATTGCAAGATTAGCGTGGAGTAGGTATTTATTTACATTCCTTGTTATTGCAACAACAAGGAATGTAAATAAATACCTACTCCTCGATAATCGTAAGATATATGACCTGGTGGTAGTGTTTTTTAATTTGATGTCATCTGCTTGTAACAGATTAACCTGTTCAAACGGAGAATGCCTCACATACGCACACAATGAAATTTTGTTTTGTGTATATACACAAACTGTAGTTTATAAGATCTACACTAAGGTTCTTTCATATCGCTCGAAGGTAACACTGGACATAGCTCAATCGAAAGAAGAAGCTGCATTCAGGAGTGGCTACAGCAATGCAGATAATGTCCATGTGCTGAGAGAACTAATTGAAAGAACGAGGCAAAGTGAATTCCCATTATGTATGGTTCTTACCGATTATGAAACGGCCTTTGATTCCGTGAAATTATCAACACTTACAATGGCTTTGAAATCCTGCGGTATTGAAGATGCTTACATTAGTATTATTAGTAACATCTATGAAAATGCAAGTGCAAAGATTCGGTTATTTGACGATACCGCACGAATTAAAATTGGAAAGCTCTTGAGACAAGCTGACACTATATGTCCCAAACGATTTAATGCCATATTGCATAATCTCTTTCAATCATTGAACTGGGAAAACAAAAGATAGAATTAATACAAATTATTTAACCCACATTTCTTTTGCTGATGACGTAGTCATTTTTGCAACTATCCCTTCAGAACTGCAGTGAATGATCCAGTAACTTGCTAACAAGAGTAAAGAAGAAGGATTAGAAACGAACTTTCAAAAGACACAATTCACGTACAATGCTTTAACAAGTAATTAAAGTTGTATCGACTGATGTGGAAAAGCTGGAGATAACTGATATATGCACTTACCTTCGAAAGCAGATACCAAGCAAAAGTCACACTGATGAAGAAATTAATCAACGTATAAAACTTAGTTGAATATCTTTTGGAAGAAACAGTATAACGCTGGAGAGCAATATGCCATAATGTCTTAAAAGAAAAGTCTTTAACAATGCATTCTTCCAACTCTTACGTACGAAGTAGAGACGTGGACTTTAATTAAAAATGACGTACAGAGGCTACAGACATCTGAAAGGAGCATGGAGAGAAGCGTACTTAATGCAACCAGAAGATATAAGAAGAGTAACGCATGGATAAAGAAATGACATGAAAAGAGTGGAAGATGTCATGATTAGAGTAAAATCCCTGAAATGGCAATGGGCTCGACATGTTCCCAGAAGAACCCAACAGCGATTTCTTTGCCAATGAAATCGAAAAAAGAACTATACCAAGTGAAAAAGATATAGCCAGAAAAAAATTATATCCAATACACAGTGAGCTACTTTTATCATCCACACGCTTTCTTGGCTATCGCCCATCTTTATTAAATTTGTCAGTTTCAGAAATACAAGGCGCCGACCCGACATGTAGCAACCACTCAGGCTTGGGTCGAAGAACACTCACCTGAGTTTACCACCATGCCGAGGCCTCCATGGTCCCCTAATTTAAACTCCGTGTGAGCCCTCTGGTTTGACTTTCAGCGGAACATCTGAGCTATTGATGCTGGACCGATATCTAGGAAGGAGGTGTGGACAATGCTGAATCATGCATGGACAGCATTACATCCGGAAACCCTCCAGCATCTAATGGAGAGGATGCCTCGCCATGCAGAGGCTGGTATTTTTGCAAGAGGAGTACAAACACCTTATTTGGTTAGTATCTGTCATGTTTTATCTACTGACTGTTTTTAAAAGCAAGTATTCTATTTCCCTTTTAATATTCATGGCAAATGGTACAATCAGTATTTCTGCTAAGTTTAACTTCAAATTGGATTTAAATTTGTACGAAGGTTTAGCTAACACTGACGAACATAGAGCAATTCCATATTTTGGTCTTAGAATATAATCCAAACTTTTTCCACAGATCTCTTCAGTTCACGTACGATCATACCCGCTGACGAAAGTTGTTCTCGAAGGAGACACTAGCGAATCATTTTGTACGTCAAACTGGGGTACAACAGTTCAAAATAATTTATTCAGTTTTGAAGCTCGGTAATCTAATGAAAACCGCTGAAGAGACAGAAAGGAGGATCATAACCGAAGACTGACTTACCAAGAATACTGAGACCTTTGTCAAGAGAAATTATTAAATGAAGAAGATATTCATTACTGTCTGAGTTACATACATTTTTACCTTTTCATAGTCAGCTTCTCTGGCTACAGATACATTCAGTTATGTAAACGAAAGTTCCTTGTAAAATATAAGAGGGCAATCTAAAATAAGTACTCTACAATATTGGTCATATGAAGAATTGACTCTAATTTCTTTACTAACAGGTTCAGTAGATATCTCGATTACACATTGAAAAACAATTTTTCTTCTGTTGGAACGAAATTGGTAGGACAAATATTTTTATATTTTTGTAACTTTTGGCTCTCGTGTCCCTCCATTTGAGATATTCTGAGCTTACGCTCAATTTTTATTTTATTGGTGCAGAAAATCGTGTTCATCTGCAATTCTTGAGTTGCAATTTGCTATTTTTTTCCCAGATTTATTTTTATGGGGAATTCTTGTTTCGGGGGGGGGAACTACGCCTGTTTGTTTTTATAGTTTTGATATTAACTCTTTTTTCTAACGTTTATTTTTCGATTCGGACTGTTTTTTAACCATTACGAAACCTGTTTAGCGTCGGGGAAATAGAGGACATTTCCAATTTGTAAGCGAATGATAAACCTCGCAACTTCTTTGCTAGGTTTAGCGATTTCTAGCAGGGGACAGGTCATCGGCAGCCGTTGTTATTGTTGGCTGTTGTGGACCGAAATCTACATGTCGTTCTAACAGTACAATAAGGAAAACATTTTCGCCAAAGTTCCCCAAAGATAGATCAGCACTATTTTACAGTGGCTCTAAAACAGCGGTTTGTACAAACAATTCAAATAAACACACGATTGCAAATTTTTAAACAAACGGTAGGCTGCAGCCAGGAGAAATAGAAATTTTTATCACTACATAATAGAGCGGATGCTCTTCGGGATATCGTGATAAACATAACTTTTCGGCAGATTGTTTATGTATCGGATATCTTCTTATTCAGTATTAAGGAAAGAATAAATCTAAAAGTAACATTTTGCACTTTTGTGTACATGTTAGAGTTACCCCACGGTATATATATTCTTATAATTTTTCTTACTCTTACTTTAAGAAATTGACTGTATTGTTTCGTCTTCAGTGACCTGAAAATTGACGTGTGCTAAATCACTGATAATGTCAAATGAAATTTTAGCAAACGCTTTTCCGCGTTACTTATCAGAGGAACACTGGAGTAACCTTAGTAGAGTAAATATTTTTCCAACGGAAATGAATATCGCTTCTTCTTTTCTATTTGTATAGAATTCAGATGCCTAACTAAAAACAAACGTTCCGTTAAATAGAATTTATAATTTTGTTCAAGCTCTTGGTGTTCAATAATTTAAAGTACATGATATTTGTGATATTAAAGTGAAATATAATCTGTTGGGTACAATTTTTTTTATTTTAAATACGTTACATTTAACAAACACAATCGGCATGAGCATCATTGTCAGCCATTATCAATCTGCTACTGGATGAAAATCTCTGAGAGTTTCTTCCGCAAAGTCGGTCGTCAACCAGTTTAATTCTTGCCAACCCGCATTTTTTCGAAATTCATTTAAACCCATTCCACATAGTCCTCTTGTGTGTGTTTGTCTGTCGCTTGGTATCCAGTCCAGTATTTCGGTGCCGCCCCTGTGGCGCAGTGGTCTAAGCGATGGCCTCTGATCATTTGTCCGTAAGGGGTCCGGGTTCGAATCCCGGTCAGGCATGGATGTTGTGTTTGTCTTACGGCACTGGCTCTCTCCCTTCCCTGGAACCAGTGACCCTAAATTAGGGACGGGCGACTGCTTATAGCCCATTGAGTTGCTCACGGTGGTCGTTAAACCTCCAATCAACAAAAAAATATATATTTCGGTTGTCCAAAAATGGTCCATTTTTCTTGCTCTATATCGAATCCATTGCTATTTCACGAATTTTATTCTCATGATGAAGGCGATATTGCGCCGCCCCGGTGGCGCAGTGGTCTAAGCGATGGCCTCTGATCATTCGTCCGTAAGGGGTCCGGGTTCGAATCCCGGTGAGGCATGGATGTTGTGTTTGTCTTACGGCACTGGCTCTCTCCCTTCCCTGGAACCAGTGACTCTAAATTAGGGACGGGCGACTGCTTATAGCCCATTGAGTTGCTCACGGTGGTCGTTAAACCTCCAAAAAAAAAAAAAAAAAAAAAAGGCGATATTGCTGTTTGGTCATTTTTCCAAAGCACATGTTCATCTCCCTTTTTCCTGATGTTATCAAGCATACAATGAATAAAGTTGTAAATTATGGAGTTGAGAATGGGCTCTTGCGCTCGTATGGAAGTCTCCGATTTTAATCTCAGATATGTTTTGGATTTTAACAATTAAAGGCCAGCCTTATAATTGTTATCAAATCTGAAAAAAAAGCAAAGCATTAATCTTGGTTATAAAAACAAAGACGTAATACAGCAATCACATAAAGCCAGGAATATTGCATGGAATTACAGATGTCTGTATCTGGCTCCAATAACACGCACTGAAAATTTCTTTATTTCATTTCACCGTGTGAGGGTTACTGTAATTTACAATTTCGAGTGCTGTATAAGCCACTGATATATTATAAAACTTCGTCGGAAGGGCTTTTCGTCGAAATCCCAGAATCGTCCGATATTGTTTCCAAATTATTGCACAGTGGGGCGGGCAGGAATCGTACTTCTGTTTAAAGTGAAAACTTTAAAAAACATTAAAAACTCCTAAAACTTTTAGATGATAGCCAAGTGAAAAAAATGCATCCTAAAAAAGCATTTAACGTTTACCATAGAAAAAACTCGTTTCGCTTTTGTGAATTAAAAGTTCGGCTGGAAGTAACATCTAAAAATTTAGTGATGCCGTTAGTGGGCTGCAAAAAATTCAAATGTAAGTGCGTGTGGAACTTCGATTTGCTTGACTTTGAATTTCTTTTTTTGGGGGGAATTGTGGGTATAACGACCACCGTGGACACTTCAATGGGCTATAAAAAGTGACCCGTTCATAATTTAGGATTGGTTATGCCAAGGAAGAGAGAGATCCCGAGCCGTGAGGAAAGCACACAACCCATACCTTTTCCGGAATCGGAACCCAACCTCGAGAAATTCAAGAATTTACAGCTTTTTTTTTCTTTCATATGTAGAGGATTTTAGGAAGAGAGTGTCTGTCTCCAGGTCTTAAACTACCCTTAGAAACAGGAAGCTAGGATATTTTGGGCTAGAGTGCCCGATAGGAAAGTAACACGGAAGCGAAGTAGAAAGACGCCCTTGTTTATTACGGGGAGGGGGGGGGGGGCAAGTACCCGGGGTCCGACTGCTTAACGTGCCCATCCGACGCACGGCGGATATTTAGTGGATCGAGCGTTCGTACCTGCCTGTGGTCCTTTCCGTGGCAGTCACGAACGCTGCCCACTAGGCCACCCGCGGTCCGAGTTTACAGCTGTCTCTTCGGTGTTAATTATATAGCAACTGGTAGTGTATCACGTGTCAGACGCAAACGCAGTATACATGTCCTACCACTGTAGAGCTTTCAAAAATACCAGAGTTAGACCTCTGTATCTTTTCTGTTTAATAGCCTAACCAAACGCGCATAACAAGCGACAATCAATTTTTAGATTTAAAATTAAAAATAATCTCAAAAACTAATAAATATTTTCAAAGATATAAAACTGTAAACTAAAAATTTATTACGTAATAAATTTTTCATAATGGAATCGAACACGAAGCTGTACTCTTTGAAAAGCGATATACGAAATGTACATCACGAATAACATTATTTAAATTTTAGATAATACATTTCAATTAATCAAGAGAAAAAGGAAGATTTTTGAGAAAAGGAAGTCCTTGTAAAGTATATATATATATATATGCACTCAGTAGGCAAAACATTAGAGATAAGGGCATTTGAAATTGGCATTTTCACGAGCAGTTGAAATGGGCACATCACGCGAAGGGCGGAACAGACCCCAATCTGAAGAAGACGGCAAATAAGTGGTCAGCAAGACGTCCAAATTGTGTATCTAAATCAAAGGACATGGGTAAATGAGCAGATTTATGTGAGTTTGATCGTGGATGCATACTTAGCGCAAGACAGGTGCATTATTCTATTGCCCAAGTGATAAGAACAATAGGTTTCCCGAGGACAAACATATCAAGGGTGCACCGCGAGTATACCATGGACAGACGCACCAGCCCCCAGAGAGGAAGCGGTGGACGAACACACGACACGGCGGGATCTTGAGACTGTTATCTAGGATCGTACAAACCGATGACCTGGATAGACGTAATCTGTTATCCAGGATCATACAAACCTACAGTTTGGCAACCGCGACGTAGATAATATTATAGTTAAATGTCGGAGACCCCAACAATGTCAGAGAGCGAGCGACAATGCGCAGTTTGGATACCCTGGGCTAAATTGTATAATGAATAACGCTTTTAACTACTTAGCTAATTGCTAAGCTAATTATCGTGAATATAGCTTTCACTACTACTAAGCTAAGCTAAGCTTCTACTCAGCTAATATTATGATGAATTCAATGCTTGTACTAAGCTTCTAATAGTGAATTCAAATGGTTGTTGTTACTAGTTAATTAAGATCATGAATAAAGTCTCCTGCTAGTAGTGTAGTAATAGTAATGAACAAACTTATAACTGGTAGTAATGTTGTAGTAGTAATTAAAGTCTTATGCTGGTTGTTACTAATAACACTAAATGAAAAAACCTAACAGCCAGACAGAGGTCTGACAGTAACTATGAACTGAGAAAAACGTACTTACAACACATTCTTTATTATTGACTTCCCGCTCTCACATAAACGAACTCTCTTTATACAGCACCAAACGCTCTTCCCGTACAACAACAAACGCTCTCCTTCACATAAACCAACGCTCTCTCCGTGCAACAACAAACGCTCTCCCTACACACATCAACAAAAAGCTCTCCCTACACACATCAACAAACGCTCTCCTTAAGTATCGCTGAACGCGCCTATTTATACTGGCTACCACCACGTCATGACTTACACTCATTGCCAGATCTCATTCAGCGGGAGAAATAACATCTCGTTCAGTAAGAAGATAATTTACATAGAAAAATGAAATAACCAGAGATAGTAAAAATCAAAAGGAAAGTGAATCGAGAGTATACGTTACATCATCTCCCCCTTAATTTTTCTTTTTTTTTTTCCACCCTTTTTTTTTTTTTTTTTTTTGTTTCCGAAAAACCTATCAATTTTGGAGTGTAAGTCTTACACTTCGTTGATTGACGTTTCTCGACCTCTTTTTTATTTTGTTGTTTGGTGGCAGCAGTATTTACAATATCAAACTTGGCATGACAAAATCAAGAAATCTGTATTCGTCTGTGAAACACTTGTATTTTTGAACAAAACAAACCTGCATCGGCATACCTTCCTTTTATTCTGCCTAGCAGGAATCACTTTTTTAATTTCAAATTACGTTCTCATTATTCGTTGAATACAAACCAACTGTATCAGCAGCGAAGATTGCCTGGAGCTGCCTAACTGTAACAATTTTATTATTTTACCCCTAAGCACATAGATATATATAAAAAAAAATTTTGGATTAGTAGATGGACATAGAAGAAATATAAAAAAAAACACATATATACACAAAAAAGAATGCATAGGCCAACACGAAAAAAAGAAATTCTGACACGCCAACTGGTCGTGCAGGAAAAACAACAAACGGAGAAAAGAACCTGTCCACGAGAACTTACTTATCTCGAGGACGCATAAAAAACTCTTGTACGATAACGTTTTCCAGGCCTAATCGGACTGGTAAATTCAGGTGGCGTAGATCTCTTTAAGGACGTGACTGGATCATCGGTAGTCTGTCGGTCAAGAAATCCCGGCGGCTGACAGGAACGGTCAGGAACGGCTGAAGTCTGGCGGTCCGGAAATCCCTGCGGCTGATAGGAACGGTCAGGAACGGCTGAAGTCCGGCGATCAGGAACGGCCGAAGTCTGGCGGTCCGGAAATCCTTGCGGCTGACAGGAACGGGCTCCCCCAGGCTTTTGATATGTAGTCCCTTTATGCTGGGGCCCGTGGTGTCCTTCCAGCATTCTTTTGGACGGACGTGGCTGCGGCCACATCGTTTGTTTTCATTCTCGCCCTCGTGGCATGAGAGTAGCAGCAGGCATCGGCCCTGTTTGCCCTGAGCGTAGGTTCCAGGGGCGAAACCCGGGCGGATGCAAGGATCTCTGCCTTCGTCGCTGCTGCGGCGAAGCAGATTGGGGAGACAAGTTACGTTTTTGACCAGCTTTTGGTGGTGCTGGACGGTTTGTAACTGGTGTCCGACGTTTAGGAATAGTCACATTGTTCATAACTGATAAATCAGAAATATCCGAAGCCTCTGAGTCGCTGCTGTAATTTAGTGGTCATGCAGGGCGATGTTTATTTCTGCCTATAGGAATACTTTCTGACGAGGTATTCAAAGAAGTAGGAGCTTGTGTTGGTGCAGAGTTATCGGGAAATGGTGCAGCAATAGTCTTGGCAATGGTTGGAGGGAAAGGAATCATACTAGTATTTGAAGAACTTGATTCGAGCCTTGGTCTCATGGGAGAATCAGGTTGCGTATTTGGAAACCCGTCTTGAGGAGGGGAGGGTGAAGAAAAAATCACGGGAGATTCTTCAAAAAATGTTTGTTGGTTCGTTCAAAATTTCTTGAGGTTGATCGTGAGATATAGACTCTTGAGTCTGTGGAACAGAAGGTTGAGTAGGGTTGATTATAAAATCGATATTTCGTTCATGATACTTGCGACACTGAGCAACGTGTACGTATTGAAATTGATTGTCAGGTTTTTCAAGAACAATGTTATTTTCAAACACATTTGCCACCCGATATGGACCTTCGTAGCTGGGTGCAAATTTCTTCACTAAAGTATGAGAAACAGAAGACTGGAAGTGCGTTTCCACGATAGTGAGATCTCCAACGACAAGATCTGGTTCCCTACGCCTAGTACACTGCCGGACAATTGCTAAGGACGGATGACAATAGCAACGATAGCAACCATAAAATGGAAGGCAGGAAAATGTGGAAATTAGCATAAGTGCGGGATACAGTAAGACGTGTTGTGCGTATGCAAATTTTGGATTGCCGAACTTGTTCGTGACGTCATAGCGCTGATAAGAGATATAAAGGATTTGACGCATATTGACCGTTGTTGTTCAAACGCAAAGTTGAAAGGGAAAGAATCAATTGACGAACTTGCAATTTTCAGTATGTCTTCCCGACATCACCTAGATGATTTTACGCGTGGCCGTATTATTGGCAAGATTGAAGAAGGGCGAAAAATAACAGATGTTGCCAGGGAGTTCGACGTCAGTCACAGTGTTGTTTCAAGGCTTTGGAAATCATTTCAAACAAATGGAGAGTGTAGCAAACGTCACGGGGGAGGTCATGTTCGCAGTACGACACCTGCAGAAGATCGGTACATAGTGCTATCAACAAAAAGACACCGCCGCAGCACAGCTAGTGAGGTAGCAAATCAGTTTATGGCTGCTACTGGCAAGCGGATCTCCCGAAAAACTGTCGCCAGACGTTTGCATGAAGGAGGACTATACGCCCGCCGTCCTGTTGTGTGAATCCCATTGTCCAGACGTCACCGTACCGCCCGTTTGCAATGGTGCCATCAACATCGCAATTGGACTGATAACGACTGGTCTGCTGTCCTCTTCTCAGATGAGAATAGATACAGTCTATCGTCTGATTGTTGACGACAACTGATCTGGTGTGATAGTTGTACTGCATATTGTTCAGCAAACATACAGGAAAGGGACCGATATCCGACATGTAGTGTCATGGTATGGGCTGGCATCATGATCAATGGCCGTACGTCCCTTTATGTGCTTCCAACTGGGACTATGACTGGCCAACGATACATTAATGATGTTCTGCTACCTCATGTTCGCATGTTCCGTGGTGCTGTCGGTGATAGATTCATTTTCATGGACGACAACGCAACATGTCATCGAACAGTCGCTGTCCAGGAGTGTCTTGAGAGCAAGGATATTCAACGACTCGTATGGCCAGCACGTTCTCCAGATCTGAATCCCATTGAAAATGTGTGAGATGATTTGAGGAGAAGTCTTGCTGGTCGCCAACGCCCTCCAATAAACAAGGACACCCTCATCCGTGCACTGACAGAGGAATGGGATAAATGACCCCAACAGCTGCTTGATAATGTTGTGCAAAGCATGACAAGACGTGTGGAATCTTGCATCGCCCTCCATGGTGGCCATATCCCGTATTGACATCTTACGCCGGAACGCCTGCGGACGGTAATTGCATTTTTTTCACGTTTACGTATTCTGCACAAAATGGCCTGTTTGTCCCTTGAACACGTTCCAAAGCTTTCTGGATTTCAAAGCACAATAATATGTCTTTCTTGTAATGTCCTGGCATACTGACATTATTTTATTTCACTTGGCATCCAACCACACTTACTTTTTTATGTGCTATATAGCCGTTTACGATCCGTCCTTAGCAATTGTCCAGCAGTGTATTATAATATCTTGCTTGAGCCGCTTGTGCTCCTAGCATTGCAACACGAGCTTTTTCTGCCATGATTCGTACTGATTGCGGAGTTGGTCGCTGGTTTAATTCGTCGATAACCCCCGTTAAATTTTCAAAAGGGGTTTTAATTTTGCGACCCAGAAAAAGTTCTGCAGGAGTAATTTTAGTAGATTCGTGAACAGACGAGCGGAGGGCGAACGAAAAAAAGCTCCAGATGGTCATCCCATCGTTCATGATGATCCATGACAAATGTAGCAATCATTTTCACTAGCGTGCGGTTTACGCGTTCCGCAGGATTACTCTGGGGATGATATGGGGAAATGAATTTATGCTTAATGTATAGTCTCGCACACATTCTTTCAAAAATGTCAGAAATAAATTGAGGACCATTATCCGAAACTACTTTATTAGGTGCACCATATCTAGAGAATACATCATTAACTAATACATTACAAATAACTTCTGCCGTATCGGCTTTAATGGTAAAAACTTCAACCCATTTAGAAAGATTATCAGTTAATACTAAAACGTAACGAGCTTTGTTTTTAACAGATAAAGGATAAGGTCCCAATAAATCTATGGAAATAATATCAAAAACATGAGAACTTGAACTAGATTTCAAGTGACCGGCCGGTCTTACATTACGGTAATTATTAATCTGACACAAGTGACATGATTGAACGTATGCGAGCACACTTTGGTACATGCCAGGCCAATAGGCAACATCCCGCAATTTACAACGGGTCTTGCGAATACCTAAATGGCCTGCAAGAGGTTTGTCATGAAATTCGTTTAAAAGGGCCATTCTAAGGGTTCGCGGAATACATGGGCGAAACTCTGCCCTAGTAGTCCTAGATTTCGTATAGTAAAGAAGACCCTCTATGACTTCAAAATGTTGTGACCTTCCAGCCAGAGAAGGATCACTTTGTAGGGGCGAACCCGCAAGCAAAAAATTATAGATATCCCCGAAATCTGGATCATTTATTAATTCTGCCATTATCTGCTCTCTGGATGTTATATCAGCTATTAGAAGTAAAGGCTGACATCCAGGAGTAGTTTCTGTGGGGACCCCACTAATCGGAACGCGAGACAATGCGTCCGGTAATTGATTCTTATGACCTGGCTGATACGAAATTTTGATATTGCTCTCTTGTAACTTAAGAGCCCACTTCATAAGTCTTTGAGATAGGTGCTTAGCAGAATTCAAATACTGAAGGGCAGAATGATCCGTAATTATGTTAACTGTCAATTCGTTAAGATAACATTGAAATTTATCAAGAGCATACACAACAGCAAGACATTCACGTTCCGTAGCTGAATAATTGCGTTCAGCTTTGGCTAAAGTACGAGACGCAAAAGCTATTGGATGCCCAGCTTGTGACAAAACGCAACCAAGACCAACTCCGGATGCGTCAGTATAAATATCAAATTCCTTAGTATGATCCGGGAAAGCCAACACCGGAGGCTGAGTCAACGCAGGCTTCAGTGTTTCAAAAGCAGCGTTAGCCTCAAGTGTCAAACAAACCTCTTGTATTTACGTTCCAAAGCATACAATGGCTCACAGATTGTAGCATAAGCGGGGACGAACTGCTGATACCATCCGGTCATTCCCAGAAAGCGTGATAGGTCTTTTGCTGTTTTAGGCCGAGGGAAGTCAACAATAGGCCTAATTTTTTCATTATCCGTAAATAAGCCGTGGGGAGTGATTTTCAACATCAGATATACAATCTCTTCTCTCGCTATCTGGCATTTACTAGGTTTTAACGTCAAGCCAGCATTGTATATGAGTTGGAACACCTGTTTGAGCAGAGAAAGGTGCTCGTCAAAAGTCTCGGATGTAATAATAATGTCATCCAAATATACATGCACATGGGGACCCAGAACAGGTCTGAGAACCGTATCCATAAGCTTTTGGAAAGTAGCAGGTGCAGAAGCCAGTCCAAAGGGCATACGCAGGTATTCATAAGCCCCAAAAGGAGTCACAAAGCCTGTGTTATCGACAGAGTCCGGATATACTGCTACCTGCCAATATCCACTCGCCAAATCCAAGGTTGACATCCATTTGGTTGACGACAGGTCATGCAAAATATGTGACATTACAGGTAGTGGATAATTGATCGTTTTTGTGACTTGGTTGAGCTTGCGAAAATCTGTCACAAAACGAAATTCATTGGGTTGTTTCTTTGGAACCAACAAGGCAGGAGCAGCCCAGGCGCATGTTTATTCCCTTATTATGCGCTGTTTAATCATTTCAGCAATTTGACGTTGCATTTCCTGTTTCTTATGTGGAGCATAAGAGTAAGGTTTCGTCGCTATCGGTTTCGAACCATCAGTGTCAATGACATGATAAACCACCTGTGTGAAACCAGGTTGATCAGAAAATAAACCAGGGCTTTCCTGTAAAAGTAGAGAAAGCTGGTTTCGTTGCCTCTCATTCAATTGGTTACTCAATAACAAACTCGTTATATCCATAGGAACCGTAGGAATCATTTCGACAGGTTCCGGAAAGGAAATCACATGTTGTACGAAATTCAAAGTTATTTGAAACGTATGAATAAAGTCCATGCCCATTAGACATTTCACAGGTAGTTCGTCTATAAGCAGGAAAGAATGCGTAAAACGAGCTTTTCCCAGCCCTAGAGATAATGTGACAGTTCCTGTGATACTGAAGATTTCGTTATTTGCACCTCGCAAATACTGCGTCGAGGCTGAACGTGTATTGCAGGAAAATTGTCAGTGCAAAACTTCGTATTTAGGGCTGATATTTCAGAACCAGTGTCGAACTTTGTCTCGACAATAATATCTTCAATTGTCAAGAATACATCAGGCAACTGAGGAGTTTGGACAGTCACTAATATTGTTTTAGGGTCAGAATGCTTGGTATCAGGAAGCAGGACCGACCCTTGGTCTACTTCCGTTGGAAGTTTAAAGGATTCCTGGTTGGATTATCATGCGGTCTGAAACCTCGACCCTGCCGGGTATCGGGAAAATTTTCACGACGAGGAAAACTGCGTGAAACCTGCGTCGGAAACTCCGCATGTCTGTTGACATTTTCATATCTATTACTTCTTCCCCCAGCACGGGCAGAAAAATCATTATTGCCCTGAGCATGAAAACGTTCCGAATGCTGCGGATTGGAACGGGGTCGAGCATACTGTGCATTTGTACGATATCCCGAAGATTGTTCAGAAACTCGCTGTTGGTTTGCCACTCTTCTGTGTGGTGGAAAGTATGAAGCTTGGGTGTGCACTTGTGCATGCTCGCGCTGAAAGTTATTATGCCTATTATGCCGCTGAGGGTTTTCGTAATAAGCCTCGCGGGGTGCCCGAGCATGGTGAGTTGAACCATGTTTGCCATTTCGCTCTTCATACGTTCGTATGAGGCGAAGGCATTCATGAATTGTGGCAGGGTGTCGAACCTCAAGAAAATCTTGTAAAAATGGGTCGAGCTGCTGCAATAGGGTATCCAACATGTCAACATGACTGGCATGTGAATCCCATAAGTTATATAAGCGTGTTGTTTCCAACGCAAAGGCAACAGGGCTGTCGTTGGGTTCTTGCTGACGAGAAAAAAGTTGTTGTGCAAGGCTAGCTCGACTGAGGCCGAAAGGAAAGACCTCCAAAAATTCTGCTCGGAAATTGTCATAATGAGAATCCGGGTTCGACACTCTCCATTGCCGATACCAGGTCTTAGCGGTATCCTTCAAGCAAGTGCCTGCGATTTGTACTTTGCAGTCTTCAGGAATATTGTATAGATCAAAATGATCTTACAAATCTTCGAGGAACTTTAAGGATCCCTCCAAACCATTGAAATTAATTGTTCCTGCATGCGGCACGAAATGGGCAAGCATTCTGCGTCGCTGAGAGGATTGAACTCCCTCAGGTACGACTCGCGACTCAGAGTAATAGGAAGCTGGTGAATTACGAATATGTGAAGAATGCCTGGGTACGTGTAGATCATTCATATCAAAGTGAGCCCCACAGGCTTCTTGCAGATGTTCGAAATTAATTCCATCACCACCGAAACTTGTCTTAGGGTGAAACATTGAAGTTGTCTCAGGTAGTGAAGACATGGGTAATAATTGTCAAGATCTCGTGTTCGATAAAAGTTCGGGCGCCAATTATAATGAATAACGCTTTTAACTACTTAGCTAATTGCTAAGCTAATTATCGTGAATATAGCTTTCACTACTACTAAGCTAAGCTAAGCTTCTACTCAGCTAATATTATGATGAATTCAATGCTTGTACTAAGCTTCTAATAGTGAATTCAAATGGTTGTTGTTACTAGTTAATTAAGATCATGAATAAAGTCTCCTGCTAGTAGTGTAGTAATAGTAATGAACCAACTTATAACTGGTAGTAATGTTGTAGTAGTAATTAAAGTCTTATGCTGGTTGTTACTAATAACACTAAATGAAAAAACCTAACCGCCAGACAGAGGTCTGACAGTAACTATGAACTGAGAAAAACGTACTTACAACAGATTCTTTATTATTCACTTTCCGCTCTCACATAAACGAACTCTCTTTATACAGCACCAAACGCTCTTCCCGTACAACAACAAACGCTCTTTTTCACATAAACCAACGCTCTCTCCGTGCAGCACCAAACGCTCTTCCCGTACAACAACAAACGCTCTCCTTCACATAAACCAACGCTCTCTCCGTGCAACAACAAACGCTCTCATTACACACATCAACAAACGCTCTCCTTAAGTATCGCTGAACGCGCCTATTTATACTGGCTACCACCACGTCATGACTTACACTCATTGCCAGATCTCATTCAGCGGGAGAAATAACATCTCGTTCAGTAAGAAGATAATTTACATAGAAAAATAAAATAACCAGAGATAGTAAAAATCAAAAGGAAAGTGAATCGAGAGTATACGTTACAATTGGTTGACTTTCTACAAGTGGGCCACAGTCCTCTGATCGCCATCGGACATTACGCCTCGCCTGGTGCCAGAAGCATCGAAACAGGACCTTTGCAAAATAACGCCAAGTCGTGCTTTAGGATGAATCCCGTTTTCAGCGGTACCAAGCTGACGGTGGGTGCGCGCATGGCGTTGACATTATGACGTAATGAACGCGTCGTACCAGTTTGGTTCTATTCAAGGAGGTTAGTGGCGTTGTAATGGTTTGAGGAGCCGTTCTCATGGGACATATTCAATCCTTTTGTGTGGCTTGAGAGGTCCCTAACCGCCGCGTGTTTCCGGCATTTACTGGCTGATCATCCACACGCTTTCTTGGTTTTTGGGCGTCCTGTCTCTGGTGAACTGCTTCAACAAAACAATACGCCGACCCATTGGGTATCAGCTATGTGGCATGGGTCGAGGAACACTCATCTGAGTTTAAAACCATCCAGTGGCCCCCATGGTTCCCAAATTTGAAACCCATAGGAGCTCTGTGGTTTACCTCTGAGAGGAACATCAGATCTATGGATGCTAGGCAGATATTTCGGTACGAGTTGTGGACAATGCTGTAACACGCATGTGTAGCATTGCGTTCGGAAACCCTCCGGCATCTGGTGGGTCGATGCCTTGGTGGGTAGAGGCTGTTATTTTTGCAAAGGGCGATCAACACGCTATTAGGTAGATAAATCTTATGCTTTATCCATTGAGTGTATTTAAAAAACAAGTATTCCTTTTTTATTTTATAATATATAGCAAATGTTTGAATCTTATATCTATGAAAGTATACCTCAAATAAGATTTCAATTTTGTAACACAGTTGAACTTACACTGAAGAACAGACAGGAATTCCATTTTTTTTGTCTTAAGACTCAATCCGTACTTTTCCCATTGATCTGTTCAGTTCACACATGATGACATCCACTGACAAACCTTGTCCTCGAAGGAGTCACGATCAGACGTGTTTTGTACCGTGAACTGGGTTATAACAGTTCAAAATAGGTTTGTTCAGAACCTTAGTGTCAATAGCGATTAATAGCAACGATTACTTACGACAAATATGATATGTACAAACGCTCAATGATCCTTACATACATTGGGAAATAAAATGTACACATTACGATCCATGAATAATCAACAGTCTTGACGGAAGACTGTTAATTATTCATGGATCACACATGATATGGCAGTCTTCGGGAACCGAACGTTATTACCGTTTGTCTGATAGAATGACCCATGTGTCTTGCGCTGACAATGCGTCCACGATCCTTTGCGAGTATACTCGAGGTATACACATTCTATGGACGTCCTCGGGAACCCAAAGGTTCTTTCCGCTTGGCTGATGGAACGACCCATCTGTCTTGCACTGACAATGTGTCCACGATCCTTTGAGGGCATACTCGAGGTACACACATGATGTGGTAGTCCTCGGTAACCCAAGGGTTCTTACCGCTTGGCTGGTAGAATGACCCATCTGTCTTACACTGACAATGTGTCCACGATCCTTTGAGGGTATACTCGAGGTACACACATCATATGGTAGTCCTCGGGAACCCAAGATGTTCTTACCGCTTGACTGGTAGAATGACCCATCTGTCTTGTGCTGACAATGTGTGCACGATCCTTTGAGGGTATACCCGAGGTACACACATCATATGGTAGTCCTCGGGAACCCGAGGGTTCCTACCGCTTGGCTGATAGAATGACCCATCTGTCTTGTGCTGACAATGTGTGCACGATCCTTTGAGGGCATACCCGAGATACACACATGATTTGGTACTCCCTCGGGAACCCAAGGGTTCTTACCGCTTGCCTGGTAGAATGACCCATCTGTCTTACGCTGAAAACGCGTCCACGATCCTTTGAGGGTATACTCGAGGTACACACATCATATGGTAGTCATCGGGAACCCAAGGGTTCTTACCGCTTGGCTGATAGAATGACCCATCTGTCTTGTGCTGACAATGTGTCCACGATCCTTTGAGGGCATACTAGAGGTACACACATGATATGGTAGTCCTCGGGAACCCAAGGGTTCTTATCGCTTGGCTGGCAGAATGACCCATCTGTCTTACGCTGACAATGTGTCCACGATCCTTTGAGGGTATACTTGAGGTACACATATAATGCGGTAGTCCTCGGGAACCAAAGGGTTTTTACTGCTTGGCTGGTAGAATGACCCATCTGTCTTACGCTGACAATCTGTCCAGGATCTAAGTCGCATCTTTCACAACCGTCCACGCTTGTTGGTCAAGTGCAGTACGTGGTTCGGAAGCTCTTATCGTACCGAGACATCGGCGCCCGTGTGGGACGATATCCAGCCACATTGAGGCGAGTATGCATTCGGTGGGTGCAGGAGGGACGGACGGGCCGACATGAGCAATTGCCGCACCGCGGCACACCACCGAACGAGAGGCCCGGCATGTTGTGCGGCGGGCATTGACGGCCGGCACCGCCACATCACGAACGTTAGGGCAGGAATCAGGGTGTGTTGTGCAACAATCTGTGTCAGCATGTACCATTCGATGTTGTCTGCAGTAGCTGAGCTTGTCGCACGGATCCCACTGCTCCGATTATGGTCGACGTTACACCACCGGCGAGTGCGGTGGCAGTGGGTCGTTGAACGCCGCACCTGGACTACGGTATGGCACGACATTGTCTTCTCCGATGAATCCCGCCTCTGCCTGCAACACCAGGATGTTGGGATCCGCTTATGGCGGCGCCGCGGCGAGAGACTGTATGACGCCTGCATTATGCATCGCCATACCGGTCCGTCCCCGGGCGTTATGGTTTGGGGCGCAATTGGATACGATACCCGCAGCCCTCTGGTACGCATCGTCGGTAAACTCAACAGCCACCGCTACATCTTCGACGTTTGGAGCCTATAGTTCTCCCTTACCTGCAGGACCTGCCAGCGGCAACGTTTGCAACAGGACAATGCGCGCCCGCACGTGGCACGCATCGTGCAATAATTCCTCATTGCCCACCAGGTTTCACTGCTGCCGTGGCCCGCCTGTTCTCCCGATATGTCGCCCATCAACACGTCTGGTAACTGATCGTCAACTGAGTGGCCCGGGCAAGCTCCACCCTCGTCTACGCCTGATGAACTGTGGCAACGTGTGGAAGCAGCCTGGACCGACATACCCCAAGCCCACATCCAAAGCCTCTTTCGTTCGATGCCGCGGCGTGTAGTGGCCGTTATTGCCAGCCATGGGGGCCACACGAACTATTAACGTCTGCGTGTTTCGCAAGTCGCGCGGACCTGTGAGATCAATCGTTTCATATTTGTATCTGTTGTTATGTGTCCAGTAAATCTGGCTTTGCTATCTCGTGTCCTTCTAGGTGTTGCATTTTGAGTGGCCAGCAGTGTATTTGCGATCATAACATTTCTCTCAGTATATGTTAAATGACAGTGTTAAAAGAGGATGTTTTAAAACAGATAGCATAAGTATATGAATAGAAACACATTTTCGAAACTACTTTAAACAAAATATTTCAAATGAATGATAAGTGCATTTTTATTAGTAAAAAAGAAAAATATAAAATTTTAATCCATAAATTGCAAAACACCATCCTTAAAGCCGATAAGAATATAACTCACCTTCAGGTAGGTTTTAATGTGTGTAAAAATTGGGTTTAGAGTGACAAACCTGTGCAAGCCCCACCTGCGGAAAATGATCGTACTCCACGGGCCACCAGCACAACCCCCAGCAAAAAAGGCATGTATGCTACAAGATTTCAAAAGGGGTTTTGTTGTATTTGGTACAAACTCGCTACCAGCAGATCCATTACCCATGGTATGAACTTGGTTTTGCCACCGCATATCGGATTTATAATCGTATCACAAATCTCGGATGCTGAATAGGACTGATGTCTGGACACATTTTAATGCCACGACGATATCTGGAATTATTCCTCATTTCCAAGGAACCCAATCTAGAACATAAAACGCAGTGTGACAAGACGCAAATTCATGCTAAAAGAAGGTTCTACTGGAAACATATTATATTGACTAGAAAGGATGTACATGGTCTGTAATGATGTTCTGCTAGGAATTAGGCGTCATACTGTCCTGCATGTCAATTAGTGTTGCAAGGGTTCCCAGTGGAAAATTTCTCAATGCAATAAACTACTTTGACCGGTTATTTTGGTCCTACGGAGGAGAATGATGTCAACAATTCCCAAGGTAAAACAATATAAAATATCCGGCGGTCTACATGGTACCGCAGAAAGCGAGATTCATGGATTCAGAAAACCTTGCTGTCCGAAGAATGTGGTTTCCTGCGGCTTCGTATGTACGGCCGAGTAAGAGTGCTTCATTTACGTGGGGCCGTGGGGGAACATTGCTCCAAGTTACACCGTAGGATGTATTGCCCTATCATCCATATTCGCCAGACATCAAACCCATCGAACGTCTTTGGTTGTGTTGGAACAATAAATTCGATCTGCTGCGGCTCAACCTCGTA
Source organism: Macrothele yani (assembly GCA_039090855.1). Classification (NCBI taxonomy): domain Eukaryota; kingdom Metazoa; phylum Arthropoda; class Arachnida; order Araneae; family Macrothelidae; genus Macrothele; species Macrothele yani. The sequence continues at coordinate 7,771,172 of CM077016.1, forward strand.
ACTTGTAGGAGTTAAAATATCTGCTAATAACCTGTTGATACCAGATACCACATGACATTTTTAGAAATCTTTTCAGCATAAATTCCTGTTCGAGAAACAGCTGTTTTGGCTGCATGTGAAAGACCAACATCTTATTAGGGGGTGTGTCATAATGTTTGGGTTTCTCGGTGTCTATCGACTCGTTAGGAAAGTTTGATTTCGTTGTTATGAATAACTCATCTAAACTAATAATCTGTTCTTCTAATTTTCTTTTCACAATACATTTTTTTCCCAATTTGTACTTTCTCAAAAAAGATTAAGTTGCACTGACCATCTCACTTGCGCAAAAAACACTCGCTACGTCGTTACGTAACCAAAGATAAAAAAAATGCTCACGTTATTCTTCTTCTTGTTATATATAAGAAACGGTGTCAAACTTTTTCCTCATCAAGAATGCTTTTAGAAGGCTTTTATGTCGCATAGTAACCGGTATTCTGCAAAGAGCTGTATAAATGGCCGAATCATGGGGATTCCAGGAAAAGTCCCGACAGTCAAACCCGTCGTCAACCATGCAATGGGGTACTTCGTGCTCAACTTCAAGAAGTTGCCTCAATGTCTTCATTGGAACGTCGCAATAGCTCCCAGCGTCATCATGTCTGCTAAAACACCTTAATGCTGTAAGTTATTTTTGTACTACAGCGAGCGACTTTACATGTGGTTTTCAATATATGACAGGCAAGATGCCAATTTGTATCATATTCGTTCGGACATTCATTCTGATGTAGTGTGTAACTTGAAAGAAATCTGCGTTAGGAGAGCAAAAGCTGGACATATCTTCAATGAAATTACTGGAAATAAAGGGATATACGTTATAAGACAAACTTTAATCGGTGTATGGTTGACAACATAAGTACACCTTTTTCCTGGAAGGCACGGTTTATTTACGATTTCTTATTTTAATTTGATTAAAATTTTGGTTTGCCTTTATAGGTGTGCGGGTATATTAAAAATGTGTGCGAGTATATGAAAAAAATACGCACAAGAACATTTTATTTTTAATAGGTTAAGACCTAACAAGTGTTTGATATATTTCTGTAGTTTACTACACTGACTATGCAGGAAACGTTCAGAAGATGTATTGAATATTAGAAACTAGCAGTTCAAGAACATCGAACCAGCATAAGAACTATGTCTTCAAAACATAATGGAACAAAACTAAAACATAGGATTCATGAATGTTCTGTGTTTTTCACCGGAAGGACGGTGGCAGAGTATGAACTTCACAGAACTATGTTGTAATACAAACCTTAATCTGAAATTCTATTATTCACTTCAAATGAAAATTACATGTAATAACATGAGTTAAATAGCATTGTATTTAGCGTATTGAATCCACAGGCCTGATTAAAGGCAGGACTACATCAAATGACATTAGTTCAACAACTTCCGGTGAGAAAACAAATACATATTATTTTAAATATATTATTAACATTTTTTACTGAAATCTAAAATTGTTTTGAAGATGAAAGTCCGTTTTTTAGTGTAAATATCACAAGGATGGTAAGTCAGATAATATCCGAAAACTTAAAAATTTCATCATTCTGGAGCGGGACTCGAACCCGCGTTTCCGAGATAGCGCCCGGGTATGTTAACCACTACACCACCCACAACGACCAAGTCTCAAGTTTCCGAATAATTTGAATATAACCATCACAGGTTACGCTAGTCGAAGCAACCGGCATTCATGTTGAGCGAATCTGAAGGTTAGATAGTATCCGAAAAACTAGACAATTTCTTCGTCCTGGAGTGGAAATCGAATCTGGGTCTCCGAGACAGCGCCCGGGTATCCTAACCACTACACCACCCAGAACGACCAAGTCTCAAGTTTCCGATTAATTTGAATCACAGGATTCGCTAGTCGAAGCAACCGCCATTCATGTTCAGCGAATCTGAAGGTTATTGTATTTCAGATAATATCCGAAAACTTTGAAAATGTCATCTTCCTGGAGCGGGAATCGAATCCGCGTTTCCCAGATAGCGCATGGGTATGCTAGTATGTTATGTATATACGTTCAAGTTTCCTAATATTATGTGACTTACCATCCTTTTCACGTTTACACCAAAAAACTGATTGTCATCTTCGAAATCGGTATTCTAAGGTGTAATCCGATATCCCATTCATGATTCTTCTGCTTCTCTGGGAAATCACGTGATAGGATTCTTAACCTCCAGATTAGCTAAACATGAATGCCGGTTGCTTCGACTAGCGACTCATGTGATAGTTATAGTCAAATTAATCGGAAACCTGATACTTGGTCGTTCTGAGTGACGTAGTGGTTTGTATAACCGGGCGCGATCTGGGAGACGCGGGTTAGATTCTTGCTGCGGGAGGACAAAATTTTCAAGTTTGCGGATATTATCTGACTTACTATCCTTGTCGTATTTACACCAAAAAACGGATTGTCATCTCCAAAATTTGTGTTGTATGTTGTAATCCCGTATTCTATTCATAAAACTACTTTTGTTGCACAACTTCAGAAATGCCATCTCGGTGGCGCAGTGGTCTAAGCGATGGCTTCTGATCATTCGTCCGATAGGGGTGCTGGTCCAAATCCCGGTGAGGTATGGATGTTATGTTTGTCTTATGGTACTGGCTCTGTCCCTTCCCTGGAACCAGCGGCTATAAATTAGGGATCGGCGACTGCTTATATGCCATTGAGAAACTTACGGTGGTCGTTAAACCTCCAATAAAAAAAAAAAAACTTCAGAAATGTATCACAAAACGTACAACGGAAATAGAAATAATTATGCAATATCATATTACTACTCAAAACAAAAGCAATAGTTTGAGTTAAAAAGAATAAAAGCTTCGAAAAGAAATCACTGGACCAAACGTGTGTGAGATCTGGGAGTATTAACATTGCTTAGGTGTGTTAACACTTCCAGATTATTAACACACTGCGCAGTGTTAATACATTGTATTACGAGTCCTCCCTTACATATCGGTATATCCGAGTAAAGGTTTTGGTTCCCTGACGTCAATATTTAGACTGTGGCAGTATCCTTGTTCTGCCACAAAATTCCTCTGCTTTCAGCATACAACTGGGTAACATAACGACGTTCTCATTATGTTGTGTCTGTAAAATCAGTCGATGTGCTTCTAACGATTCCCTGTGACTCATTCTCCTGTGATACGGTTCTTTCCTCTTTTTCCTTTCAAATTTGTAGACACCTAAATCCACGCTAGTACATCTGAGTGTTACATGAATATCAGAACTTTAGATTGCATTTTTTTCTTGACTTATATGCAAAATAAGTAAACAGACAAACCAGTTTCAGTTTTCCATTATTTTTTTAGTTAGCAACTAAGATGCGTTGGCCTATTGCACAACCTTCGTGACTGCCATGTAAAAGTCATAGAATTGATCACAGCTCGGTATGAAACCCTCGGTCCAATAAATATCCGCCGCCATGCTGGCGCAGTGGTCTAAGCGATGGCTCATGATCATTCGTCCGTGAAGGGTCCTGGTTTGATTTCCGGTGTCATGGATGTTGCGGTTGTCTTATGGCACTGGCTCCCTCCTTCCCTCGAATTAGTGGCCCTAATTTAGGCACGAGCTCCTGCTTATAATCAATAGAGTTGCTCACGGTTATCGTTAAACCTTCAATATATATCCGCCGTGTTTTGGATTGGTATGTTAAGCAGTCGGACCCAGTGCACTTGACCCCGGTTATAAATTAGTGCGCCTTCCTCTCTCTTCCTACTTCGATTCCTTGTGACTTTCCCGTTGGACATTCTAGCCTAAGTCTCATGGCTTCCTACTTCTAAGGGTTGTTTACGACTTGGTGTCAGACTCTCCCTAGAGTGGTAGTTAAACGTAATGTAAGATTAATGGTCTGAATGTATGTGTATTCAAGCCTTATTTAGATCTAAAACAAATGAAATGTAACAATACCGTACAAATGATTAAAACCTTATTAACAACACTCGCATATATTATTTATAACAAACAGCCAGCTCTTCATGTGATATCACATCGAAAGGAACTGCTGAACAACTACAAATTTTATTTTAGTAATTTACATAACACTATAACAGGCGTTAATTTTTAACTTTTGTGGTATCTTGTATTGCAACTTGAAAACGATACCTCACAAAGTAGTATGATTTAACATATTTGTTTGCAGCCCACAATCTACAAATATGTTTCTTTACGTATCATGACCCGTTTGCTAAGGAAGCATATTTGTCAGTATATCGTCAGTAGCCCACAATCGACCAACTTTTATCACTTCCGAATCATGTAGCTTTTGCTTGGCTAACAAGCTTTCAGTATTCCAGGATCCACCAAATTTTGTCCACACCGTATCATTCCCTTTCACTAGGCTAACTCTCGGCGCTTCAAAATGATAGCAAATAATTGCCGGTTTAAAACATGACGTTCGGAAGAGCAAATCGTAATATCGTAATTATGCAAATCTTTCAGGAAGAATGTCCAAAGCGAAAGTTACATATACAAGTGTTATTAACAGTAAATGATTCAAAACACTATTTTGCATGTCGGACTACATAGCGTCTTTTTCCTCAGCATGTAGGACCTCTGCAACTTCTGAACCAATACATTTGTGAACGTGTATGCCTTTCACTATGCGGAAAATGTTCCTATTAAATAAGAGTACCCGGAAGAGAGGAATAATAAAAGACTGTCACCGAATACGAGCCCACTGAAAAAAAATAATAAAGTACAACTTTCTGCTGATCCTCCTCTTCGCGCATCCCCGTCAGTTATTACGAAGGAAACACGCGCTTTTTCCATGACGATCAACAAGCCTTTGTTAAAATGAACGGGATTGGATGAATTGAATCGGATTTGTTAGGTATAATAACATAAAAACACTAAAAGTCACTTAATTTTCAAGCATCGTTTTTCCAAAATGCAAGAGTCAACAAAAGATCCGCAGTGTTATAAAGATTAAAACCTTTTTTTCATTGAAGACAGATTTTAAGAACAGAAGCTCTACTGTGGTCCCTAAAGTTAAACATTTTCGAAATATCGAGCAAGGAAAGGCAGGTGTGTTCCTAAGAGTGTCATTGGCTCATTAATTGTGTACTATTTCAAGAAGCAAAGAGAAGAGGTATTGATATCCCTTGAAAAACAAGCATTTCGAACATTCTGTGTTCTGCTTAAATGATTTCTAAATAGATTTGCATAAGAGAATGCGTGATTCGTGCTATGAAAGAAATTCTTCTGTCGCAGTAATTAATGTGCAAGATAACCTATAGTTATAAATTTCCTTCAGGTTATCTGAATTCAGTTGTATGTACACTTCAGCGATACTAATTTTTGCTGATTGGCTTCGCCACTTCAGACGACGTTTTGTGCATTGAAAACGATAAAAGTTAGCTCAATACCAGCAAATAGTTCGCTTTAGATGCGTAAATACACAATTTTAGTTGGGACAAAGGATGCTGTGTAATAATGTTTGCCTAGTCACAGAAGTACCTGTGACTGGGCAAACCTCGAATGCTTCCGAACAGAGAGAAGTGTCTCAGTCAGCTAACAAATATGCAGCACTTATCTGTAGGTGCCTTGCTAAAGGCATTTCACAAATCACATTATCCACACGAATAAAATGTTGAGTAAACTGGAAATTAAATGTACTTCATTTTATAGAAATAAAACTGAAAGCTAAAATTTTTGAATCTATCAAACAACATGAACTATTAAACTGAGTAAGAATATTAAACAGTATATATCAAGAAAACATAAATATGCCAAGCAAATAATTGAGTATTTATGCAAAAGGGTTTAAAAGTAGAATGAACACATTAAAATCATAATACATAGCAAACATTTTATGTCATAGTGACCATAGCGCTTTCGAAGCATGTTTCGGAATTTGACTCTCACTACTTTGACAGGAATACATATACCTCCTATATTGCTCTAGATATTGATATCAAACCTAACGAAGTTGTAACGAATACTCACATGATTTTATTAAATACACTGACGGCATTAATTTTACCCTCATAATTCTGAAATTTTAATATTCACAGAAGTTTACACGAAACCCCTTCACACTTTCCCACCCTTCCATTTTTGGCAAAGAAACATCTCAGAAGCCATCTCATTAAATAAGAGATGTTGCCATGTTGCGGATAATCTCGGATATTCAGGAAGATGTTCCTTGGCAAAAACAAAACCGCGGTGATATAATGACTTTATACAATAGGTAAAGCAAAGACTCGAAGAACACTCAGGGGGCAAAACATTAGAGATACCTACCTAACAGTGTGTTCGTTCTCGTCTAGCAACAATGGAAGCCTGTACAATCCAAAGCATCGACTCGACCTGATGCCGGAGGGTATCCGGGGTTTTGTAAGACATATTTGTTGCGACATTGTCCAGAACGTCGCCCGAGACTTCGCTCCAGAATCCATGAATATGATTTTTCGCTCAACGGAATACCAGGAGTTTTCCACAGGGTTTAAATGCATGAACCGTGAGGCACACTAGATGGATCAAAATTCAGATGAGTGTTTCTTTCCCATGTCTGGGTGCATGCAGTCCGGTGGGGTGGCCAATGTTCCTGCTGAAACAGATCACTGGCCTCAAGATACTCAATGGCTATCAAAGCGTGTAGATAATTAGCTAGCACATGCTGGCTTCTCGCAGTGTTTGTAGAACTCTCTAGACACGCTAACAAGGAACATTCCCCGTGTCGAACAAACAAACCCACAACAAACTTCCGTTATAAATCACAATGGGGATATTCGTTTTTCTGTAAAACTCCGCAGTTGCTCACTAGAGGACTCAATTGGTTGGTTGGTTGGTTGGTTGTTGGATTTTATTGGCGCAAGGGCCAGGTTTGGCCAAAGAGCGCCAGACAAAGAACTATCAGCCACAGATTTTTAAAAACGTGGAAAATGGTTAAGAGCAGACAAGCTTGGTAAAAGTTGAAAAAGAGTATGATGAAGACAGGTAGTTAACTGTGAAGACAAGGTAGTTAATTAGGTTTATATAAAAATTTATTAATTTACTATTATAATTATAATTTTTTTTTTTTTTTTTTTTTTTTAAACACAACTACACAAAGGATGAGTCACTCTCCTCCCCCACACTCCTCTGCAATGCTGGCAGAGGGCGGGGACGAACTGTCACTCTCTTCCCCCCATGTTCCTCTGCAATGTTGTTTGAGGCTGGGGACGAACTGTCACTCTCCTCCCCCTATGTTCCTCTATAATGTTGGTTGAGGGTGGGGACCTCGCTGAGGCCGAGACAGTTGGATGGACACTGCACACCTTTGCGGATTGAGGGCCGGGTCTTCCGCACGTGCAGGCTTTCGGCTGGAAACTGGAAGAGACGGTCGGCAGCAAAAGAGAAGGCCCAGAATCAGGTATTCGAAAAATCTCGAGCTCGGGGAAAAACACCTGTGTCGCTTGGTCAGCTGTAGATCGCTTGGCAAGGGCGGCGAGAGCTACAGGGCGCGGAACAAAGGGCTGCACGGGTTGTGGCAGAGACTGAACTACTGCGGCAAAAGTACGCTGTCGGGTGGTGGGTATACCCAACTTGGCCTTGGCAGCAGGGTACGAGAGGCCCTCCAGGGTCTTGAGGCGCTGGATCGCCATCTCGTCCTTCCATTTCATACAGTTGCGGGAGTAAGCTGCATGGGCCTCACCGCAGTTAACACAGCAGGCAGCAGAAGTGCAACCTTCCCCATCATGTTCACTGGAGCCACAATTTGCGCAACGAGCGGAACTCTTACAGAAACGTTGTGAATGCCCGTACCTCTGGCACCTGAAACAGCGCAGAGGACTGGGAATGTACGGGCGAACTCCACAGACCAAGTAGCCAGCCTTGATTTCGGTCGGAACTTTCGGGGAGTTAAAAGTCAAGATGACATTTTTTGACTTAATCATGGAACCATCACGCCGGAACATCATACGACGTGCAGCAATAACACCTTGATCAGCAAGTTCAGTCACGAATTCGTCTTCACTGCATGGCAAGAGATCAAACTCCGAAATAACACCCCGAGAGGTGTTAAGAAACGGGTGAGGTGTCACCTTTACAGGAATGCCTTGAAGACTAGTGAGGTTCAGAAAAGTGTTACTCTGAGAAACACTGCAAGTTTGGACAAGCAGGTCCCCAGAGCGAAGCTTCCTCACAGACTTCAAGGGGCCAACCGCAGCGTCCAAAGCTTTAGAAATGAAAAAGGGAGATCTGGTGGACAGTCTCTCATGCGGATCGATGGATTCTACAAGCAAGTGATTAGCATGCGTAGTCACAGCAATCGAGGGGAGACGACGCTTCGGAGCGACTGGTACAGCTGCCGAAGAAGAGATTCCACATTCTTGGTCCAGGTCAAGGTCTAAAGACCGTTTAAGGGTATGAGACTTGGTAGGTTGAGAAGACGAAGGACAGTCGTTGTCAACTATCATTTTGTCAGGTGACTTAAATTTGGAGTTTTTGTTCTTTTTACCCATGGAAAAAAAGGAGGAAGATTCGTCTGCAGACTACTCCACCCACCACCGAGCCCTACAAGGGAGAACTGGAGGTCTGCAAGCCAAGAAAATGACGCTGGACACAGTTCTGGAGCTTATACGTTGCAGATATAGTCCGTTGGCTGTGATCACACGCACTCGGCGGACACTTCGGCCTCCGGGTATCGTCATGCCAACGCCTTTGGCATGATCCCACAGCCCCCGGGCTCACCCTGCCGTGCTATACGACAAAAAAGCCGCTAAAGCCGTGTACACAACTTGGTACAAGACTTCTGACTAGAGGTGGGTTAGTCTCTAGCCTCCCGTTTACAGCGAAGCCGGGGTCGAAGAGGAGTGTTGGTACACAGGAGGCACTTATCCGGTCTCCTGCGACCTCAGCCGCCAGACATCCCATTTCCGCCTCACGGGTCTCCGCACGCGGCAAACATGCAGGTAGGTCTAGCACCCAAACCAGCTAAAAGGAAAAAAGAAATCTAAAGAAGACAAATCCTGGAAGGGAACCGAAACGGAATCTCAGCAACCTACAAACTGAGCGGTTAATATAAAACAGTTAGTGGTGGAGGGTAACAAAACCACAAGACCGGGGTGTTAGTACATAACGTGGTAGCGATTAGGTAGAATACAACACGGGCAACTAGCCAGTGGAGAAAATAAAGAAAAACAAAAAAGCGAGACACAAGACCAGCTCGGGATCGTGGGGCCGCGAATACCCAACAGCTGGATGAACAGCCGTCCCTGCAAACACCAATAGCACCAAAATAAAAATCAAGCGGTGGCATGACATCAGATGATGACCAGTCACAAGGTCAGCTCGGGCCGTGGGGGCGCCGCTCCCCAAATAACTGGAAAACCAGTTATCCCCGTGCGGGGGGACTCAATTGGGCCACCCTCGCTCGCCTGATTCTACGCCAGTCGAGAGTGTGCAGCTATTTGTATCACATGCCTTGTCTGTCTGTGTACGTAGAAAGATCACAAAATAGGTCGTCGATTAGTAATCAGTCCACTTAATGCATTAAGGTTGGTTGAGCTGAAAATAGGACGTAAGGTGCGCCACGAAGATGGTAGTCGTCTGGAAGACGAATCGTTCGCATGTTTTGTCACGTCGGTGATTATGAACACATATGAAACCTGTTAGGGAGTGAAGTGAGATTACAATCACGTTAATGGTGATGCAGGTAATGATGAGCTAGGCATTGAAAGCAGTGGTTGCGCTTCGAGTACCAAGAGAGAAGATAGAATAAGTGTTGTAACTTTTGTAATTCTCAATCGTTTACATACAATTTTGATTACTAGATAGCGCCAGATGCACATCGCATTTCAGAGACTCTGCGTATGACGTCATTGCGTCTCTTCCAAATAAAATTATCACTCGTTGCTGTCATGGATAAAAGAGCAATTTATGAAATTTGCAAAAAGGAATGATTACCCGCTGTCGGGACAAGGGTGGCAGTATTTCTAAAACAGCACCGTTTGTGGAATGTTCGCGTGCTGCTGTGTTTAAAGTGTATCGTGATTGGAGAAATGGCACCACTGTGAATAGGCGACGTAGAAACTGTGGAGCATCACGTGCCATTCATGTGAAAAGTAAACATCGGCTGCGAAGGTGCGTGAGTACAGCTCGACACTTTACAGTGGAGCAACTAACAGGCCGAATGAACCAGGGTGCTACCGGAGGTGTGCCTGAAGCATGTGTTCAGCAAACCCTGCAGCGTATGAAGCTCCGATGCAGACGGATGGTCGCTACATCTATGCTAACGATGGAGCGTCGGCAAAAAAGTCTAACATTTGCACTGAAGAATCGGAGTTGGACCTCCAGTGATTGGCAAAGGATTGCCTTCTCTGATGAGTCATGTTTTCTACTTTATCGAAAGGAATGGACGTTGGCGTATAAGGCAATTAACATCGGAGAACATACACTCTTCAAACATTGCTGGAAGAACACAAGCTGGTGGGGCAGTGCTATGGTCTGGGGAATGTTTTCGTGACATTCCCTGTGTCAAGTCATTCCTGTGGAAGGTATTATGGACAGAATTCGTTATGAATCCCTTCTTGTAGACCAATACATGCTGATTGTCTTCTCCGGGGTGGTTTGGACCTTGCAGAAAGACAATGCAATGTGTCACACAGTTGGAAATGTCCGAAAGAGGATGGAAGAGCACGATGAAGACTTCAAAGTACTTCCTTGGTCCACTAATTTCACAGAATTAAACCCAATTCAGTTTCTTTGGTACAACTTCGATCATGTCGTTCGCTCTATGGATACTCCACCATGGACCATCTGGCAGATGTCAAGTGTACTGCTGTCAGCGTATCTCAACATAACTGTGAACAACTTATTAAGTCACTCCCAGCCCGTCTAGCTGCTGTCCGCGCGGCACACTGCGGTTACATTGGATATTAGCTAGTAGTCAAAATATTGTTACTCGACTGTAAACCTTTAAATTTATAAACCTTTAAATTTCGTAGTTACATGTTGCGTAACAGTTCAGATAAAAATGAAGTTTGTATTCTATTATATTTTCCAGCTTTGTAGTGTGTTGTACGAAACCGAATTCAGGAAAACCAGCGATATCTTTCAAACCGTATGGGAGAAATGCGTTTGAAATTTATTTAATGCTGGAGAAATAATAATTTGTAAATGTAAATTTAAATTTCGCAGTTATATTGTTGAAATGAAACGTCTATTAAAACATATGAAGAGATATTTCGAATGCTGTTTGAAACTGCCTTAATTTTGAAACGGTTAAAAGGCAAAAGTACTGCTCTCTATTTGGTCTTTAATGAGACTGAATGGCTATGGGATATCATTTATTGTATAGGGGAGTTTTCTGGAACTTCAACAGTTATAAGGAAGTATATTTTCATTGTGGTTTTAGAAATACTAAGTGTTTCTGCTCTGCAAATATGCTAATATATGTAACTGGAGTTTAAAATATGGTAAGGTAACTATAAACTTGTATGTCTGAGCTCAATAAAAATGAAAGGTGATAAGAAGTTGCTCAAATATCCAACTTTAAACTTAAGAATATTCTTTCAATTTTAAATATACTCATTACGTGAAGTTCAGCACATTCATTATCGACGTAAAGAGATCTGTATAATTTGAATGTGAAAATTGTTCGCACAGAAAATAATGTTTTCCTACATTTTGGGGTTTAACGACAGCCTTGAGCAACTCTAATACACTGCTGGACAATTGCTAAGGACGGATCATAAACGGCTATATAGCGCATAAAAAAGTAAGTGTGGTTGGATGCCAAGTGAAATAAAATAATGTCAGAATGCCAGGACATTACAAGAAAGACAATTTATTGTGCTCTGAAATCCAGGAAGCTTTGGAACGTGTTCAAGGGACAAACAGGCCATTTTGTGCAGAATACGTAAACGTGAAGAAAACGCAATTATGGTCTGCAGGCATTCCGGCGTAAGATGTCAATACGGGATATGGACACCATGGAGGGCGATGCAAGATTCCACACGTCGTGTCATGCTTTGCACAATATTATAAAGCAGCTGTTGGGGTAATTTATCCCATTCCTCTGTCAGTGCACGGATGAGAGTGTCCTTGTCTATTGGAGGGCATTGGCGACCAGCAAGACTCCTCCCCAAAGCATCCCACACATTTTCAATGGGATTCAGATATGGAGAACGTGCTGGCCATACGAGGCGTTGAATATCCTCGCTCTCAAGACACCCCTGGACAGCGACTGTTCGATGACATGTTGCGTTGTCGTCCATGAAAATGAATCTATCACCGACAGCACCACGGAACATGCGAACATGAGGTAGCAGAACATCATTAATGTATCGTTGGCCAGTCATAGTCCCAGTTGGAAGCACATAGAGGGACGTACGGCCATTAATCATGACGCCAGCCCATACCATGACACTACATATCGGATATCGGTCCCTTTCCTGTACGTTTTGCTGGACATTATGCAGTACCACTATCACGCCAGATCAGTTGTCGTCGACAATCAGACGATAGACTGTATCTGCTCTCATCTGAGAAGAGGACAGCAGACCAGTCGTTATCAGTCCAATTGCGATATTGATGGCACCATTACAAACGGGCGGTACGGTGACGTCTGGACAATGGGATGCACACAACATGACGGCGGGCGTATAGTCCTCCTTCATGCAAACGTCTGGCGGTAGTTTTTCGGGAGATCCGCTTGCCAGTAGCAGCCATAAACTGATTTGCTACCTCACTAGCTGTGCTGCGCCGGTGTATTTTTGTTGATAGCACTATGTACCGATCTTCCGCAGGTGTCGTACTGCGAACACGACCTCCCCCTTGACGTTTGCTACACTCTCCATTTGTTTGAAATGATTTCCAAAGCCTTGAAACAACACTTTGGCTGACGTCGAACTCCCTGGCAACATCTGTTATTTTTCGCCCTTCTTCAATCTTGCCAATAATACGGCCACGCGTAAAATCATCTAGGTGATGTCGGGAAGACATACTGAAAATTGCAAGTTCGTCAATTGATTCTTTCCCTTTCAACTTTGCGTTTGAACAACAACGGTAAATATGCGTCAAATCCTTTATATCTCTTATAAGCGCTATGACGTCACGAACAAGTTCGGCAATCCAAAATTTGCATACGCACAACACGTCTTACTGTATCCCGCACTTATGCTAATTTTCACATTTTCCTGCCTTCCATTTTATGGTTGCTATCGTTGCTATTGTCATCCGTCCTTAGCAATTGTCCGGCAGTGTAGTTATGAGCTGTGTTCCATCATAATTTGGGGCAACTTATTGTCGCGGAAGGAGGACCAGTGTCGTTGTGCAGACTCACCACATATTCTTCATTCGGAATTCTATCCCAAAGAAATCCTGACGAACACTTAGAATAAAAACGTAATTCAACGTTTTTTAGAACTGTCGAAATTTTATAAAGCTAAGAGCTATAAAATTGAAATTTTAAAAGGGTAAGAACTAAGACAATGTACTGTGATATTTTTCACTTGGGCTTCCATTAAATTTTGTTGCTCTTGCGGCCTTAAATTTGGGAGGAATTTATTTACTCTCATGTTTGGCGGTATTTGAAATGAACGAATACTGTGTTGAAGCATTCCTAAGGAGCGACTGCATGTAAAACTATCAAATTTCTAACCTTTTGTTTAACGTATTTGCAACACGGTGAGAGAAACCGAAAGTGGCGCAAGAAATACAGTGGAGAGTGGTGTTTTATGGCAATAATGGGTAACTGGAACTGCGATGTATTCGCTTACCTTGGAAAGATAGTGTTACAACCTCCTCATTCGGAAGTATTTTCACTAGAGCAGGAGATATGATCTTTTATGCTAACGTCGCATAAAAGCATAAAAATTAATTTCTTTTATTTACAAATGTAAACTGAAAATGATATTCGTAGCAGTCCTCATTGATAACATTTTTTTGTGTGAGGAGTATGCAAAACATTTTCATAGTTCTTCACTTCGGTACTCGAAACGTTCATCTCTCCGTTTTCAATGGAACAGGCAAAAGAAACAAAAAATTAATAATAGCTTTAACAACAGGATCATGATATTAGACGTATGGAAGTGAAGCAGTCTTTTTCTTTTCTCTGCGCATAATTACCTATCACTCCTATTTTCGATTTTGTATCTAAATTTTAAATCCTCTAAGACAGTTACGGATAATAAAGTCATGGTGGATTTTATCCTTATTTTTCATCTACTAAACGGTTCAGAGATATTATGAAAGGAAAATAACAACCATGCTTTAAACTTCATTAGCGAAGTTCAACTTGGGACTTTGATGTAAAATTGCATATTTATTATACCTTATGGGGCAAGGTTCTTAGAAAGAATACAATGTGACCCGTACATAGATTTCTAATCTTATTAAAATACCTATTCTAAGGCGTCAAGATTAAACAACAGAGGTAGTCCAGCTAAAAGAATCCAAATAGATTTTTGATAATTTAAGTAACCTATTTATCAAACTATAACCTGAAAGCAAATCTCTTACATTAGGTAATTGTTAGACAATACTGTTGAAAATCATCATTGTTCAAGTTGATTTCCACATGGCGTGTATCTTAGTACAATAAACACTTTACTTTCATGCTGCCATAATGTCCTAATCTTTTTGCATTACACTTTCATCACTTCTTTAAAGTAACCAACAAAAGGCTTCTTTTATCTCAATGTTGTGATTTCTACTATTTTAGCTGTGTATTATTACATGTATTTTTAAAACCACTCATAAATTTATATGACACAAAGTTTATGGTTCTACAGCAGTTTAAAATCGAAAAAAGCTATCAACGTACTGCGTCAATGTATTTAATATTTTTTTCTCCTCCCTATAGCCAACTCTTTATTTCGTCACTCGAAAGGAGTTTCACTATCTATATATTAATTTCGCAAGTGAGAAAGGTATTTGTTTCAAGTTGTGAAGAGTGATTGCATTAGTTTTCATCTGCACGCCATTGTAGAGTCGGGTATGAATAACTCGGCAGCAAACATAGGAAGACAAAATTCGACTTCGTCGTTTTCATCTAATTACCAAATAACGCAAAACTCGTCTATTACCCCACTGTAACTTTACATCTCCTTAAGTTGTGATACACAGTGCACGACCGGTCGTCTTGCTGAAATTATTGAAGTTTACTGATGGTTGATCGGCTCCGTTTTGGCAAAATAAATTCATTTCAATGTTTCTATCCTTGTCATTGCTCAACAAAATTTGACATAGTCCCTAAAATTAAATAATTTCGTTGCGTGGATTGGTTTACCAAGACAAAACGAAAGCAAACGTTGAATACCCGACAGTAGAGGACACGAGCAAGTGGTTTTTGTGCAAATAGCTCCGCAACTACGAAAACTGATTTCTTACTTCTTCCGTTATAAATCAAGCATTGATTTTTTTCCACAGGACCATGATATTTGAATTTCAGCTAAGACGTTTTCAGTACCAAAAATGTTTTGCGCTCCTATGTCGGTTTAAACTAAAGTAACGTCATCCATGGAATATTTTGGATTCCCTATGTTTAGCATAAGCGTTTATTCAAAATATTTTAAATGCTTCCTATAGTCATTTACATAAAGTTATTATTATTAATGATACTGGCTAATTTATTGATACTACAACCAAAGCGAATATTATTGGTCATGTACCAAAAATTCATCCATTTCGATGCATGACGGCGAGAAGGGGCTCTACCCGTTAATATTATTAATATTATTATATTCTGTACTTCAAAAATTGTTAACATCAACGAAATTAGGGCTGTTTGCATGGTAGTCTTTTACATCATCATATTTTTTTTACAAAATTTTTATGGAACTTACCGCTTACCACACGGACGATAAATCACTACAGCATGGATATACCGGGGAAGCACGTGTTAAAATAAAAATGTTCATCATGATCTATATGTTGTGACACCTGATGAGGTAATGACGGCAAAAAAAATAATCCTCCTTCTTTGATCACCTTTTTAAATTATTTACAGATGAATAGATATCTTCCGCATTCCCTAAGCGAAAATGGAAAACTTTATTGATCATGAATGATCATATGTAGAGGATTATAGGAAGGGAGTGCCTGACCACAGGTCTTAAACAACCCTTAGAAATAGGAAGTTAAGAAATTTGGGCTAGAGTGCCCGATAGAAAAGTGGCACGGAAGCGAAGTAGAAAGGGGAGGAAGACGCCTTTATTTATTATCGGGGGGCCAGTACCAGGGGTCCGGCGGCTTAACGTGCCCATCCGACGCACGACGGATATGTATTGGATCGAGCGTTCGTACCTGCCTGGGATCGAACCTGAGGTCTTTTCCGGGGCAGTCACGAACGTTGCCCACTAGGCCATCAGCGGCCCGGAAAACTTTATTCAAATTCCACGATAAATTTGTGCAATGGTATATACATAAAAAGAGCTATGGGGTAAAAAGCAAGTCTGTGTAAAAGAACGAACCAAAACAAGTAATAATATAAAAAAGAGAGGTAGCCGATTTTAACCTTTCATTTTCTGAATATATTTTAATATATTTTAAAACATTTCTAATACGCTCAACTGACCTCTCATTCGCTTACGAGGAGCAATATCAGAGTTCTTGAAAACGATGTCTCCTCACTTTTATTAGTACTAATAAATTAGACAGAGTTAAAGAAGACGAAGTACATTTTTCAGACAAGCATTTCTTCTGAGCATTTTGAATATACAGAAATAATGATAACGAACAAAGAGTACTTCTGTCCTTGAATTAGAGAAATTATTAGTAAGGAAGGATAAAATCCTCCTTTTAACGGCATGCATTAATAAAGAGCGATTGGGTAACTACAGGGTTATTCAAGATGATTCGTCTGATTTCAAACGACTTACATTTTGGAAGATTACAAATACGGAGAAAGTAATAATATATCAGCCAAAAGAAAACCTGTCCGAGTTTTGTTTCTCACCTCGTAAGCGCTCTGTGTGACTTCCCTTAGTTACAATAGCAACGTCGAGACGATAAGCTATTTCCTCCAATATTCACTCCAACATTTCCGTTGTCACAGATTCTCCTGTAGCGACAATTCGCTTTCTTATCTTTTTTTAACTCATCCAGGGTTATTGGCAACGATGGAAAGAACACAGCTTACGCCATTGACATGGTATCATTGTTACTATTCTACACATTTATAAGTAGAGCTACTGAGTTTATTTCCAGTCTAAGTACTGAGAGATTTTCGGAATCCATTGATTCTTTTCTGTTTTAAAACAACCTACACACTCAGGAGCATGCTGCATTAGTATGCGTATATTCCTCCAGTACCCAAATCTACTAATCCAATCGACGAGACTCACCTCAGAACTAGTCTAAAGAGAAAATCCTGAAGAATATTAAAATTATCCACCACTAGCTTCCAATTATTTTGCATTATTTACGCTGCGCGCCATGTAAAGTATTTTACTAAAAAGGATATCCTGAAAGTAATGCTTCGTCCCTCATAAGATTTGTATTTCTAGCAACGTAAATGTGAAACTTGGTGGCAAAATACATGGACATATTGTTAATAATGCTAGCCTATTCAAATTATTGTCCATCAATTTATGTACATTTCCGCCATATTTGTACTGATTTATAAAATTAATTTTGGAAAAATGTCCTTTCACCCATGAGTCCACAGCCAGTTTAATATCTATCACATCGTCGAAACGTTCCCCACGAAGGGCGTTTTTCAAAGGGGTAAACAGAAAAAAGTCTGAGGGAGCGAAACTTAGACTGTAGTTAGGTTATGACATTACCGTCCACCCCATTTTGGAAATAGCCTGTGAAGCCTTCATTGAGGTCTGCGGACTTGCATCATTATGGTGTAAAACAAGAACATGGAGTGGAATGTCACGTCTTTTCTTTCTGATAGCTTCCTTTTGCTTCTTCAAAGTCTGCACATAGTGAGCACTGTTTATTATTTTAACTCCTGGATGTTGACACGACGATCAGCTGGGATGAGGTCTTTCACTCATTACCTGTTGGAATCTGTCACTGCAGTTGCGGGCCTGGTGCATTTTTCAAGCAACAGAATCTAATCTACTGATACTGCTGGTTTTTTCAGCTGTAGTCTATTGACTTCTGGCAAAAAAACGTTCTTGGTAACAAGACAAGGAACGTGAATTTGACATTCTACTTTCGTTAAACCGGAAACAGCTATGATTC
This sequence comes from Macrothele yani, assembly GCA_039090855.1. Lineage (NCBI taxonomy): Eukaryota > Metazoa > Arthropoda > Arachnida > Araneae > Macrothelidae > Macrothele > Macrothele yani. Next base: position 7,789,318 of record CM077016.1, read on the forward strand.
TGTGAATGTCGTTACAATTTCCAAGTAGTGTAATGAATCATTGTATAAAATTATTTCCGAGTATTTCTGTTTCTGTCATTATCCTTTTAATCACATCGCAGTACTTACAGACGCCAATTCCCGTACCTCCCCTAAATGTCGTAGCTAAAAGTTCGCTTCTCAGTTAAAATAAGAAAAATGATGATTTCCTTTTATTTAAAATTTATTTATTGAGAGATACCATTCTAATTGACTTCCAATATTCATTAAGAAGAATGTGAGCACTGCCCTTTAAATAGTCAGGACACGGAGCCTGGAGAATATTTTTTTCTCAAATGGGAGAGCAAATGAACATAGAGAGAGCTTAGGACATTGGAAGTGCTCCACATTGACTCAAAACATAACATAAGATCCCCAAGATGTAAGAATATGGAACTAGTGAGCAAAATTGTCCAAACAAGAAATCCGAAGGATACAAAGGCACGTCCTTGAAAAGGTAGCTTCGAGCACAACTGGTCAGAAGACAGAAACGTCCATGTGACAGGCTGCTGCCAAGCAAAATCCAGTCTTTAGTAAGGGATATGATCACCTCTGACTGCGTTGCAGGATTTTCAACGTCTGTCCATGCTGAGGACGAGGTTGTCAAGCAGCAGTTGAGGCATCGCGAGCCATTCCTCTTGTAGCGCCAATTGCAGCTGCGGAATCGTTGCTGGCGGCTGGTGACGTGCTGCCAAGCGTCTCCCGAGAAGGTTCCACTCGTGTTCGATCGGATTTAGGTCCGGGGACCTTGCGGGAAAAACCATACGTTGAATATCTTCACTCTCCAACAGCTCTGCGGCAGCCACTGTACGATGAGGTGTAGCGTTGTCGTCCATAAAGAGGAACTCAGGACCAACAGCACCTCTAAACAGACGCACGTGACGCAGGAGAACCTCGGAACAATAGCGGACACCAGTGACTGAACCTCCTTGGAATATGTGGAGGTCAGTACGGCTACCAAGCATTATACCGCCCCAAACGAGAACTCCGACACCTCCAAACCGGTCTTTTTCGATGATGTTGTAGGTGTGATTGCGTGTTCCCTCTCTCTCTAGAAGTGCATACGTCCAGAATCGTTCGTCAGACTATATCGGCTGTTATACATAAATAGAACTCGACCCCATTTGCTGGTGTGTCGAGTTCTTGTGTTCCTGACACCACAGAACCGCCGTCTCCGATGAGCAGGCGTTAATGACACACACCGTACTGGTCGTCGTGCAAATAGACCACCTTTGTGCAGCCTTCTGGCCACGGTAGAACGCGATAACGGGAGTCCAGTTGTCTGTTGGATGTGCCTTGCGATTTCTCCCGCTGTCTGCTGTTTGTCTCTTCTCTCCTGTTGGACAATATACCGTTCGTTCGCCGCCGTGGTTGCTCGTGGACCACCACTGCTAAACTCTCGGACAGCTGTTTCTGTCGTTTTAAATGATCTCCAAGCTCGTAAAACAATGCTGTGAGCGATCCCGAACTCCTCGGCCACACTAGTCACACTTCGACCTTCTTTCAACTTCTCAATGACGCCACCTCGGGTAAAGTCATCCAGATGTCGTCTACTGAATTGCCTGTTGGCCATATCGTACAGTGGCAGCAACTCGACGTCATTCAAACCGATGTACACCGTGCAATAACTTTCACCGAAATGCTGAGCGTACACCGCCCGTGTGATTTATACTCTTCCGACACCCCACCCCCGCTCACGTCATACTGCATATATGCGCATGCCGTACCGTACCGGACCCTAGTCTATCTCCTGAGTGGTCTTTCGGTTAGTTCTGCCTGCTTGTTCCGTAGTTATGCTAATTTATCCTCTTCGCCCTTAATTTTTGCACACCAATGTATATACCATCATCATTGTCAACCATAATCAGTCCGCTTCTAGGTCTCCTCAAGTTTCTTCCACAACGTTCGTCTATCCTGCAACACCTCCTCTGTAGCACTCTCTCATGTTTTCGAATTTCACACACCCATCTCCCATGCGGTCTTCTCCTTGTCTCTTCCTGTACCTTGAAATCCAGACTAGAATTTCAGTTGTCCTTTGCCGATCCGTTCTTCTGGCAACAAGTCCTGCCAATTACCATTTCAGGAATTTTACTCGGACAACGATGTATTCCACTCTTCTGATTCTTCTTTACCTAGAATCCCTCTTCTTATCTCTCCTGGTGACACCAAGCATGCTTATATACCGTATATACGAAGGCTGTTCATCATGTACGACTGTTATGAATTGACAATTTTCTGATGTTATTGGATCTCTACGTAATCCATTACGTCCTGCAAATGCCCGAAACACCGAAGCTTTTTTTTTTTTTATTGGAGGTTTAACGACCACCGTGAGCAACTCATTGGGCTATAAGCAGTCGCCCGTCCCTAATTTAGGGTCACTGGTTCCAGGGAAGATAGAGAACCAGTGCCGTAAGACAAACACAACATCCACGCCTGACCGGGATTCGAACCCGGACCCCTTACGGACGAATAATCAGAGGCCAACGCCTTAGACCACTGCGCCACCGGGGCGGCACACCGAAGCTTCGTTACCGTTACATGGATAGAAAAAGCTTCCCAAGTAAATTACGATTCAACTAAATCAGAATCATCGCATTTCGTCCATTTCACTCGTTGCACTAATTGTATGAAACATCTCATATATGCACGATTCCCTGGTAATGTTGATGATTTTTAGGCACAGGTACACAATGCAAAGGCAGTAAAACCCCAGAATACAGTGCGGGGTCTTACCTACTCGATAACAAGCCTTTTTGCTGAGAAGGTGTCTTCCAATTCAAACTTCTCACGTGATTTCAAATCACGGCGTTTCATGTTTTGGCCTAATAATCAAAAGAAGATGAACTAAAGATCAAACATACAAGAATTGGGATCAAAAGATATGCACATGGGTAATCCCTAATTATTTTCTTAAGCGATGTTAAATTAAATTTACTTTTTAATTAACCATGGGTTCATAAACGTATACGCTAAATACAGGCAGGCACTACCTTTATTATTGCAATGATCCTTAATTCTTTTTTTTAATTAACACATCCAGGGAATTTCGAAAATGTTTTTTCACATCTAATTAAATCTTCCAACTATTTGTATGAGTCCTGCATGTATCATGATGAAGCCATTCTTCTTGGTAATCTGTACTATGTTTATGATAATTTCTTTTAATTTCTTTATCTCGAAAAAGCCATAGAGGTTTCTCATATACCTATACTAATATTCACGAGATTTAAGTTTCTGAAAAGGCGTTTGTACCTGTGGGCATTTCGTTTTCCTTATACTTGTTCTTATAACTTTAGACACACGACGAAAATAATATATAAAAGAAGAAACATCCACGTAATTACCGTAACTTTACTTAGTGAGGGATCTCAGAATTTAACAGAATGCTCTGTATTATTAAGCAACTAACCTAAATTCGATGGCTTTTAACAGTAAGATTTCGAGAAGAAATATGTTTTGCGATTTCAATGGTTAACAGAGAAACAACTGATTTCTTAAGTCGGTAATTTCTTTGGTAAAGGACCTATACAAATGGGTTATCACTAATCGATTGTTTTTATTTTGTTGATTGGAAATTGTTCATCACGCAGAGATCCGTGTATAAAACAAAAATAATGAATGTTTTGCATTCCCAAATATGAAACAAGACGAATGTTCATGTACTATATTTTTAGTGCTAGTATGTAAGTGGAATCACTGTTTCTAAATGAATTTGTGCTGATTTGATTTGCAATTTCGTAGGAATTTCATATTGCAGCACTAGTCTTATCTGCAAATTCGGAGATGAAGGATATTTAGTCTATTCTCGGTGCCTTCGTTTTTTGTAGTATAACATGCAAAGAAGTTGCCTGAAGTTTCTGCTTCTTAAATGTGGTACTGAAAAAAAGAATGAAAATTTCCATTGCAATGTTAAAGCAAGAATGGGTAAGATTGTTTACGTTTGTGCAATTAAACTACAGTATATTCGTGAAGTCTTTCACTGAATATGCCATGATTCTATGATTCAAGAACTAACTACGCTCTTCTATATTGACTCATTTGTTTTGGGAGAAAATTAAACACCTGCTTCATAAGGCCAAAGCCACATTCTTTTTCTGTCCCAAAACAAAACATATTCTGCTCAGGAAGGGGAACGGAGATGTTTTTTGAACCTGAAGTATAAAGTCTCCCTCTCCCTTATAGCTTTAACCTTGGAATAATTTTAAAGCCAAGTTCTATGTCGGATGGAATACTGTCTATGTTTCTGAAGGAAAAGAAAGAAATTCCTTTTGTATTTTATATTTTCATTCTGTATCTTCTTTTATATTTTCATTCTGCTTTTCTTAGACTACTGTTTTATCATTTTGCAGGCTTCGTATGGTCCCATGGCACTGCATTATACCTCTGGCATCATGTTGCAAATAAATTTAATATGACTTCTCCTTAGCTTTTCCTTCCTGCTTTTACTTTCTTTAGGAATCATCAGCTACGTAGCGGCAATATGACGTATTAGCTGGCCATTATTTTGTAAAAGATGTCCTAAAAAGGCACGTCTTCGTGAGTACGTCAAAACGCACTAACCCGCTATCGCGCCACGGTAAAGTTCCAGTTTAATCGTGTCCTTTTATATGTATAAGAATGAAACTGACATTAAATACCTTTTGGATTCTCTCATCGGGATGTTTTGTTATAACTCAACTGTATTTATTTACAATTATATTTTAGCCGTTCCAATCGCTCAACCAATTCAGAGAATATATCATAAAAGATTTAAGGTTGCACAAACGCTGCTGATCTTACGTAAGAAACTTGACGTTTTGGAAGAAACTTACTAGAGCCGTTCCTATCTACACTTTAGAAAGAAACGGTCTATTACAGAAACACAGAACTCAGATCTCTACTTTAAAAGCTCAATGAAACGATTTGTATATAAAACTATCTTTTACAATATTAAACTGAACATTTCGGTGTGACATTTCACTCAATATATATAAATACTTTTCCAAAAACACGATAAGATGTACTTTTTTTTAAAGATTATCAATAATAAATAGTTTTATAAAATATGTTAGATGAACGAATTATTAAGCATAATCTTTAACGTTCGCGAGGGGAGAAAATATTTTATATTTTACTTTCCCATCTGAATAAGTTAAAAATGCCAAAGTTAGAATTATTAAATATCTTTGACAATCATTATTAATACCAAGGTTAAGTGGTTTAAAAATATTCGACAATCATTATTTTAGAAGGCAAGTAAAAATATTGCATATTAACCTAGTCGATATATTTTGATACGTGAAGCATTACATTACCGTAAACTAGAATTTATTGCAATGCAAGTTAACTTCAGTAACTTTAAATGGCAAAGCACATTTATTCAGAAGTTTGCCTTTTTTTCTTTTTTTTTTTTTTTTTTGAAATTTTTACAAAGCAACACAAGTTTCGCAAACGGAATCACATTTTCTGTAAGTGATATGAAATTAATTTGTCAAGAGTGGAAATCAATAAAAACAAACCGTTGTGAGCAAACATAAATCACGTTCGTCAAAAATAAATATTACATATTTGAGGGTAACACGTAAGATTGTACTAATAATTTCTAGTTTGAGTTTGATAATGTTAGAGCAACTTGGGATTTGGTAACATTATCTCTACCGACGAAGGTCTGTCGTTCCAATTGTAGCGTGGTACAAATCTCTGGTATCTAACCATTTGTTCCCAGCTGAAGCATGTATGCTGCGTTTGTCTTAAGACCTGGGTACCTCCCCTTTGGGACCAACAGTCCAAAATTCGGGACAGGTCATCGCTTGAAGAGCAGTCGCCTTTCAGTAATTTAGCATGAATGGCACACTAATGTCACTTCACTTCTCTAATGAAAATAGGAGATATCTTTTTTAAGACTTTTGTCCCCCAATGATAATTGGCCTCATTTCTTTTTTTTTTATTGGAGTGTGACTGCTCCCTTATCCTTGTATAACTTTACTGAAATACAAAATTGCTTTGGAAATAAGAGTCATTTAGGAATCCAGTCAAACTTGACTGATACGAACATATATAGTTCTAGTTCCTGGTTAATTCGAACATTTCCTTTGGTCCTTTGAATTTCCTATTAAAACGATGTAAAAAATCACTTGTAAATCAAAATTTTTGTTGGAAAATTTGAGGTAAAACATGCCACGCAGACGACAAAAAACAGCCGGCAGTATCCCACAGGCAACATTTTCTACATGTTTAATACATATTAAGTGCACTATATTGCGGTATTGCAATATCTCTGTACATCTTATTTACGCGGTATCAAGTAGATATAACAAACAGCGAAAATCTACCAACAATTGTCTTTTTCATCTGTAATTTTTCTGTTTCCCCCGTTTAGCGTTATATAATGTGGATATAATACTCTTTTGTAACCTCTATACCTCGATATATCAAGTTCTAGCTGAGTCGAAAAAAGAGAGGGTGGGTGTTCGCACTTACCATAGTCAGGCGGTAGGTTCATACATTTGTGCGATCGGTAAATCATGTAAATATATCAATAAAGAATAGATAGATGTGCTAAATCTTCATATCGTCGTTTGATAAAACTGGAATCGTCGATGGAAATGGGATGAAAAAGCATGGCGATAAGCTTGTCGTGATTCTTCTTGCAGATGAACAAAAGTTGAAAAAAACAGCTGGTGGAGGATAAAAGCACAAGTAAGTTTAAATTTTTTTATGCATACGAGGTATAAAAGTCACATTCAGAAGTAGAATGGTCACTGTATCAGCTAGATGCATTTCGTTCTCAGAAATCTGGGTCATCATCGGTAGCTCTTCACATCGGTTTTCAGGTTTTGCTCCACCGTGGTTGCTGTTCGCATGCAGAAGGTCTTTTGGCACTTTGCCACGTCGTCATTCACACCGCTGTCGTTACTTTGAGCCTGCGTAGTTTCATTTGCGCTGTCTCTACATGTTCTGTGTTTCATCGTTATCTGGCTCTCTGCTATTTTGCCATCTGTGATGTCGTTTTTTCTTTGAATTTGCGCATTTCTCCTCGCGCGTTTGGTAACCGTGTCTGCTTTGATCTTTCTTTGATTTTCTTCTACGTTTTTGTCTGTAATATTTATTCTAATGAATGAGATGTTTCCATGCTTCTGATCGTTTGTAAAGTGTATCATTATTGCAGTTATAATTTTTACCATCCGTACCATCCACTAATATCCGACATTCTAAAGAGAGAGTGTAGACAGGTAGGACTTGCAATTGCCATTACAGTACGAGATGTCTGATACCGAACCGGGGAGCGAGCATGTGAGTCTGACTTGTGAATTTGATTGCACTGCGAAAGCAGAGTGAGTACTGCCCACGCGAGAGAGTGATTTCGATCCTCTCTCGCTTTCGTTTTTTTTTTTTTGGAAACAAAGTATTTTGTTGGAGTTAGAGGACTTAGACGCGAAGCGAGGGCGCAGGAGCGTGATTCGTCTCTCTTGCGCTTTTCCCCTTGTGGGCTCTCATCTAATAAGTAGGCCATTTTGCAGTCACAGGACCTAGCATAAAAACGCCCTTTTTAGGGCGAAGTCCTCAGTCGACCACAAAGTCGTTTGTATGAGATTGCGGTTACGTCAACGTCGTGCCGGTTCGACTAGTTTTAGGACTTTTTGATCCGACACTAGGCCAAAGCCCGCGCGCCCGGCTTTCTTAATTTTGGTTTGAGTGGGTGAGTCCCAGGATGCCAACTCAGCACTTAGAAAACTTTGAGGTTTCTTTCTCACAGAAATGCTCTCCTCCCGAAATGGATATATGTCTAAGGGGTCCAACCCCAAATCTTCCGTGAAAACACGGAAATGCACAGTTTCTGCGACCAGGCTGAAACTCTCGGAGGTCCCGAGAAGGGAAACACCATTTCCTATACCCGGGACCTCCCGGTTGCCAGAGGCCTCACCAGCTATGACTCCGGAACCGTCTCCGGAAGCCAAGCAGCGCATTGAGACTACCCTATTACCAACCACTGGGGAGTTTATTGACCTGGTAGATAGCTGTGTGGCAGAGGTGGGTGAGATTTTGTGCTCACTATCCAAGACGACCAATAAGGATGCGGCGAGCAGGGTCATGGCGGCCCTGCGCAAAATTAAACTCGCCTGCGCTCAGCAAGGGCTCCTGACCTCAAATCTAGAGGGCAAGCGTGAGGACAGGGAGGAGCAGCAACGCTACTCTGCAGGACCAAAATCCTATACCGCCAAAAAAAATGCCACGAATGCGCAAGGGTCTTTGCCGGCACCTAAGGTAAAAACGGTGGTGTCAAACAGGAGACACGTGCTCCTGGTCTATCCCACCGACGAGGGCAAGTCGTCTGATGACGTTAAACAGACTCTCCTATCCGCGGTGCAGCCAGCAAAGCTGCAAATAGGAGTTAAAGGCGTACGTAAGGTACGAAAGAGTGGGGTAGCGGTTGAGTGCTCGAGCTTAAGCGACATCAACCGTTGGAAAAAGGAGTTGAAAAACAATCCATTAACCAAGGATTGTACTCTTCCAAAGATCACGGTGAGGAGACTCCTTCGACTCATGATGTACGGAGTCGACGGGGAGCTCTCCCAACAGGCGTTTAAAGACGGGATAAAAGAGCAAAATCCCGGCATTGAAGGGGTGCTTAAAGCTTGGTTCCAAATCAAGGCAAAAGGGGGAAAGGCCCACTGGGTGTTGGAGGCCGAGCCCCTAGCTTTTAAGACCCTTTTCAAAAAGGGTAAAGTCAACCTGGGATGATCAATACTAAGGTTGAAGGAGTTCTTGATGGAGGTACGCTGCTGCCGATGTAATGCCTTCTGCCAATTCAGGAGCAGCTGCCAAGAGTTTGATGATAGGTGCGGCCTGTGAGGTGAGGTGGGTCACCTGCACAAGGATTGCGCTGCCACAGCCAAGTGCAGTAACTGCACTGCAGCCAATTCAAAATTCAAGCTAAATCTGAATACAGGTCATTCCAGCTTCAGCAAGACATGTCCCAGTATAGCCAGAGAACGTGAACTTCAGAAAAGTCGCATCAAATGTGGCTGACAGGTGCAATAAAACTGGAATAAGGGTTCTCCAGCTGAATGCCTATCACGCACGAGCTACAACAGGGCAGATTTTTGAGACGGCCAACGAAGTCATTGCGAAGATCCTGCTCCTGCAGGAACCCTCCCATTCTTATGGTAGAATCGCAGGGTTCCCTAACTCCTCGAGAAGGTATTACTCCCACTGTGACCGACCCCTGGTTGCCACGGTCGGTCTAGACCCGGACTTTACCATTCTGGAACTGGAATGTACGCCTAATGTGGTAGCTGTGGGGCTCGGGGGTGGTGGGGGAGGTATTTTCTCATCAACGACTATAGTCCGCCTACAGGTGCTCTCTCGGATGTGCTAGATCTGATCACCAGCTTACTGGAAGCCCACTAGCAGCACGAGGTAGCCATTTCCGGTGATTTCAACGCAAAAAATCCCTCTCTGGGGCAATCAGGAGGAAGATGAGAGAGGAAGTGTTCTTCTGGACTTAGTCAGTTCCTCAAACTAACAATCCGGAACGATCCCGACAGTGTCCCCACGTTCCAAGGTGCGCCTGGGAAGTCGTGGATCGACCTCACCCTCACACGGACCACAGTCTTCTCGCATCTTTAGGACTGGAAGGTGCTGGACGATGTGAGCTGTAGCGACCACTTAGCAATAACCTTCAAACTTGGTAGGCAAATCCGTGGGAAGACACCCAGAAAGAGATTCACCGCCCGGAATCTCAGCTGGCCGAATCTCAAAGACGGGCTAGACTCTGCTTGGCGAAAGGAAAGCTTCAGATCCAAACGATGTGGATGACTTGAATAATTTTATCAGTCATATCACTTATGAGATAGTCCACATTTTTGAAGTCTGCAGGAAAGCTAGGGACGGGGAACTGCCCACGCTTCCCTGGTGGGCGGAAAACCTGAGCCTGCTTCGCGGCAAGGCCAGGTTGTGCAGACGTAGGATGCAAATGGAACGGTTGGACCCGGTCAGGAGGGAACGCCCGTAAAGGGAATATAACCAATCCGTAGGTATATACAGACGTGCTATGATCGCATCTAAGAGAGAGTACTGGCGACATCTGTGCGAGGCAACCCCCGTGGTGAACCCATTTGGAATTCCGTACAGGGTTGCCAAGAGGTCAATCTCCGGTCCGCTGTTACTGGCATCTGTCAGGACAGAGGGTAACACCCACACCACCATACTGGAAGAGACGGTGGAGGTTCTTCTCAGCCATGACTTCCCGGCGGACGAGGAGTTAGAGGCCACCCCTGAACAACGTGCGATAAGAGATCGATGAAGGCACCCGTCGGACACTGAGATCGACCCGCCGTTCACGCTGGCCGAAGTTGGGGCTGCGCTCCGTAGTCTTAACTCCGGGAAAGCTCCGGGTAAGGACGGGCTGGATTCGGCAGTTATTCGCGAAGTCTTCACGGCCAATCCACGGTACTTCGTTTTCTTGCTCAACAAGTGCATAGAGCGAGGTTGTTTCCCTTCTTTGTGGAAAACCGCGGAGCTCGTCCTCTTCAGCAAAGAAAATAAGAGCCGAGCAGATCCCGCGGCTTACAGGCTGATATGCCTGCTCTCCGCTTAGAGTAAGGTGATGGAAAAGGTCCTTGTGATCCGAGCAACCCATTACATGGTCGGCCTAGGTAAGTTATCCAGCCGCCAATTTTGTTTCACGCCAGAGAGGTTTACTAGCCAAGCGCTAGCTAACCTTACCCAGCAGAGAAAGCTGAATTTGCGATTTGGGTATGAACACCTGACTCGTCTCTCTGGACGTGCAGGGTGCGTTCAATAGTATTTGGTGGCCTTTAGTGCTGGAACGTCTTAAAACACTGGGCTTACCCAGGAATCTGTTTCTGGTAGTTAGCGACTTCCTTCTCAACAGGAGGGTAGAATTTACTGTAGGTGATAGAGTATTTAGCAGAGAATACACAAAGGGGTGTCCGCAAGGCTCATGCTCGGGTCCCCTGTGGTGGAATGTAGTAGCCGATATGGCGCTTTTACTCCCGATGAATGATGGACTGCAAATGCAGGCATACGCGGATGATCTGGTTCTAGTAGTGTCTGCATTAGGTAGACATGTGATTGAGCGGAAGGTACACACTGCTCTTGCTAAACTAGATACTCGGAGTAAGGAGTACAAGCTATGCTTCGCTCCTGAAAAACCGACGCTATGGCAATAGCGAAAAAGGGAGAGATGGTCACTCCCCAAAGTGTCGCTTCAATGGGCACATGGTGAAACCTGTGAAGGAGATGCGATACCTAGGCGTCATCTTAGATACGTGACTTTCTGGGCTCCCTCTCCTTCGATATCTCAAAGGGCGATGCTCCCTGATTCTGAACAGCATCAATGGTATGAGGCTGTAAGCGGTAGTCAAGAAGGTAGTGTACAAACGTGGGGTGGAAAGAATCCTCACGTATGCGTACTGCGCTTGGTGGACGGACACAGTTAGAATGAGTAACGGAGTCAATCAGATTCAGCGCAGAGCGCTGCTGGGAATAACACGGTGCTTCCGCACAACACCCTCGGCAGCACTACGAGTGCTGGCGGGATATGAACTAGCGGATTTAGTGATTGCAAGGGAAGCAGTGATACAATCCCTTAGATTTGGCAGCAATGCTGAACTACTTGTTGTCCATTATCAGTCATCCGACGTAGAATGGCCGAGAATTGACTGGGCATGCCACCCAGACTAAGAAATCTGTCCCACATGGGATAAAGACCTCCCTTCGGAAGTGGGAAACGAGATCTTTACCGATGGCTCTAAAATCAATGATAACGTAGGGGCAGGATTCTGTGTGCTCTCAGATGGCAACGCGATACACACAGAACAAATTAAACTGCTCTGTGTTTCAAGCAGTTTATCCCAACTGCTCTGTGTTTCAAGCAGAGTTATTGACAATTAGAGAGGCAATGCGTCTGGCCAAGCTCAATGGCAGCGATGCGGAAGTCAAGGTCTTCTCAGACAGACAAGCGGCTCTTAAAGCACTTGGACAGTTCGGAAGTAAACCTCCCCTTGTCAGAGACGTAAAAGCTTAAGTCGACCGAAGGAGTGTTGCGGTAGTATCATTGCACTGGGTACCAAGCCATGTCGGAACCAGTGGCAATGAAAGGGCAGACCAGCTCACGAAGGTTGCGGCGGGAAAAGAAAGTATAGACTTTGAATTGCGAACACCAGTGCAAAGTGTTTGCACAAAGCTTAAAAAGGCCACAATGTTGGAGTAGCAGTTATGTTGGGAAGAGGGGGGACACGTGTCGGAAGCGCTACCGCATCTTCCCCCGTGTCTCCACCAGGCGCTTAGAATCCGAAGTGTCCCTGAATAAAATATTCACCGGTCATTGCGTTTCGCTGGAATATTTTCGCCGCTTTACGATAAAGGACAGAGTGTGCGGCTGCGAGGCCCAAACCGCAGACGTCGCACACGTGATTCTAGAGTGCAGTTCTCTTGAAGGTCGGAGAAAAGACCTCGCCCCCGACATAGGGAAAACGGAGGACCTCTCGATCTTGATAGCGTACCCCACAGCGCGTCAAAGTCTCATAGAGATGGTCAAAGACTTCGTGGCGAGGCAGAAAGCTCGTTGAAGAGTAGAGAAGACCGAAGATTAAAGATTAGCGACGACTTGCTCTAGTGTCGTCTAGCAGCACGGACCCTAGTGCTGTCATGTAAATGTGTAAATATTTTTGTGTAATTTTCATTTATGTGTATTTTTATCATTTCTCTGTGAGGGTGTACGTGGAAATAAAGGTGTCGACCCATATGAACGGAACCCCCAGTGTATAAATGTGCATGTTCAAATTTTAGTCAGTACCCAATAAAAGGCTTTTGCAACAAAACACTCGCGTCGGCGGACAAACGCTCCCACCCAGACGCAAAGTCAAAAGCCCCTGCCAATTAGCACGTCTCACACACGGGCTTTGGCATAGGGGGGGGGAGTGTTGGTTCCGTGGGGGTGGCAGATAGCTGCTGGTCTACGGGCCAATCCTGTCCGGGCGAAGGACTGCAAGATCCTGGAAGGATTGCTATCGCAACGCCTTCACTGTATACTTTGAGAGAGTTCCTTATTTCCCTGCGAAGTTTGCAATTGGACGGTGCTGGTCGAAGTCATCAGATTAGTGTCTATTCCTTTTACAGACGTCATTTCGTCTCTTAAAAATATAAGCCTTGAATAAAAAATATTTGTTTTCATAGATGCTACTTTTAAATCGTCTGCAGTATGTGAACATGGATGAGTGACCAGTAGGTTTTCTTATCACTATATGCGTTTTATTCGCTCAAATATTTACTTGCGCGCTCTAGTGACATTCCGTTCTGTGTTCCACGGGTCTTGTTCACCTAACGCATTTCATTTTCTGAATGCGTCCACGCACGTTCGTTTGTCACTTGTTAAGAGTCATTAGTGATAAATAATAAAATACAATGTTTTATAATGCCGATATTAGGAGACGCGTTTTTCTCAGTGAATTTTGAAATTTTTAAGCATTTTCGCTTCGCATCTCAGCGTGGGAATATACACGAGGATGAAGAAAGTAATACCGTATTAAGAATTGCCTTGATACTTACCAAAATATCTCGTATCACAGTAGCTGGCCAAAAAAAGAAAGAATACTTCCGCGATATATAGATTTTTCGTTTATAAAATCCCTGCACGACACGCTAAAAACATTTTGACTTTGAAATGTTACTTAATTATTTTCTACATTATGTGGCCAACAAAAGATGTTTTTGAAAGCATGTAAATCCTTTTGCCTTGATGAAAATATGTATTGTTGCGCAGCAATAAGTAACCACGTCAAAGACGGATAACAATTTTGAAATTATTCTGTATGTCATCACGTGTGAACCCAAAACTTCTAAAATACTACGAATTCAATTCGAAAACATTTTTCCACAATACACAGGGATTTTGAATTTCGTGGAAAATACTTGCTTTTTCGGACAGACTTTCGTCTCAAATAATATATTTAAATTGTATCCATAATATCGTGAATTTCCCACAATTTATTCAATTTTTAGAATTTCCTCCTAGTTTGGAATATTCCAGTTTGCGTCTGAAAATTATAACCATTATGAAGAAAATGATTACGGGCTCCTCTGTAAAAACGTATACTATAACTATCGCTCTTTCTGGAAAGAAATGTCGATCGAAAAGTAGAAAATGCTTCCTTCAGATTGGTTGACAATACGAAGGTTCTCCCCCGTCGAGATTTGAAGTACACTATGATTTAAATTGCCCATCAAAACGGAATCGCCGGCACTTTAAATTTTAACTTTGAAGGATGCCTGCTCTAACTTACGTAAAAAAATTGGGGTCAGGGGGAGGTCTGGGCGTGGTTCAAACAGGTGCACAATATTTATATATCTATATAATCTGCAGTAACCCTTCTTCTGGTTTTTGCAAATATGAGCTGTTACTTCCTTTTCTCGACATCTATTGTGTAGGTCCTAAAATGATGCAGTATTGGACTTAGGAAACCACGAATCCATTAAATGCCTGCAACCACTGAATGATTATATTAATCGCCTGCCATGAGGTTTGTTTTCTGCTAGAGTAATAAAATTCGTCCCTATCCTGTTCTAGGTTGCTTTAGAAAAAATATGTCCTCTCACCCAAACAGCTTTAGTTTTAGATTTTTTATGTATATTGAGCAGCGTGGTTGTAAAATTTTTTTCATCTAACTGCATTTTTTCTGCAAATTTTGAGGACTGATCATATGTAACTTTATAAGTCCGTCTCTGGATCGTGAGCAAACAAATTTTCTCCGCAGCTGCAGTTCTGTTCAGTACAGTTGTCTTTTTTTGGTTTTGGTGAAGGGGAAGTGTTTATCGACCCCGTAAGTAACTCAATGCGCTATAAGTAATAATGGTAAAGCAACTCGATGAGTCCTTCGTAATTTAGGGCCACCCAGTCCATGTGAGGGAGAAAGAGATAAGAATTACACAACATCCGTGCCTCACCGGAATTCCAACCCGGACCCATCACATGCGAATTGTCCGAAACCAATGCTTAGAGCAATGCGCAACTGGAGCGGAACAGTTTTCATCGTTGAAATCTGTTAAAATAAAGGCAGTTACCGAACCTCGCTATTTGTTTCTCCTCCAATAGGCAATGCGGAACGAACTTTCCAGGCACCATTCTTTGCACTTAATTGTCATAGAAAATTATTTGAGGGTGTCGTTTTTAATGTGTTGCCCTCTTCTGGACATTTTCAATTAATTACTGGCAGTGCGATCAGCCACCGAACTTTAGTGGTGCGATAGTTTCCACTGGATCGATAGCATGCGTTCGTTAATCACGAAATCATTTCATCCACTCATATGTTGATCCCGAAAAACAAGCAACGTTCTGTTTTCAAATTTCATGAGGTTCATATCAATTAACACAATGAAGAAGAAAACTTATAGTACTATTCCTGTAGTGCAGAGTTGCAAGGAACCATCAGAGAGTAAGACAGACAGACAGACAGACAGAGAGAGAGAGAGAGAGAAAGAGAGAGAGAAAGTGAGCCTGGGTTCAAGTCCCAGGTAATGCATGGTCGATGCCTTTTCTTGAGGCATTTACTCTTTCCATTTCGTAGAAACACTGAGGGAAATTTAGGAACCAATTACCGCTTATAGCGCACTGAGTGGCTAAACCTGAAAAAACATTGTCTATGATATGTGCTGCATTTTCAAGTTCTGACCAACACACCTCGTTCAGTAACTTGTTTGAAATTGTGCTCGATGTCAGTAAAACGCACACGGAGAAACATCTCACATGACTTCTATTATTGCTTCATGTTTATCACATTGCACGTTAAACGGAAGATCGAATTACTAGTAATTCACTGAGAAAATGAGTTCAGAATAGTTTCGAACAGCAAATAGCACTTACTAAAACACATATATTAGTTTTAAACCTCAGTAAATGAAGCCTTAGTTTTTTTTTGTTTTTTTTTTGTTTGGAGGTTTAACGACCACCGTGAGCAACTCAATGGGCTATAAGCAGTCGCCCGTCCCTAATTTAGGGTCACTGGTTCCAGGGAAGGGAGAGAGCCAGTGCCGTAAGACAAACACAACATCCATGCCTGACCGGGATTCGGACCCGGACCCCTTACGGACGAATGATCAGAGGCCAGCGCCTTAGACCACTGCGCCACCGGGGCGGCAGCCTTAGTTTTAGAACATACACACGGAATCTCCAAGAAAAGGCCTTTCTTTAAAAGGCGAACGCTTTTATTTTTGAAAATAGTCCCTAGAAGTTCACTCAAAAATTCAAACCAACGAAAATAATTTAAGCTTGTCTCCCGAAATCCAAGCAGGTTAAATTCAAAGTGCGTAGTTGAACTTCTAGAAATTCGTAGTGCTAGTTCTTTGTCCCGTATTCAGGGTGAACAGTGGCACCATGGTTTTTATTTTGCATTTATTCATCCCTTTCATTGGAAGTAGAGACATGCTGAAAGAGTATCCCAGGAATTATTGTGTCTAATGAAATAAAGAAAAAGTAACGAAAAATGATGTAATTACAAAAACGTAAATCACTAAACTAATCAGGAAAGTTCTTCAGGTCTTCTGCCAATGGATACAGGGACGCTAATAAAATTAAGGCCTCCAAAGAGGTGTTTCTCAATTCAGAAGAGATCGTAACGTACCGCACGAAGTCAGAAGAAAATTAATTGAAAAAAAATAATTTTCCAGTTTTTAAACTGAAAGTCATTGAAACCAAATCTTTTTAATCAATAATGTATCATTTCCGGAACAAATAAGAAGAGAAAAAGATTTACAAAATAGAGGAAAGAATAAAATAAAACCGCTCAGTAGTAATTATTTTCGGGCCCAAAATAGCTTGTTATCATTTCGGTTGCTAGGTAATATGTAAAAATTATATGGTAGTCAAAAATGTTGCAAATAATTAGGCTTTGTTTGACTAATGGTAATTTAATAGATGCGAGACATTAGTTATTGGAAGAAACACTAAGAACTATTGTTGTAATCAATGCGAATATACGTTACGTTTAGATGAGCATGCGTTTACACGAACATTGCAGTTTAACGATAGGAAAGCAGTGACTCTATCTGCTTTACGAAAAAAATGTGTTAAAATTTCGGTAACAATAAATATTTGGGAAATTGTCTGAAAATCAATCTGTGGTTTGCATCATATCGAGTGATTTTGAATTGAGATGTGTCAATGTTTAACTCTGTAGGTAACGTGCACAATGCAGACAGTATTGATAAACAGTGTTGTGAGAACTAATTACAAAATATTTTCTTTTAATTACTTTGTAACAGTAAACAGCGAAACACAGCCAGGATTGTTAAGTAGCGTCATACAGATTCAAATCTGACTTAAAACATTGACACAAAAGCAACTACACTCTATTGGAGCGCAACATCGTCCTTCGCCGACTTATTTACCTTCGCTGTTTCTCCCAGTAGATTGCAAAATTGCTTGTACATGGTGTCCCACTCGGTAACAAACCCGGCATTTCTTTAATAATATTAACAGCACGGAAGATATTGCAACGAAATTTGAAGTGGACTTACCTCATTTCGTGAGAAATATGATGACGTCACAACATATGCTGAAAGTGGCCGCCATTTGCGTCCAGAAAGCATTGAACCCAGTGCGGTCCGCCAGCCAGCCGGAGTGCACCTTAGTGGCTGACACATTCGGAAGTGCGGCGCCACTAAGGAACAGTCTGCTAGCCAGTAGGACGCGCCTCTCTGCTGCTTTGTTATGCCATTTCGCTGAGCGTGTAAACACTATACGGTTGTTGATAATGAGTACTCCTGCTCGTGACTGTTCATGTACAACCATCACAACAGCTGCATATATGGAAATTTTAAACACCTTTGTAAATCAGTTGTACGACGAAGAACTCTCCATTGGATATTACAAGCATGACGGTGCAACATCACACAGATCACACACCAGTATGGTCGAAATTCTGTCCTTTTTCGGCGATTGCGTCATTTGGAAAGGTCTATGTCCACCACGATCTTCCAATCAGACGCCTCCTAATTACCTTTTCTTGGGATATCTAAAAGGGAGAGTTTACGAAAGAAACCGCGAACCATAGATGTCTTGAAAGCAAACATCACCGAAAAGATTCAGGCAGTGACGGTGGACGTACTGGCAAGGAATTTCCACAATATGGTGCGCCGGTTTCAATGCTGTCTGGACTCAAATGGTGGCCACTTCCAGCACATGTTGTTATGTCATCACATGTCGCACGAAATAAGGAATGTCCACTTCAAATTTCGTTGTAATATCTTCATTGGTGTTAATATTATTAAAGAAATGCCGGGTTCGGTAGAGAGTGGGACATTATGTTTAGGACATTACCGCTTGGTGATACTATAATGCCAGACATGATCACCGCATTCTGCAAAGTACATACAGTTGTTTTCTACAGTCGTTAACCAAATTTCCACAAGTGCGACGATTCCACAGTGGCATCACTCGGAAGGTTTTAAAGAGAGAAACTCTGTCTTGTCACGTTCTTAAGCCATTAATGAAACGAAGTGCCGTCGTTGTAGGAAAATACTGTACTTGGAATGTAAATGGATATATATATTAACAGATATGAGTAAAGGTTGACAATAAATTTCAAGAATTTGACTACAAATTCACGAAATTTGGCTTTTTTTAGTTTGTATTGGTGCCATACAACAGATTTGGCATTTTCCTGGCTTTCTACATTAATTGCACGAAAATTACATACCATCCTTTTTAAAAATAATTTTCCTTTAAATAAGTTATTTTTGTTTCAAAATGTTATTACTTTAACGACAAGCTGGCTAGAAATCGAAATCTGCACAGTTAAAACTTTGACAGTTGACAAAAGGTTCCAGTTTATGTTCAATATTTTAATGAATTCAGAATAGCTAAAGGCTCATTTCTGAAGTGCTGAATTAACCCAATGAAAATCCGATACAAAACTAAAAGCCAGACTATTAAATGAAATTATGCGAGATTACAAATCTTACTCGATCTTTAAGTTTGTGACATCTCTTCTACATGAATTTGAAAGACCGAGCATCCTTTTTCAGCAAACCAAAGCTGATCCTCATGAATTGTACCAAGCATTATTCTTACACTACAAAATTCTTCAGAGCAGGTTGTATGATGTCAATGGCAGAAATAAATAGTCATCATATTGATTTGGTTTTAAATAATCAGTAAAATGTAGTATGTTTGTTCAGAAGAACAGCAGTAGGGAGGTTCATCATGAAATTTGTATGCTAGGTAAAGCTCTCAGTGGAATTACATGTTGGCTTCCACCAGCGAGGGATATATTTCAAAATATATCAAAATTGAGGCCTAAGGTCATTTTAAATCAAGTTTTAAGTACAATATTTTCAGTTATA
Source organism: Macrothele yani (assembly GCA_039090855.1). Taxonomy (NCBI): domain Eukaryota; kingdom Metazoa; phylum Arthropoda; class Arachnida; order Araneae; family Macrothelidae; genus Macrothele; species Macrothele yani. The sequence goes on from CM077016.1 coordinate 7,808,683, forward strand.
CTTTAAACGCTTTCAAGAAAACACCATCAGCACCAGTAAAAACAATACAAAAAATGCTTTTTGTCAATTGGACAGAAGCAGCTTCGTTTCAGAGAGATAGACTCACTACATACACTGAACAGTTATGAATTGCAGTGCTTTAATATCGGATATTTAAAGACATTACCACTTTTGCCCTTACCTGTCTAATAACCCCAGTTACTAATGCCGTGTCTGAGAGTATATCCTGTTTTGTAACCACTGTTATAACAAAAGCAAGAAACAAAAATGCAACTGAATTTTTTCTTGATGCTATTTTGAGAAGCAGAGCAGAAAAAGCAAATTTTGTAAGGACTTCACTCTATCTCAAAAATGCCAAATTATTTTATTTACATCTTATAATGTTTATGTTGTTGGCTCGATTTTGTTCCAGTTAGAAAAAATGTAATAAGCTATATCTAGATGTTTACATGTGACGTGAGTACGAAATACATGTTTTACTATTGTTGGGCGTTAAGTAAAAATTGTTAACCTGCGCCGCACTCATCGGTTAAAACACCATTTACTTCCATAGATTAAGTGAGGTACAACACAGAAACTGAGTTCTTCCTGGAAAGTTATTCAATTAAATGTCATCTTTCAAATTCGTGGGCGGTGACTTATGATGTTGAATCTTCAGTACAGTTTCACACATGTACCATACTGAAGTACTTCTTCTAATGCGTAACATAGCTTAAAACTAAAATTAGGATTTCGCAGTTTGATACTTAATTTTCCTCTGACGATACGGTCAAGTAAGCATGCCATTTTTCTATATTGTGTGAAATAGAGTTGATTTCTTCCTTAACAGGTTAAGATTTTCTACAAAACTGCAGGATGTGCCAGCTTCGAATAAAAAAAGTGATTTATCCTGAGAATCTAAAAATATTGACAGGGTTTAAAAAAACGAGGAATAACAGATAGTGAGAGGAGCCCCATATTTTAATGGTAATGACACATTTCTCTGTACAATGAACAATGAACTATAAAGATCATTTAAGTACGAATTACTGAAATTAAAAAAATGCGATATCCTGCTCCTCCCTTGAATATCTTCAGGATGTTAAATACCATGGAAGGTGTGACCCCACTAAAAACGGCTCAGAGCGGTGCAAACAGAGCCGCCGCACCGGGAGACAAATTCATTGTGGTGCCTGTTAAAACACTACTGAACGTTGTTTCTTTCACACATTCCATCCCACCCTAGTTTATGTGTAAAATGGTATAGAATATGTGTGAAAAGGAAAAATATGCTATTTTATGAAGAACCAGGTGGTAAAATATGCGAATTCAGGAGAAATAGTGGTTCTTATTAAAGATGATGAAAGTACTATAGATTTCACTTCGATAATCCAAACATCACAATAGAGTAATGTTAAATGTAAGGCAAAATGGAGTCTTATTTTTAGCGTGGTTCTCAGGATCAACGCACAGAACTATTAATTTTAAGCGTATGTCTTTCTAATGTAGCTTAAGAACTGTTGAATATAGCACACACAGAAAAAAGCTTAGGGATGAGCGTAAACAAACATTGTAGCACCAAGAGCCACGTGACTTAGATCAGGCTCTGAATCTAAATATGTGTTATTCACAAATGATTCATTGGAAAACAACAAATCAGAAAACTAGGGTGATTGGCGAACTAATCTTTATTAGACAGCATCCATTTCGCAGAAGCGCCGACCCCGTGAATGAATCACTCAGCATTAATTTTCACTATACAACAAAATTTCACTATGACGTTTCGTTGAGCTTCATTTTCTGGTCAAAAAAATCTTACCTTACACAGAAGTGTACAAATGCAATAAAATACGTGAACTTTTTGAAACGATCCTATATCAAAACCAAGGGGAAAGTTTTCTGTAGTTGTTAGGAATAAATATAAACCTAAAAATCGTCCACTAAACCCAAAGTGCCAACCATAGACGTAGCTCCAAGATGTACACACTTCCGTGGAGTCAATTCTCAAAGACGGACGGATCCGACTCAGAATCGATTTGCTAAACAGAAATCATTCTCTAAATCGGACGTATCCCCGAACTGTTCGTTTTAGTGAATCTGAATAACCGATTCTTCCGAAGGATTCGCTTTGCACATCTCAACATGAAACCTTTGAAACCTTGTGCTGACCACTGACCAGCGCAGATCGCGTGCGTGCGTGAGTTCCTGTGTGTGTGTGTGAGAGAGAGAGAGAGAGATAATTATTGAGAATTATTGTATTTCATCTTGAACTTGTTTAGCCTTGATTTATTTTTCTTTAATTACATTTCATAAATTCCTTGTAAATTTTATTTTACAAGGTGCAAATTCGGCTAAAATTTATTGGCCGTTGAGAAATTTCTGACTATACTATGCAGCATTTCCAACATTTCTCACCAACGGTTAGCTTTTATCATGTACTACTTTACTGCGAAAAGGTACCAAGCCGACAAACCGACCGCACGAAATTAGCATGGAACAGATGGCGGATATAACTGCACTAAATTTCAATTTCCATGGTAAATGATCCCTTGAGAAATTATTAACGATGTAATTGCTTCAATAAACCATTTTATAGAAAGATAAGTAGTAAGGAGAGACAAATTAACGCGAGTAAGGTCAAGTACATTTCATATTCGTTTTTATAGCTAGCTCAGCTTTGTTTAAATAAAGTCTGCTGACGGAAAGCATTTAGGGGCAAAGTAACTAGCTCCTCAAAATTTTCAGGTAGTATTTTTATAGAAACATAATGATTTCAAAGCTCTAATAATATGGGTTTTTCAAACAGGTACAATGCGAATCCTTTTATTTGAATAAACTGTAGAACAATGATGGAGAGGAGATCGTTTACTTTTTGTTTTCAACCGTCAGAACGCTCTTTTGGATAACCTGTGAATTTCTAGATACTTTTAAGGCCCATTATTATAGAGACTGCTATGTTCAGTCTCAGCACTTCGGTTTATAAGGAAGCTATCTCTGTTTAATGAAATTTTCATTTTGTTATCAACAACTACACTTTGAGGTAAATACTTTTGTTAGACTCGAAGTTGCTGACAAAGATCGAGGCTCTGCGAAATACAAAAGCCTTTCGTGATCCTAAAGGTTTTTGTACCTAACAGGGATATGAGTTCAATCCAGAACAGGTCATATATTTTGCTTTCGGCTCATCAGAAGTGTCGTTCCACAGAAATTGAACTGAATCTTTCAGATTCTCAGTCAATTTGCAGTGAATTCAAACCGTAGAGTAACAGATATTTTGGTAACGCAACCTTTGAATTTAGGAAACTTCCCGTAAATTTAAGGCAAAAGAACCTGTTCGTATCAGTTGGTGAATTTCTGTATGTCGGATTCCAAGCCTTAAACCAGTTCTTTTTTTTTTCTTTTGTAAAGTAAGGGCAATATCTTCCGTTTCGTTTTAACACTTTAAAGCTTGTTTCGTTTAACAGGTATTATACGACATTTTGCAAGGCGCAAAAATTCTATAGTCTGTCCAAAAATACATATCCTAATTGAGTATCTGATTCCGGTTGAAAAATACAGTTCTGGAGCCTCTGGGAAACGGTTTTAGATTCATTCGCTCAACCCCATGTGGAGATTTCCAATAATGTTCATGAAGAATCGGGAAAACGATCGCCACCACGGAAAAAAGTGACCATTGTTGAGATGTGTTCATTTATCTAAATTAAGACATAAAGGTTAGATCTGTATTTGTCAATTATGCTCTGCTCAGTAAAACCTGAAAGTCAATTCGAAATTAGAGACAGAGATATTCAGTGACTGAAGCGATGCAAAGACCATACCCTGTTAAGCATGGAATACCTGTTTTAAACTCAGATGTTTAACTGTTTCTTTAAACAGGAATATGAATATATTCATTCACATTTTGTCCAAGCAATAGCAAATTAAAAGATTTTTCTCTTTATCTCCACCTACACTTTCCTGGAACTGGATGACGAACAGCTAAACTTTAACAATTAATACTGATGTTGAAGATTTTAGGGTGCCGCACTGAAAAGAAAAACAGAAAATTTTTAGAGACAGGGAAGTGTAACTGCACAATCAAAAGACGGAAATCGAGGAAACAGCAACAGAACCCACAGGGACCAAAGAAAACACGCAGCCACAAACGTCCAATATTTCAGGCACTACGCCCACTTTCGCTGGCATCTGTGTGGCACGTTTTATACGTGCAAGCTGGAGCACGATTCAAATAATTACCTTTTTATTTTAGCACGCCGTTGTGTATAGCGTTACCAAACACATTATGCCAGATGTACATTTTTAGCAACATCCTTTGTCCCCGTTTTACACACTCGTCGAAGTGCAGAAGGAGCTAAATAAATTTCCTAGGGACAACGCTTAATTTGTCCTTTCAGGACTAAATGGAGTGTTCGCTAATAGATGTTTCGCTCTAATAAATTTCTTGTTAACTGTTTAATTTGTAGAGATCACGATATTAATCATACAAATTCAAGTTTGAATAAGCTCCTTACTTAGGGCAGATACGATTCCTTATTTAGAGTTCGTTCATCATTTTCATAAAAAACTAATTCACAATGATAATCCAAACCACTGGGTATTCAAATTTCACAAAGTCATTATACTTACTGCAAACATTATTCGTTGCAGGATCCCGTGAAGACAAAACAAGCACTTTTTAGTTATAGTGGAAATTGGCAAGCTGCCCAAAAAAGCTAGAGTTCTCCACCACTCGCCATGAATTGTTAACATCGAGCATACTTGTCACAAACAATTTGCCAACACCTTTTCAACAACTGGTATCCTCGTACCAATCCCATTTTTTAAGTTCTACCATATATTTTCTAGCTAACTGCACATTCACATGAGGTTGATACACAATAAGTCGCCACATTTCTTTTTTTACTAAAAATTTCTTTCCGAACTGATTACGACGGAAGAAATTTAAATGTGGTGGAACTTTCTGTACTGGTAGATTGAACGACTTTCTGAGCGGAGAAAGCTCGTCTTTGTTGTTCGTTGTGCATGAATGTTCCTCCACTACTATACTTTACTTTGCAATGAAAACTAATTGAAAGACAGCTAGTCTCACATTAAACAGCACGACCAATGTTGAATAACTATCATGTGTTATGAAAGGACAGCGCGTAATACCATTTCCGCTACCACAAATTATGCACCCCAATCAACCGCACTTCGCAGTTGTGGCAAATGCCAGCCAAATGAAGTGCAATGGTTGGCCTCAGTCTGGGAAAACCACATTCCTGAGCATGGATTTTTCCGTGCCAGGTAAGCATGAAACGCCCTGCTCACCTTTGTAATTATTTATAATTTTTTTTCTATTATAACGTCGTAGTTATTTTTCTTACAAGGTGAATATTCATATTTGTTATTTACGATAGGAAGACAACTATTTTTGAGGTTCCGGTTAGTTTTTACAAAACATATTTAAAAAGAAAATTAGTGAATGTTTCAGAGCAAACAAATGACTAACACTATGAGCTCAGCCAGACGGGTTTTGATTAAATCTTATCTCAGCTAGAATACATAAATGGTTAAGATGTAGATTATCTGGAATATGTAGATCAGATAGAGATTTACTAATATCTCGTTCTTGTGAATTGACCTGCTCTTTCACAATGGAACCTAAAATTATAGTACCTTAGAACAGTTTATAGAAGGGCTTATTCATTACACAGCAATGAAACTACGTTCGTCATATCCTTGTGCACAAAATTTTCATTCACAACTGAAACAATGAAGACCAGCCTTAACACATACATTTAATAAAAAAATTAAAACCTTAGGCATACAAAACGATTCCCACGGTTCTTCTATGTTTTGCGAACTTTCTGTTGGTTTCAATAAACTTTCAGGTGTTCACCGGACAAGAAATTGTCACTTAGGGTATGAAGAAGTGAACACTTCCTTTTAAGTGATTCAGAAATAAAAAAATGCTATCTTGTGCTTCGACAGCAGACAGTGTTTCAAGATCACTTGATTTTCTCGCAGTTTGATTCATTGTACAATAGTATTACGTTTGTTTGTTGTTTTCTTTATATTTGAAATTTCATCGGACATATATATTGTTTCTCCTCAGCATTAAGTTACTTTCTGCTGTTGATCAACCCTCTGAAGTTTTACTATGTAAAGTACTATTTATTTTCATTTCGCACTCACGCTGCAATATTTGACATAGAAACTGCGTTCTGTAAATACAGCACAACACATATGAAAGATATACACAAAGCCAATCGGTAAATTTGTAGTATGAACAGTTGGTGTATATGCCCACTTTTATTTTTTTAGTTTTTAATTTATTCGCAAAATTGGCCGAGTTGTAATCAGGAATTGTGCCAAAATTCCTAGGCTCATTGACGCGGTCGGACCTCCAATTAGCAGAACGATGCGGCACTTCGGCCGAAATCCTCGAAGGAGAATGAGTTTCCGCTCATAGCTGGTGGCATCTGACTTGTCGCCATGTTTTTCAGTTGATGATTCCGACGCATTGTTGTGAGACAAATAATGTGTCGGTAAACATAGGATTATACGGTGGTGCTTCAAATAGCATTGCCACTTTCTGACAGCTGATGAAAACGTGTATAAATGCAGCAACGTAGAAGTTCAATCATGGAAATAGAGTTCATCGTGCTTGATGGTCTTACACTATCGAGATGTCATGTTTTGAAACTCCCTGCTAAATAATTCCTTTGGTTTCGAAACGTAAAATTTGTGGACACCATGTTGAACATCGTAGATGTCTTGGAAGTGTTACCTGCGTAGAAAATAGGAAATGAACTGGAATAATTGTTAGTCTGAAGTCACAAGTTCTTGACAATAAGCAATGTGGAACATTTGCTCAAATCCTTCAGTTCCTGCACTTTTTCTGAATTGACAGGGTAAGATAAGAAGAAGCATTTCTCTGTTGAAGTATAACTCGTTTACGGTTAACTAATGCATCGGCCATCTCAAAACAGTTTCCAATTAATGTGGCCCAAAATGCCCACCATACTTTTAGCATAAATTTGTGCTCAAATCGTAAGCTTTTTAAGACTGGTTATGGCAGCTATTTGTGATCTTACCACTGTTTTCTAATGTCAGTAGTTCTCAAAATATTGACTTTTCATCGTATAGCACGATTTGCATGAAAATGGTCATTCCGAAGATTTTCCGGCAATTTACGGCACGGAGGCAGACATCGCTGAGCTTCAGCCGCATTCAGTTTAGTGTTTACTTGTTGACAGCTTCTGTGCATTCTTGCTGAGCTTGTGCAGTACGTGAACAATTATGCATTGAGGTATTCCTAGTCCATTTCACAGTTGTGTGGAGCCTGTGCACAGACGTGGCTCTAGGGCTTGTCTTACAGATTCAGAATTTACCGTGGAACGTTTTCCATTACGTGTCCTGTGTTCAAGGTTGCAATCCCCATTTCTGAACAGCTCAAACCAAAAATTTGTCCGTTCCTTCAAACATGCTCCTTCACCTACTACAGCATAAATATCACTCCTTACATCTGCAACCATCAATTTTGTTTAAAGGAAAAACCGTAACAGCATTCGAATTTTGTATTTCTTGTAAACAGTTTCTGACAGCAGCAAAAGCTCCAGTAAATAACATAAACGAGTGCTCCAATTTCCACCAACTGGAAGATGCCAGTTGTCCTAACACGAGTTGTTCTTCTTTCCATAGAGCATTCGCAATTGCTTTAAAATAAATTATCAACGATTATTCACAATTAAATGTTTTATTAACATCGACTATAGTTTTGCAGATCGTTTGGTTCGGCTTCATGATTACGAATGCAGCGTAAACATTCAAATCATTGTGACATCATCAGAGTTCTGACGGTCACGAATTTTGATGATTTGTGTCCACGCGCTTGAAATAAATGGCGTAGCAGTCATGTTGTTGGAAAGTCGTGAAGAATACCGGTATATGAGGAAAGCTTCTAATATATTAAGCCTGATAGTCGAATCAGGTTTATCAATAAGCATAGCGTTTTCAAACAAAAATGTACGGTTATTTTCGTGACAATGTTGGGCTATTGGCGACTTCGTCAGTTCATAGTTCCGTACGTAAGTCTTGTGTTCCTTCGCACGGAAACTTGAAGCCCTGCGGGTCTGTCCTACATATGAAAGTCCAGATTCACAAAGTATCAGAGCCGCCCCGCTGGCACAGTGGTCTAAGCGATGGCTTCTGATGATTCGTCCGAGATATAACCGGGATCGAATATCGGTGAGGCATGGATGTTGTGTTTGTTTTACGGCGCTGGCTCTCTACTTCCCTGGACCCAGTGGCCCTACATTAGGGAAGAGCGACTTCTCGTTAAACCTCCAATAAAAGAAAAGTAATCACGATATCTGATAAATTCCCGAGGAATTTATGTCTTCGACGTAGTCTTTTGATCCGTAAAACTTCATCTTGTACAAGATGAATTTTACGGATAATTATACAAGATGAGTTTTTATGGATCAAAAGACTGCGTCGAGGAGATAACTTCCTGGTGAACGTATCAGATACCGCGTCAATGTGGACTTCCATATGTACAGAGCCGTAGGACTTTAGATTTCTGTGTAAAGGAACACCAGACTTACGTACGAAACTATGAACTGAAAAAATCATCAATAGCCCAACATTGTCTCGAAAATAACCACACATTTTTGTTTAAAAACGCTTCGCTTATTGATAAACCTGATTCGACTAACAAACTTAATATATTAGACACTCCCCACATATACCGGAATTCTTCACGACTTGTCAATGACATGACTTCTATGCCACTTTTTTCAAGCCCGTGGAAACAACTCATCAAAATCCGTGACCGTCAGAACTCTGATGATGTCACAGTGATTTCAATGTTTACGTTTTATTCGTTCTGATGATGCCGAGCCAAACGTTCTTTTTTTATTGGAGGTTTAACGACCACCGTGAGCAACTCGATGGTCTATAAGCAGTCGCCCGTCCCTAATTTAGGGTCACTGATTCCAGGAAAGGGAGAGAGCCAGTGCCGTAAAACAAACACGACATCCATGTCTCACCGGGATTCGAACCCGGACCCCGTTCAGACAAATGATCAGAGGCCATCGCTTTGACCACTGCGCCACCGGGGCGGCAGCCAAACGTTCCGGCGAAACTACAGTCGATGTTAATAAAACTTTTAATTGTGAATAAACGTTGGTAATTTATTCTTAATCAACCTCAGAAGTGTGTAGTCTTGAATTATAAGAAGCTGCTTGACTCAGTACGACTATACAACGCGGCAAAGCGTCGTGAATCACTCGAAGATATGTAATGAAAAGTCCTTAACATGGACAAATTATCTTAAGAAAAAGCATAGAGGGACAATTGTCTGGACAAAAAGTCCATCAGAGAGACAATTGTGTTCATTTGTTTTTAGGAACAAATATGGTCATGTCAGACCTGTCTTTAAGGACAATTGAACTCCATTTTAAAAGAAAAAGGAAATTAACATCCTGACATGACCATATCTATATTTAAGAAAAAAGGAATTCGTTATGATACATGTGTAAAGTTGTAAATCCAACCTTTAAGCAACCAGAAATAAATTTGAAAAGTAGATAGACTAAAGTAAGCTTCTTATTTGACTTTAGCACTTCTTTTGTTTTTACTCTGTGAAAAAAAGGAGCTCTTTCTTATAAGTGAGTACTGAATAAATATTAAAAGACGGTTATCTTAGTCGTTACTAGTTTGAAATTATCTCATACAGTGTAAAACAAATACGGAAGAAGAATTCCGGATAACAGTGTGCCTTATGTTTTGTCATATAGAATGGAGCGATCTGAGGTTATATGGAATATTATAACTATGGATCACAAACATTGTTTTATGGGCGAGCTATAATTGGGCTAGGCGTGTTAATAAGCCATTCGTTTTACAAAATATAATTTAGTATTAATTCATCAGTCACGAGCAATGAAATTTAGGAAATATTTTTCTGCTATGCTTATGAAGTCCTCCTCTGCTCTTCATTTCAATTGCATTTAGATAAAGCGCTATCTATTCTCTCTAAGATAGGAGCTCCGAATCCACTAATAAGTTCGATGGATGATCTGCACTTAACACACAAGAAATGCCGTTAATTGATAAGGAAGAGATGTATATTTGAGAAGACATGGTTTCTAAAATTTTCGTATGATAATGCTACGAGGGAGATACCAGCATCCTTCAATATTATAATAGATTCGGGCTTATATATTTGAATTACAGTAATAACGGGGATATTATTGCCATAATTTCCAAAATTGTTCGATATGAATATATGGCATTACAGCAGTTGTTCTTAATTTGTTGCCTTCGTTTTGAAATATTCAGACACAATTGCACTTTTTGTTTTCGCCGCAGCATTCTTCTTGTGAATCGCAGGGTATTATGCATTTGCCAATCCTCACTTGATGAAAGAAATGAAAATGTTAAATTTTTGTTAGGATAAGTATCAAATAAACTTTCCGTCCCTATAAATATTTTGAACACTATCCAAAAATAAACAAAAGATCCTTTTGAATGTAAATCGACAATCCCGTGAAGCACAAATCAAATGAAAATTTCGTTCAAATTTGTGAATTTCCAAATAAATGCACGAAACCTATTTTTAATAAATTTTGGTATTACTGGCTGCATATTAATTTATCTTGTTTGGCACCAGAGTCATTTTTGTTGTTCCTAGTGACATCAGTCAGCTTTACTATGTGCTTGTGTGATGGATTGTGGAATAACCTACGTTTTTCTCTTAGTTGAACCTCTCATGCAGCCTACCCAACCTCGAAGGCCACAACAGGAGAATTCAAGACAATCGCACTGAGTTAGGAGGGTTTTCCCCTGCACGCTGACACCTATGCCTTTCACTATATCAGGGTTCCCACTAATGTATTATAATAAATGTTCTGAGTTTGGCCTTAATTTTTACCTGTTCGCAAATTGGTTAGACAGATATTTTCGTTTTAAGTCTTTCCCACTTTATTTGAAATATAGTGGGTTCACCCCTAAAATTTCTGTTTCTTCTGGAAAGAGCTCTATGCTAGCAGTCTTGGTCCACTAACGTAAATTTTGCTCGCTTATGGGGATGCGAGTGCGAGTTTTATTTAAGGCTTTCTTACATATCTTAATTTTTTAACACTGTCTAGCCCAATTCGTCGTTCGATCATTTATATAATTCAGCATTTAAGAAAAAATAATAGGAAATATTAAAAAAACGTTACGTTAGTGCAAAGGCAACGCTTGCGCCACCCTAAAGCCGGCCATGACTGGCACACAACAGCAGCTGACACTTAATACGATTTGGTCACGGCCAACAAAATACATAACCATACGAGTGCGGAAAGTCTCCTAACACTACGGCTGTTTATATGACATTACGTTTCTGGTAAAATCAATTAGTTCTTCCACCATTAACCACAAATACTAGGGAGGATCGAAAAGTAACGCCCAGCAGTTTTTTTCTCTTCGTAGGTTGCAAGCATAGGGTTGAAGTTTTGCTGATAACGACTTTAAGCACCACGCCACAAACCGATTTGGCATCATCAGGAGTCACCGAGGTGGACGCTGTTGTGTAGGACGGCACAAAGATGTCGCTTTTGTTTTTGTTTTGTCGACTACAAATTAAATGAAACGCGGTGTAGTCCGATTTTTGTGGGCAGGGAATTGTACCTATTAATCCTCAAAAAATTTCACAAAGAAATGGTCGAATTTTCTTAGCAGCTTTGCAGTTTTCCTAAGAAATTTCTTTGTGAATTTTCTTACGAATACTGCTACGAAAGTTCACAAAAAAAGGTCGTGTGATTGCCTGGATCATAGAACACATCCAGATGGTGCAATTTATTTGCAGAGGGTCGTAGCAACCTTGCTGATTCTCCACGTTCCATTCGACCTGTATCCGCGTCATCACCTCCCACTGTGAGAGACCAAAGACCAAATGGATAGACGGAGTAGTAGAGGACACAAAAAGCCTTGGCTGCCAGAAATGGAAAGTAATGGCCTAAACTAGAGGACAATGTCAAAAACGTATTGAGAAGGCCAAGGTTCACACTGAACTGTAGAGCCAAGCAGAAGAAGTTATTCAGATTTGCAGTTTCATGGGCTAGCGATTTGATTCAAATATTGTCTCAAAAAACTTAAAGTAGGTGCGATCGCTTTAAGTGTGTCCCAACAGAATTTGAAGGAACCTAAGGTACCTACCTATTTGTGCACCGCGGAGTGATCTGAATTTAAGTGTAGGTGATTCAACTAGAAAAGCAGAGAGATTCTTTCAGGTTCTTACTTTTAAAAGTAGAATGCCAGAATGATTTATGGTCCTCATATATTCATACCTCTTTCTCTTAAGAAGATTATTAGGTAAAATTTCCTAAATTTTCTTGAAGCCAAAACGTCATGAACATTTTCTAAATGAAAGGATCTTTGAAATTTTCTGGCAAGTAAAATTGTAAAGATGAACGAGGGAGCAATAGCTCATAAAGGTATACATCGTAATTTATTAGTTCTGTCTTATAACACAGTTAATACTGTAATAACTCTAGGTTCATATATTTCGTGCTGGGTCCCAAACGTTCACCTGAATTTCTTAGTGAAAACTTTCGTGCAGAATTTTAATGAAAGGTTTTTATTAATATGCGATTCTCTGAAATTTCAAGCCTCTTACAAGCGTTTAACACACATTTTTCATTTGCTTTTATGAAGGCAGTTAAATTTTTTTTTTAATTTTAAGTATTTCACAAATAAAGAACTGCAAGCCAAAAAACACATAACTTATCTCAACAACGCCATTAACTTTACAGTTGTGAAAAATATGACTGTGGTGATACTTTCTACACGATGAGAATATTCTACAATTTTGGAAAAATTTGGAATATTGAGGAGATATTTAAATTCAAACATTCAGGAAGAATGTCACACTTTCTTACTCGGAAGTAGCAATTTATAAGGAATAAAATATTCAAATATATACGAACGATGAAGAAACGGGTTTCTGTACGCCCAATTAATGAGAAAGTCGATAAAAAGTGAACTTCGCTTATTAGGCGTATAAAATAAATTGATCAAGAGATGCTAGCTTTCACTACCTGCGGGTAGCTTCATCAGGCATTTAGTAGCTAAAGATCGCAGAAGCAATTGGAAATAATATTTCTAAAAATATAACTAAATTAAAAATAAGCAAGACACCTGCACAATGTCACGAGTTATTGGATCCCAGGGCCGGGTGGTCACGTGTAACTGCAAAAAGCCGGTGCCATATCAAAGGAAGGCTTGTGGTTACATCCTTGTTACACACATTCCGTCGCGTGATGATCTCGATGTTTTCGCCAAGCACAGTAGCTCTGGCGCTATCGTAAGGAGCTAGTTTCTTAAAATCTCTCCGTCTGGGTACTGCCAACTCAGATGCAACATTACGGGTTAGGGCAGTCGTAAATTTTTCAGCCTTAACGTCCCTTTGGTGCTCAGAAATACAGATCTGGAACGATCTTTTTCATCCCGATGTAGTATTTAACAGATGCGTCAGTTAACGTACAAGGCGATGCGCGCTGGTCTGCTGCGATGATATCTGACAAAGATCTAGGTACCCTCAAGCCAATATCATAACCTAGTCTTCGGAGAGCATTCTTCAGGAAGTACGTTAGCCTAGGAATTTAGGGAATCGAACCCACGAACCGGGAGGGCTGCGCCGTGGGGAGGGCACGATGCTGTGTGCGAAAAGTTGCTGATGCCTTTCTGACTATTTGGTCGATTGTGAGTATGTCGTACCCGCTGTAGCCGCTAGGTTCTTTAGAAACCTAGCTCATTACAGTTTCTAAAGCTCATTACAAAAGAAGAAGGTAGGTCTGCACTCGGGAACGACATGAATTTTCAAGCTTAAGTAACTCTTCATCGTGCTAAATTGCTCAGTAAAATGGTTTAGCAAAGGAAAGGACCAAAATTTGGCAATGCTATTTTCGATGGTGACACATCTATCAGTACTTCTAGTAATATCGGTATGATTTCCTACCTTCCCACATCGCATGAGATAAATGCATGCTGAGGAGCGCATCTTATATCTAGTATTTCCTTATCTAGTATTTCTTTTTTAAATTGCTACATATAAATGACAGACTTACTTTTCAATTCGTCCCTGTAGTCATTGAATTCAAGAGGTCGAAAGATGGCAGCACCTCATATCTTCGTCTTCTCCATTCATTAGACCTTATTCTTTTCATCTCGCACGGTACAGTTCAAGGTAATGTCCTAATACAGGCTACTATATTTCCGCCGTTAGATGCAGCGAAGTTGTTCGCCTTAGCCCATGGGCTGGGACGACAAATTTCTTCGCTGACAACCTTTAATGCTGGGAGAGCTAAGAAACTCGTTCGCAAATCTCATTTGAAATATTAACCTACGAAATGCAGCCGCGGTTGCCAAGTGGATGCATGCAAATTATAATCTGACTTAGTGAATTGCTAGAAAGCATCTGCGCCGCGTGGTATGGACCATGACTGAAAGCATTTGCGCCACTGGGTATGGACCATGACTGGTCCATACCCAGTCATGGACCATGGCTCATCTCGCAGGGTACAGGTACAGGTAATGTCCTCATACAGGAAAATTTAATTCCACCGTCAAATGCAGCGTCATGGTCCATGACTGGGGTCAATGCCCAGTCATGGACCAGTCATGGTCCGTACCCATGTAAAAAGTAGTTGTACAGCAGGAAAATTTGTGCGAACCTAAATTCCAAAAAACAAGTGGTTAGTGTATGTAAATGAGTTGATGCGAAGGGCTACCTCCGAAGTAACTTATATATTCTATTGGGAATATTTATGAAAAATTAATCTTGTAACCACCTCACTTTTCGGACTGAGCAGAACAATTAATGGAATTTTAGTACATAAGAGAGAAATTTTTGTGATGAAAATCATGCATAAATTTCCAAAAAAACTTAGTAGAACTTGTGTAATATAAGTTATGACGTAAGTGTCACGTGTCGTGGAATCTGATACTCTAAATAACGGTACGGCTAAGAAGTCTACAGTTTATCTTGTTCGGAATGTAAATGGCCAGTTTATCTCATTACGAAATAAAATAAACGTTGTTTTGGAATTGCTCAATATACAGTATATCAGTTCTCAAAATAGTATAAATATACTAATGATCAGAATTTTTTGGCGTACAATAGAAATAAAACTTTCCAAGCTTTTGCTCTACTTCAAAAAATAATAAATTACAGGGTTTGTTTTTTATCTGGTTTCTTCATTTGGATCACGTGACCCAACGCCATTACGAAGCCTATATCTTTATTGCTTTCAATGCATACGCTCTATTGTTTGTATTGTGAGATATATATAAATGCTACATAATTAAACACGCGTTTTAATCATTAAGCTAAAAAAAGTTGTGTTTTGCGGATTATATGTAAAAGTATGCACTCTTTAAAGACGTGAGAGTTTTGATTTTCCTCAAAGTTAATGGGACTGAGATATAGTGACGGAAGGAACTGAAATTGAGCAACTATAAAATATTCCTAAATTCCATTTCGGAAAGAGATTGATTAGTTGAAGTGTGCTCGACACATGTGGCGCCAGGTAAAAATGTCTACGTTGACCTAATATAAAATATCGGCTACCAAGGAGAGGAACTACGAACCACACAGTCAGCACGTTTCGAGACATACGTGAACACTATTCATTGACATTCGATTTTTACATCTTTGTTTGCCTACGACAGCAATCATATCATTATGAGCCCTCCAGAATTTTGCATTGTTAAGTTTTAGGGCAAATAAAAGGCATTTATTATTGCACAAAGAAAAGTATTAAGCAAATGAATACAAGGTGCGTTTCACCAATGGATTTTTAACAAAGATTTGAAGATTTTTTTTTTTATCTTGAAAAGCGTATATATGTATATTTTAAATAAGACTAGTTATTTGTTCAAAAAGTTTTCCTTATTGCTAAAATATTACAAAATTGTGAGAAGCCTGGAGGAACACTTTATTTTCGGAATAGAAGTTTTTTAGAAGGAATTTTAATATTCTACGATAAGATTCTAAAATACTTCTTATGCTGTCTTGACTGACCTTCAATATCAATTTTTACATATCACAGTTTTCAAGCAGAAGCTTTAGGCAAACTAAAGTTAGGTTGATCTCCACAGAACATACTAATTGCGTCATTTTATTTTCATTTCATGTATATGAAAGAAGTTTCTCGTACAATCAGAAACATAATGATTTTTGACAAACAGAAAGTGAACACTTTTTAGCACGTCTTTTGTAAAAAGATCGAGCTTCTGTTATCGGTTTGTCCGCCTGTACCCACGATATCTCAGCAACTATTAGTCCGATTTGGAAAAATTCTTTTTGCATTGGGAAGCTTTAAATATGCAAATGATGATCCTTTATTTCGTTTTTTTTACGATGTACAATTTCGCCGGTAGAGGGCGTAAACGCAGATGATGCCGAATTCAAAAATACGTTTCATTCCACATATTTGCTTCTAAACATCCGATTGAAAAAACATTATACCTTTTGATTCCATTTATGTCGAAGAGTATTTTAGATATAGTTACTTTTTCAAATTACGCATAGATTTCCCGCTAGGGGCGTAAAATTAAATTAAATTTTCCCTCTAACTCTTCTTCTAAACCTCCGATTTGAATTTTTTTTTGTTCAGCGTATACATCTCCTGCTGGAAAATATTTTGCATATAAATTAAACTTTTTGGTAAAGAATTCTTTGGCCACCAGGGGGCGTAAGAATTAATTTTTGCTTCTGATGTATATGCCATAAAATCGTAGCTTCTAAAATATCGATTAAAAAAATCTTTCGTGGACTGATGCCACTCATATCGATAAAACTTTTTGGAATATTTTCTTCTTAAAATATTCCACAGTTTCTCCGCCAGGGGGCGTAGATGCACATCTTATTTTATTCAATATATCTACTTCTAGAAGTCCGATTTGAAAAATTCCTTCTTTGTTGGATAGTACTTTCCGTGTGACATGTTTTTCATATAATTTCAAAATTTTCAAGTAATTCATTGACTTTCCGCTAGGAGGCGTAGCGGTAAATTGCGTTTCCACCTATATCTCTGATTCTAAATCTCCGATTTGAAAAATTCTTTCTAAACCGGATGCAGCTTCTGATGGGAAATCGTTTGCACATAATTTCTAATTTTTGTAAAAGATAGTTTGGCCACCAGGGGGCCTAAATCCTAATTACCGCTTGTGTTGTATTTGCAACAAAATATGAGCTTCTAAACTCTCGATTGAAAAAAACGTCATTTGTTGACCAATACTACTCGTGTCGACAAACCTTTTAGAAACATTTTCTTCTTAAAATAGTGCATGGTTTCTACGCCAGGGGCGTAGATATATATCTTATTTTTGTCAATATCTCTACTTCTAGGAGTACGATTTGAAAAATTCCTACTTTGTTGGATAGTGTTTCCGATGCGAAATGTTTTTCCTATAAATTCAAAATTTTCAAGTAAATAATACACTTTCCGCTAAGGTGCACAAAGGTATATTCCGTTTTCTGCGTTATTTCTGCTCCTAAAGCTCTGATTTGAAAGAATCCGTCCTGTATCACATACAAGACCTGATGGAAAATATTTTTCACATGATTTGTAATGTTTGGTAAAGAATGGTTTAGCCAGCAGGGGTCATATGTGCTATTTTCTGCTTCTGAAGTATATGTTGCAAAATCTGGGCTGCTGAAAACTCGACTAATTTTTTTTTCTTCGACCGATACCGCTTATACGGATAAATCCTTTGAGAATATTTTCTTTCTAAAATAATGCATGGTTTTCCCACCAGGGGACGTAAAGTCACGTCTTATTTTTGTCGATATCTCTGTTTCTAAGAGTTCGTAAGCTCACGATTCCGTTCACAGCAATATCTGAGGGATTAGAAACCCGATTGAAAATCTTCTTTCTTTGGTCAGATCTATTGTTTTCCATACCGGTTCCACTGATTTTGAATAGCTTTGATAAATTTAATTTGCGTTAGAACGGATTCAAAAGACGTGCTTATTACAACCGAAAATTCGGTGTCAACTTTCTTGTTTTATATTTGATCTTCTGTGTCTCACATTACTCTCATCAGTTGATACATAATTCAATTTCGTTTGTCAATTATCATCTGAAATGCTATGTGAAAAAGTACCATCTTATTTCAATAGGTCTTCATTTTCTTGCAAATATTTAAATGTCATTTTAAACGGAACATATGTGTTAGCTGAGACTTTTGAAATACATTTGCTGGGTAGTCTGTTACAATCGGATCTCATAGTCAACTGAATAATTTAAATTGTTTTCAGTTTATATTTTGTAAAATTTAACTTATTTAAGTAAACGATTTCTGTTAGAAATTGATTTTCCATAAGATGTCTTTTAAATTCTCGCCTTTTGTTAAGCAGTTTACTGAATCCACATTTCACCAAACCATTGTTCTGCAGATTTATCAAAATGTATTAGTTGTCTTCGGTCTCATAAACCCAATCGTTGCCGGTTCACCCGTTTCTCCACTGTGGGTGCGCGACACTATGCAGCAATACACTGAAGGAGGTGCATCATCCTCTTCGAGTCAAGATGACGATCATAAATCCATGTTTTCACAGAGATATTCACAGCACCTTTTATTTCATATAAAACGTCACTGTGGAGAGATTAAAATAATACATACCTAAAGTTTATATTAAAGTTTGGATCTAATCATTAATCCTCAGTTAACATGAATGAGTACAGTTTTTTCCACGTCAGATATGAATACAGTCTTGCTGGATTTTGTAAAGCGGTTTTGAGCCTTACTTAGAAGATCTGTTGGGCAACTGGTCAGATTTCTGACTAGTCACTGTGGAGGTACTTAGGCTCAAGTGTGTTGGCATCAGTGTGTTGTCTATAGCATCAATGTGTTTGTACAAGGGAGCTGATTGTTTTCCATTTCTGGAACCATAGTCGCAAAGTAACAGTACGGCAACCGCTAGCCAATACAGTTGATTATATTTCTTTCTATGAGACGAATCATAACATGAAGGCATAGTTAATGGAAATAGCCAAGAATTTCTACAATTGACCCAAGCAATAATGTTGGGTTAACTGTTCCAGGGCCACCAAAGTCAGTTTGAAATAAGATTTATCGCTTAGTGGTACGTTTACGACGCTCTTCAGGACAATACACAAGATTTTAGACGAGAAAGAGCATTATAAAAACATTTCCCGTAAAAAGTAAAAAAAAAACTGTATTTTTTCCTTATTGTTTGACTACCATTCTACATCAATGAAATGGTTATTTTCCCAAAGAATTAAGGAATAGAGTACGTCTTAACTACCAACGTACTTATCCTTTTATCCTTCAAAAGGAAGCCGGCGCATTTATATGCTTCAGCGGTCTTTTTGATATTGGTCATCAAATAAAGTTAGAAATGAGGAGCGTGTTAATAGCAAATGACATTTGGATTAATCGAAAGATATGATTTTTTAATGATTAAATTTTCTTCGCAATCCAAACGTTATCAGTTTATTGGAATTCATAATAAAATTCTGTCTATTTGGGATATGGAAAATGTTGAATTCACATTTCTTTAAAAGATCTACTATTCTAAAGTAACATGCAACCCCCGCCCGTAGGTTTACTTAATGTAGAATGAAGAACAAAATAAGTTTTCATTTCCATTCATTTATCCAGCTTTTGTTCAGCAAGAAGTTTAAAGGAAGAATTTGAAAATCATGTCACCAGAAACGTAGGGGCTCATCAGAAGTTTAAGTATTACATTTCGGAAATAATCTTGGAAAATATACAAATGACGTGCTCACCTTTAGTTATTTATTTTTATACCTTTTTTAAGAAAAAAATAGCATCGTAATGCATGGCACGAAATATTTCTGGGAAGCCCAGATATCTAATATTAGTTATTATGAAATATTTCTGTTTACATAATCCCGCGATTGGGTTGCATCAAATATTTTAATTAATTTACTTCCTCATGGGAATACTTCTGTTGAAGGCATTTGAAGAGTATTTTAGGGTATGTTCAAAGTCCTAGCACATTTACAACATGACATTTTCATGGTAATAACAATAAATCAAATTGGGCATGCAAGACACACACTGTTCAGATATCACTGTTCAGATATTTTTGTTCAGCATTGTCAATAACCTTCCTATTTCACTCGTGCCGCTGCAAAATTTGTCAAACTATGAATGCCGATGCAAACGGTTTTTTTTAATACAATCAGCTTAAAATGTAAGTTTTATCTCAAAGTGGATATTTTCGTCAAGATGGTAGTTCAGTTGTTATGAACAACAGTAAAATCGCCAACATATTAAAGTATATCATGTATTAAAATATTATCAGATAAGAAATTAACTTTCAATGCAGGGCAAAATGTTCATTTTATATACAAGGCGCTTTATTGTTTTCCAAGGTTGCTCTTCTTTTTTAAGTTTTTCAGATAGTTTTAGTAACATATTTCAGGCAACATATTTCGATATTCTTTTTGCCGTGCCTGTTAATTGGAGAATAGAAAAATGTTTTTCGTTTCATCAGTCTCAAATGCATGACAAAGTATTTTGCTTTGAGTGTATGATAACCTAGAACATACCATTTATTGGTGTACTTCTCTATATCGCAAGAACGCAAAACACCTTGGGTGTCATTGTACCAAATTACAGTTATTTCTGATAGTGCAATCCCTTTCTTTGAGTAGATATATTTTCAGCGTCCATGGTTGATCAAGTGTAGCAATTTTAGAATTAGTATCGTACTTCTACAAAAGTTAACAGTAATAATGCTGCTTTTTCTATTAGAAGAAGATTGAAAATTGCAATAACAGCAGACCTGTCAAGCACAGGAGGTTAAATATTGAAAAAAAATAAGAGTAAAACAGAAGGTTCTCGAGAAATTTTAATTACTGTTCATAATGTGGTATTCCTAGCAGGCATCCAAAGCTACCGCTTTATGTAGGAGAAAAAAAAAATATTAAAGTGCAATTTTCAAATTCTTCCTCTAGATCTGTTGCGATAATGATTGATAGTAAACTAATAGTCGTACTAGGTATGCTGAATTACAGCTTATAAAGAGCGAGAAATACCAGAAATACGAATTTGTTTGGAAAGTACCGAGGAGGATGTAAATTACACTATTATCAGCAGAATAATGAAATACAAAATATAAAAAAAAACATCTTCATACATGTAATTCCCAATATGTATTCCAATATAGAAGGAAAAGAACAAAGACGTGTGTACAGAAACTAAAGTGTTGACACTTATTTCCTGTTATTTAATTTTATTTTGTTATATCTCAACATGGAAGGGCATTTCTCTTTTTTAGCCTGCGAACGCGGTTAGTGTATGAAACGTTTTTCCACCCAAGAAGATTATCGAGTTGTGAAATCGCGGCATGCTCTAGGTGTATACTTCGGTTAAAGTTTAAAATTTCTAGATTCAACATAAGTACATTATTTTGTACTAGCTTCTGCGCTCGAAATGTGTTGTTTTCCCGAAAAGAGTAATTAATTTTGGAAAACAAAACACTTTCGACATATTCAAGTATACCTACTTTTATTACCGTGGAACTCTTTATCAAACATATTTCATTTTCATTCTTACCCCCTTTTTCTCCATTCTGTCAATTTGCTATTCTTCACTAGCAATTTTTGCGATTTCATGCAAATACATTTGGTCTTCACCAGCAATACGGTGACTATAGTTTCTTTATTTTCTGTAGCAAAAATATTCCACCTTACACTACAAAGATTTTCCGCAATTGAAACTCATGAACCTTATTTGAAGAGCATATGGACTTTCCTAATAATTTGGCTGACATTTAATGAACTACATAGTACTGAACGATAAAAACATTTGAAATGTATTTTGTTTTTCAATCTCTTGTCTCAGGAGAATATTTCAATTTCTGCTTTAAACGAAGCTCTAAAAGAAGATCTAGCTGTTCAAATCCAAATATCAGCAAAAATACTCAGCATATAATATTTATTTCTACTTAGATGTTTTAATCACTTTCTTGTAATTCCAGTCAGCTACTATTTGGAGTTTGTGTTACTTTCCGTTACAAATCTGTTCCGTGTTATAATTTCTGCAACTTTAAGAATCGTATTTATTGATCTACCAGGAAAAGAAATAACTTAAATTTTACAGAACGCCCTACACCGCAAATGCCGGGTTTAAAAAATGCGGTCTCTGCTCGTCTGTGAGAAGAGAAAAGTTTTAGTTGACCAGAAAAGAAATCAGTTGAACAATTTAAATTCAATTGGTAATTCTTTATACGTTAATATGCTAATTGTTGGATACGTAATACTATAAGTCTCTCACTAAAGCTTATTTTAATTCACGAAAGTGATGCCTGATTGCGCGACAGGGTGGGAAGCCGGTTTGCCCGCAGATCTGGGAATTCCCTGAGTCAAAACATCTTGTCACGGTGCGCATAACAAAGAGCACGATGCAAGAAGCCAAAAGCCCCCAATAAAAATATTTCCCCAAACGCTGTGTGAAAAAATAGGCAGTGTAGTAATCACATGCACCTTGCGAGCTCCCGCTTATCGAATTGCTACAGTATGTGAAAGGGTAAACATGGGAATCCGATCTCCGCGGAGCTGTTTGGAAAGGTCTTAGACATTGCAGAATAATTGCATCATTTACCTTAGAGAGAGAAAACTGAATTTGGCTCTTGCACAATGTTTAATCGTTTAAATTAGGTTAGACCACCCGGTGGCGCAGTGGTCGAAGCTATGGCTTCTGACAATTCGTCCGAGATGGGTTCTGGTTCGAATCTTGGAGAGACATGGATGTTGTGTTTGTCTTACGGGACGGCGTCTTTCCCTTTCCTGGAACCAGTGGCCATAACTTACGGATGTCCGACTGTTTTTAGCTCATTGAGTTGTTCCCCGTGGTTGTTAAACACAAAACCCAAGAAAATAGGTTAGCAAAAAAAATATTATTCCAGAAATGTGTACAAATGTTTAACAAATCAAACTTTAAAACACGAAGAAAATTCGACAGATCTGCAGAACTTTCGATTTTCACCTTACCAGTGAGATATTTGCCTGACTGTTGAACAAGCATGACATTTTTCAAGCCCTGCGCATATGAATAAAGTATTCAGTGACCCATTTTTTAGATTCCCATTTCTCTCAGGGTCCTCAGAACAGATTTGGTCTTTTGCCTCACAGTCGTGGCACATACAGCTATTAAAATTTGTTCTCATTTCTTTAAGAAATATTTTCTCATTTCTTTACATTTCTTTACGGTGGGGATATGTTTTATTCTATATAATAGAATTCGTATTCAGTTGTTTTTTCGGTTTCTCCGTGTTTAGCGATCACTTTAAGTAACTCTAATTGCTACTACAATCTCTTGCCCGTCGTAAATTAATGGCCCCTGGTTCCAGAGATGTGAGAGAGCCTGTGCCTAAATATAATCAGAATATGCCGGCCTCAACGGGATTCGAACTGGGCCTGACTCGGGAAAACGGTCAAGCCTTGGAGATATTCTTTCCAATATCGAAACGAGGAAAACTAATATTATAACCATAAGAATAGGGTCCAATGTAATGTGCTGAAACTGTTTAACAAATGAGATGCATTAATCATATACTACTCGGATACAAACTCTAGAACATTTTATACACATGTGAGGCGAACTTTTCCATTCTGATGACTTTAACCAAAGCACGAAAATCAAAAAATGTTAAATTAATTTAATAAATGGGGTGAAAGTTATGAAATTGAAACATTTTGCAAGTCGAATAGTATTACGTGCTAGAATAGTAACACAAGTCATGAAAGTAACACAATTCTGTATCAATTTAGCCCAATTCAAAACAGCTCCGTAGGCCAACACAATTTAACACTGTTCTGTATCACTCCAAGGTCAAGGACCCTCAAATGCAAGTTCAAATATGCAGACAGTTGAATAATTAAAGAGTTTAAAAGATCACACCTCAAAATATTTGGTGCAGCAGTATGAAATAAATGAAAAATAAAAAGGACAATTCTTTACTGGGTTTAAAACGTCAGAACTCTGCTTCTCCACAAAGTACAACAAACTGTGTGCGATATTGAGGCACACGCTATGCATTCCGGTATATGTTCATACCATTATCAAGCTATTATGTGGTAGTTTCACTGGTGGAGTAGATATACCTGAAAATTGCCAATCTGTAGCCGTCTTGCTACTTGCTACGTCATCATAGGGTTCGCATGTTGAACTCGCACAATCGAGCATTTCGGTAGAGAATTGCTGTAAGCCGACATGATGATTCGGATCCGTGTTATCTAACGGGTTTGAGATCTGCCACATCGAATAGCATGTTGGCCAGGTTTATATCTTTCTCTACATTTACAATGTGTACTTCATCTTTCATGATTTGCTGCCCTGGGTATTTGGATTTTATTGCAATTATTTCCCTATGTCTACTCAATCATCAAGACCTCAGAGAATCTTATAATTTATTACGTATTCGGGTTTTGCCATTTTCAAAATCTGGAATGCATTTATTATCGATACAATTTTCACCTAAAGCTGTCTTTTTTACCGCTTTGTCCAATTGTCCATATGTTGTTTAATACGGAACGTGAGGAAAACTAAAACAAACATCAAAAGCTGATGAAAGATATTAATACGCTGTTAGGAAATGCGGATTTTAATGAAACCGATGTGGAAGAACGAGACTCGGTTCGAATCACAGTGATGCATGGATTTTGACTTTGTCTTACAGCAATGGCTCTCTCCCTCCCTGGAACCAGGGACCCTAAATTAGGTACGTGCTACTGCTTGACAGGGGGCCGTTGAATCGTCACTAAACAGAAACGAAGGAAATAAGATTCCTTGCCAGTAGGTGAAGTCATCTGTTGCGAAGGAATCGTTAAATACGTGAAGAACCAAGACGTGGACAATTCTGTACAAGGAAAGAACGACATGCGATGTCCAAAAAGGATGCATTCCATTAAAAACAATGCTCCAGAATCTGCTGTGAGGTTCCTTGTTCTACTGACGCAAATTATTTGTTTGTTCCAATATGCAGGATATGTGATGCTAAGATTTCATTTTCGTTGACGAAGCAAAAGAACATCACATATTTTATGAATACTTATTAAATAAGTTTAGTATATCTTGCACTACATATTTGCCAATGTACCACGGTAATAATTTAATGGAATTGAACTGCGTACCTAAGTATAGTTTAAAGGATTTCTTTTCCAATATAAACCTTTTTCTCAGTCTTTATTTGAAATAAATATGCATGAACTGGTGTTCTTTTGAACACCAGTTTAATAAAAATTAAAGTCTAAAGAACCGCCTGATAATCGACCAATATCGCTATGTCGGATGCTTCGGTTTACAGAAACGCCAGGTGCCCATATACCATAACAGATGTGTTGTACAAATTGTAAGAAAAAGTAAAACCAGCTTCACGATGAAGAAAGCAAGAACAAAGTCCAAAGGACAATGTAATTATAATTTTTTCTCTCGTCTCAACATGGGAATAACGTTAAATTCCTTTGAATATGGGATGCCACTGAGCTAACAAAAGATTTGAGCCCATGCTTTGCACTGTATAATATCCGTTTTACAGGAGTTCATAAAAAAAAATGCTATCTTCTTCCTACATATCCTTCTACACCGAAATTTCAGGTATATATTAAGCAGTATCCATATGTCATTTCATTCTCTAGGGAAATTGGGATTATCAGCTTTTTGCTTTAAGCTATCCATTGCTGAAAACTGTAATTTCTTTCATGAAACCGTACAGCCCGTGACGGTTTGCATTTTTGTAA
The DNA here is from genome assembly GCA_039090855.1 of Macrothele yani. NCBI lineage: Eukaryota > Metazoa > Arthropoda > Arachnida > Araneae > Macrothelidae > Macrothele > Macrothele yani. The sequence continues at coordinate 7,834,434 of CM077016.1, forward strand.
GAGCCGAATGTATTTACCAATTGGAAAATAACACTTTTCGTGCATATAATAGTAGCTGATATTTTTGCTTGTATATAATATTGGAATACGCTTCTGAGGGAATATTTAGCCTTTATTTTTCATATGGAATACTACTGTTCACTTCTTTATTTTTAAAATAAATTATCTAAAGAAATAAAATCAAGTTTTATTTGATTGCATTACAAAAAAGTTGCTTCTTTTGGAAGCGCCTTTAATTAGGCTACAAAGAAAAAGTAGTTTTCGATAATCAACTGTAGCGATTTCGAGTTTTGGAAAATGACTCATTGTGGTAGGATCTCTGTGCAAGGGGTTTTGCATGTTCGTTAACCATAAGCAGTAAAGTGGTACAAAATGTGTTATAAAGCATACGATAATTACATTTACAAGCTTGTTCTCTCATGCGATCTGACTGTTTCCTTACCTATAAATTTAATATATTTTATATCTACCTATTACTTGATAACACTTATTTAGTTATAAAAATTATTATTACACAGGAGTACCTGTGGTAAAATTAAAGTTCATTTTGCATGTTATCTGAGAAAATGTTTTACCCTTTCTGTGTGCAATCGGATGTTCATTGTAGGAATTGGTACCGGAAAAAAATTAAAATTGGGGAATTCGCGATGCGTTTTTATTAAAGTGCTGAATAACTCAGTTCAGTAAACCACAGAACCATGCCTTGTACAGACCTCAAAAAAAAAAAAAAAAAAAAAAAAAAACGAACCACACCACTTAACTTTGGAACCATTTGCCGCAAATAGACAAGTAATTTACCGTTGGAAAGCACTTGAAGGGAGCTATTACGTGATGCAAAGAAAAATGCTAATTAAACTAATTAACATGTTAATTAGCTCTCTATCTCCGACTTTTTCCATATAAGGTGTATGTTATTTTATGCGCATTTTATTTAGCACATGGAAAAACCCCTAAATTTTAAATATCGTCCAAATCGGATGATCAGTAGCGAAGATATTTGCTAATAAAGTTAGAGGGGGCATCCATATATCTACAACTGCGAAACACACCTGGAATGTTTCTTTCCCTAAAAGAACAGTGATAATGCTGAAAAGTCGGCGTCTTGTCCGAACCTCAGACAAATTAAATGCAGAGTACATACGCCCACGGTCCCCGACAGTGATTTGTACGGTAACTTAGATCATCGAGGGACGGAGTTCATTTACTGCTGTCGTTTCCTTTATAACAACTTCATTAATTTGTGCTAATAACTTGAACTAATATTAGAATAAACAGTATGTATATTTCTAATAATAGAAAACCCGAATCTGTGCAAGTTGAAATTGGTATTGGATATCCTTGTTTCCGATCCTTACACTTTCTCGAGACACGGAGTATTCGCGTATCACTGAAACGTTGTTTCATAACAGAAAATTGAAGCAGAACAACGAAATCCGATTTCTTACTCTTCTCAACCGTAGGTTAAAGAATCGTATATCCTCCAGCTTTGTCCGTCTGCTTGTATGTCCGCACGATAACTTGCGTTAAAATGGTTCAATTTCGATGAAATTTTAGGATGTGGTACGGGACAACCTGGGACAAACCCTATTGAAAACGGACAAAATGGGGTCAATGGTCAAACATAGGAGCGGAATCCATTCCATTGTCCTTATGCGTCATAACTTATTCAAAAGTGCTTCTATTGCGATAAAACTTTACCATGTTGTTCCGGAGGTATACTGTACCGGTTCTGTTGAATATCATCGAACTGTGGTCAAAGGTGAGGACACAGGAGCCGGATTTATTCCACAGCCATTATCCTCATAACTTTAGTAATGATTTCTGGAGCCGCCCTAGTGGCTCAGTGGTCTAAGCGACGGCTTCTGATCATTCGTCCAAGATGAGCCTGATGATGCATGGATGTTGCGTTTGTCGTACGGCACTGGTACTCTCTGTTCCCTGGAACCAGTGGCCCTAAATTACGGACGGGAGACTGCTTATAGCCTACTGAGTTTTTACGGTGGTCGTTAAATTCAATAAAAAAAATATTGTATGTTGGAAAGTGTATCAAAATACCAGTCTACAAATTTAAATTTTTTGTCAGATGATTTCTTAAAAATAGCTGTTCTTGAATCAATTTGTGACGCCGATTCTAGAAATGACTTCCATTTTTCTCTATCACGTCAGGTTTTTAAATAAAATAAGAAGTTATGTTTTCAAGATTTTAATTAATGTAAGCACAAAAATGCAAACACAATACTGACTTTTAAGACTTTTTTCTTTACAAAAACGCTTTAAAATTACTGTAAAGAACTGACCTGTGACTAGCCTTTAACAAAACGCCAAGCAAACTGTGTTCCATTTACATTTATTTTCAAAGTGTCTTTTTTTTTACTTTCTTGCAGATCCTTTTTTATCTTTACTGTCCATCTTCAACATCGAACAATGGTCGGCCATCATAGTTTCATTCTGTTAGCTGCAACAGCACCTCGCCGGTTATTACAGTCCCAACTGCGGACTCGTCGGTCACTTTTTCAGGCTAACCTTGACACCGCAGCAACGAACTGCAAGACTGCATTGGTGCATCGAACGATGGGAGTAATATGACATCTCGGAAGAAATGTGCATTTCTGTAGGAGAAAATGATGACGGCATCTGTGTACTTCTCCGCCAGGGCGTCAGGAATGGTGTATTCGCACCAGGCATACCATACAAGACATGGCTTTTCGGCCTGTGGTGTTATGGGGTTTGAATGCAGTTTTCCTCTCGTGTAGGTCCGTACAATCAGAATGAGTGCCCGTTACTCGAAGGATATTTTAGGGCTGGTTCCGCTTCCGTACATGCCCTAGGTTCCCGGGAGCATATTTCATCCGAGCAATGTGACACAGCCCGTTGAGCAACACGTTCCTTCTTCGTGGTTATAACGACATTCCCCTTTTGCCGTGGTCAGTTAGATCGCTGGATTTATCACTCATAGAAAATCTCTATGACATGCTCAAAATACATGTACAGCTTTACGACCGTCGGTCAGCAACCCGTGATGAACTTTGGACGCGATTTCACACATGCTGCAAGGCTATTCTAGAGGACACGATTCAAGTGTAAGTTAAATTAAGTCGAGAAGGGCAAACAGATTCCTGTTTCGATTGGACTCGCTGAAAACATTTTTTTATTATGGTCGGCTGATTCTTCCGGTTTGGAGAAAGATTTGTGTCTCAGAAGTTATACTGAGTCGAAATGTATCATGTTTGGTCAGTGCTTTTTCCTTTTTACAAAACGATTTGTATCTAGCGAAACGATTCTGAGTCAGATCCTTTCGTTCGTTGACAGGTTCCGTTTTAGTAGACGACTTTTAACATTAAATTTGTTTTTAATCCTCATATTTCAATGTTTTCTGCTTGTTTCTTATAAGTTCGTTGTTTGCGCCACAGACGGAAACAACTAGGACTGCAAAAGGGTTAGGTAGGAGCTGTACCCTGGATTGGCAGCAACTCCATTTAATACAGTTCTTAAAGTTTAACTTGGGTGCCATTAGCGATATGAGGTTTTGCATTATCTTTTTGCAGCAGTGCTCGCTTTCCGTTGACAAAGTCAGGATACTTCCAATGCATACTTGATCTCAAAGACTAGCCTTTTAACACTTATATACACTATCTACCAACAAGGAATTGGACACCTGTGATAGCAACGGAAAAGAAAGTTTATTCATCTTCAATATTTGCTGGAGCCCCCACGAGCGGCGATTGCAGCTGCGACCCTCCGGGGCATACTCTCAAAAAGGCGTTGTACGACGGCTAGCGGTATTTTTTTCCACTCGGCTTGGAGAAGACAGGTCAGTTCCTTCACCGATTTCAGACGGTGGGGGCACCCCTTAAGTCGACGCTCCAACTCGTCCCAGAGGTGCTCGATGGGGTTAAGGTCCGGGCTCTGCGCGGGCCAGTCCATTCGATTAGCCCCATTGTCACCATACCAAGCCATGGTGGACCTCGCAACACGATAGGTGGCAATGTCATCCTGAAAGTAACATGGGTCCACCCCGTAAAACTGCCACAACGTAGGAAGCGCATGGTCATCCAAAATGGTGCAGCAGGTCTCGGCGTTAAGTCTACCATTAATTGCGACCAAGGGTCACGTGCCGTACCAGCAGAAACACCCCCATAGCATAATTCCACCGCCACCGAACTTCACAGATGGTACAATACATTCCGGCGGGAGGCGTTCTCCAGGCAGACGAGAAACCCAGACCCTGCCATACGAACGGTAGAGGGTGATCCTTGATTTATCGCTCCAGAGAACCTGTTTCCACTGTTCAACGGTCCACTGTCGACGTTCTTTGCACCACGTTAGCCGAGCAGCACTATTGGACTTGGTGATCAAAGGCTTGTGGGCGGCAGCACGTCCATGATAACCGAGCAGATGGGCTTCCTTACGGATGGCATTCATCAAAAGAACACTCCCGGATGCCTGTTGAAACTCCTCGCGTATGTGGCCCATCGATTCGGTGCGGTTCTTCCGAATTTCTCCGGCCAGCACCCGTCGGCCTCTAACTCCCAGTTTTGTGGGTCTGCTGGGTCGGAGCACATTCTGACAGTCACCTCTCATCTTCCACTTGCCAATCACGTAGGCCACTGTCGATTTTGGGTACTTCAACTCGCTGGATATGTCACGTATGGATCCGCCATTTCTTTGATACCCGACGATTACACCTTTCTCGAAATCAGAGAGCTCCGAACTGCGTGGCATCTTGCATGCGACTGGTTGCGTTGTTGTTTCCCACACGATATTTAACGGCGGCGGCCGTGACGTGTATCAGCAGGACCGCAGATATCATCGATCGCAGGGGTGTCCAATTACTTGTTGGTAGATAGTGTGTATATATATATATATATATATATATATATATATATTAAGGTAATACAACTTAGTTTTTCACTATTATTTATTTTTCAAGCCGACCATGGTTTCGCTGGGTATTGACCCAGGTTCATCAGAACAAAAGGCCCTGATGAATGGCTCATTCGTCCTGATGAAGCTAGGTCAATACCCAGCGAAACCATGGTCGACAAAAAAAAATAATTGTGACAAACTACGTTGCATTACCTAATATAAAGGGTGCGTAGGAAAGTCCCTTTAGCCTGGAATAACTTGCCAACGGAGAGAGGTATAGGTATGCAAGTAAGATAACGGTATAGTAAAGCGACTACGCCCGATCGAATGCAACCAATAGCAGCTCCCCTAGTATTGAAATGCGGAAGTCAACCGTTGCAAATCGAAAACAAAGAGAGATAGAGCAAAATTTTATTTAGTACAAAACGACATTTGTTTCACACGGATAAGATAAATTGTCGCCTATATACCCTAAATTGTCCGAAATCGATGCGCGACCTTTTGTGCGAACGTTTGAAGGGAACAGGCATAAGTATGAGCAAATACACACAATTTATTGCATAAATCCGTCCTTATGTCAATACAGTTTGATGACGCCAGGCAAAACAAAAACAAAAAAAGGCAAACTGGCGCACATAAAAATTTAATGTTGGGTAGCATTTGCATACGGCTACATTTGCGAAATACGAATATGCAGATTCGAATCGTCGCACATCGATTTCGGATATTTTACCTTCCATTTCTACAGCAGATAGTTTAATTTTAAAAATATTATAATTGCATTGAAAATTTAAAACGAAATTTTTATGATTGTAAAAATTCTATGAAACCCATATAAACAATTTAGGCGTTTAACCAACCAATGGTACTTGAACAATATCAGTTAAGATTTAATAACACTTTTTTTCCAAAAATTCTTTAAAAATTTATAGGAGGACATAATGCATCTAATTTAAATATTAGTCACTTTAGCTTTCTTACATTAGCCATTTAATGAAAACACTTTAAACTTTCTATTACCGAGATAGCACAGTAGATCATTGAAGTTTTGCAAGCGTTTCTACATAATTCTTTTTTAATTGCAATATTATTGCGAAGTATTCTGTAGCAAGTCGTTTTTAGTGGCTTATATACTGAGTGGCCACTTAATTATGACCACCCGACAGTTTTAAGCAAACGAGCTATGACTGCACGCTGTTGCCGCCAGAGGGCGAGGCTAGTATAAAAAGGGAAAGCTTAGTGCTTGCGACAGTAGTAGTTGTGATTGTTGGGTGACGAGATGGGTAAAAAATGCGATTTGACGGACTTTCAACGTGGGATGATTGTAGGAGCTCGGAGCCATGGAGCAAGTATTGCCGAATCCGCCGCATTCGTGAAATGTTCCAGAGCAGCTGTTGTTAAAGTGTTTAAAGACTGGACTGTCAGACAAAAAACTGGGTCTCTACGTGCAACGTGTGGTCGTCATCGACTAGTGATTGCACGGGCGGAAAGGAGAGTGTCCAGACTAGTAACAGACAACAGAAGGGCAACAGTACAGCAAATTACTGACCATCTTAATCAAGGATCTCCTCAAATATATCTGCACGCACTATTCGCCGTACACTGTATCGGATGGGATATGGCAGCCGAAGGCCTGTTCAAACAACTTTGCTGGCTGCAATTAATAAGAGCAAACGTCTCCAGTTCGCACAGGAGCACAATGATTGGACAATCAATAATTGGAAAGAAATTATCTGGTCCGATGAATCACCTTTTCAGTTGCACCAAGCCGATGGCCGAGTTAGAATTTGGTGGAAACAGCACGAAAGCATGGACCCCAAATGTATTGCTACAGACCTTTAAGTTGGTGGAGGCAACGTTATGGTTTGGGGAATGTTTTCCAGGCATGCTTTGGGCCTTTTAGTTCGTGTTGCTCAACGTCTGACTGGCACATCATTATTAAACATCGATGCGGACCAAGTGCATCCAACCATGTTGATGGTTTATCCCAATGACGATGGCTACCTTCAACAAGATGATGCGTACTGCCATAGTGCTCGTATTGTACAGGATTGGTTTCAGGAACATGCCGGTGAGTTTACTTTGCTTAGGTGGCCCCCCAATCTCCAGATCTCAACCCCATTGAGAATCTGTGGATTGAAGTTGAACGAGCAATTAGACAGCTGGATCCACAACCCTGCAATCTCACACTCCTGAAAAGTGCTATTCATCAAGCATGGTCTCAGATTCCACAAACCACCTAGCAACATCCCGTGGAGACCATGACACGAAGAATCGACGCAGTATTAAAGGCGAAAGGTGGCGCAACGAAGTACCGAGGGGCGGACATAATAAAGTGGCCACTCAGTGTATATATGGAGATAAATTTGCACATGATAACTTCAAATGCCCTAGAGGTATCGGAAATAAACTACATTGTGTAAACTTTTCCAAGGTTTTTCAAACCGCTGCAATTTATACCGTGTAACTGAAGTCCATAAGTGTTATGCGATGCGCTCGAGTTTATCAGTAGCTGAAGCAATGTTGTCAAAACTTATCTGCTTGCAAAAATTATATGGTGAGCTACTTAATTCAGAATCTACTAATTCAAAATTTCATAAATTTAAACAGTTCTTAAATTTACGTAAAGTGAGTCGATCATATCTAAATATCAACTGTGATAATGTTCTTATTACCCATTATATTATTTCTACAGAATCGCCATTCTATTATACACTCACGGGCAATTAAATTTGCACACCAAGAAAAAATCATTGGATTGATCTGAAATTTTATGGACGTAATGATACCGAAGAATGGTGCACATGACGGCAAAATCAGAGCTGCAGGACAATTACAGAATGATCTGGGGCACACAGTTCTGTCATCTTCAATAGCGCGTCACACCGCCTCGTTCACCGATACTTACTGCGATACGGTCCAGCATGGAGGCGAACAGACGCCTGAGGTTATCCTTCTGGTATAGCGCATCGGGAATCCCGGCCAAGAATCGCAAGATATGGGGACGTAGGATCTCATCCACATACTTCTGGCCCGTCAACGATGCACGTACCGCTACTAGCGCTGATCTGTTACCGTAGGCTATGGCTCTCCAGACCATAATGCCTGCAGTTGTGGAAGTGTGACACTCGATAGCGAGGTTGGGATTTTACCGTTGACCCAGGTACCTCCATACACGGACACGATGATCATCTCTCCCCAAAATGAAGCGGCATTCATCGCAAAATACCACGCGTCGCCAGTCTGTGGCGTTTCACGTCCCTCTGGCCTGACACCATTTCAAACGGAGCCGTCGATGCTAATGGCAGCACAGGTAATGAGCTATGGAATCGCAGACTGACTTTCACGAGGCGTCGGGAAATGACTTGTGGGCACACAGGAGCCGCTATATCTTCGTGCACAGCGGACAGAATGCCGATGGTATCCGTTCGTGCCTGGTGCACGATCTATTGATCCCCTCTACCGGTGGTCCTCCTGGTCCGTCCGGAGCCGTCCTCCCTGTGAAAGTGCCGTCACGAGTCCACTGTTCCCAACACAGTAGAACGGTATGGTCAGAACGATCCACTTGGAAAGCTATACGGCTCGCCGACCACCCTGCGGTTTTCAGACCGACGATCAGGTCTCTCTCAAAGTCCATGAGTTGCGTAAATCAACGTCTCTGGCGTCTAAACGGCATTTTTTTACCCTGTATTCTAGCTTGCGTAGGTGGGAGGTTTTGCTTTTATTGAGCATCGACTACATGCCAGTATATAAGGCTGCCAGTTCGTGCTTGCAGCGCCACCACAGGGCGTGCGGTCATAGGCAATCGCACCAAACGTAGATCATTTGGATTCCAGCACGCACTCTAGCTGCTTGCAAAGTTTCGCGGTTGTAACACGTTTTCTTCTAGGTGCGAAAATTTAGTTGTCCTTGAGTGTATTTTAATTACTTGTTTCCTTGTAACATTATACTATGCAGGAAGAAATACATAATATTCATTACTCTCAGTTTTGTATGAAAAATAATTATATATATAAAATAATTGTTTCTTTAAGGTTTGGTTAGTATAAAACTCTGGAAATTATTGTAACTCTTAGCCTTTGACTAGGCTTTTAAAGGAAAATGTTCTCCTTCCGAGCAGCTGTGTGCCTAAGTTACCAGTTAGGTATGCCAAGTTTGCTTTCAGAATTTTTAGTATCCCGCTGTGCGCTTCATCCAAAAGATACGTTTTATCGTGAAACGTTGCCAACAATTTTCAGTCACCCCACTGCTATGTGATGAGCTAATAACAGTGAAAAAGAATATAGTGATATTCTGGCTCACAAAAAAATTTTCATCAATGTGGTTCGAACGCAGAATGAATTCACAGGAATTAAGAAAGCTGAGCATTCGGCTCTTGAAACCTACGAATTCGTCTAATGTGATCATCTCCATATTATCAAATGCTTCGTTACGATTTGACTTACGACAAGTAAGGAAATCTTTTCACATGCTTTGATGAATCGAATTATCAGTGAGGCCTGAACATGATGTTTTAACTATTGAAAGACTTTCCTTGATGCGGCCGTTGCGTGACAATATCTCATGCATTCTAATCACTTTCTCTCACCGCCAACTGATTTTATTTTTGCCTAAAACGCTACTGATGCCGTGTTATGTATGATGTAACTCTTGTCTATTTCTTTTCCAGGTACGGCATCAGAAACATGAGATTATGTGTTCTCCGGTCAGAGAGCAAACTGTGATGATAAGAATTTTGCTTTCGCTCCGCCCGTTACCAATGCGAAATTTTCACTCATCAAGCCATGTAGAGAGCCCGTTTGTTGTATTCAGATATCGTACGATCTATAATATGAGTGCCTCATTCATTCAATGGTTGTATTTATGCAGAAAATGTGTGTTTTGTCACAGAAGTACGGCAATCCTTCGTGCGTCCAGGACAAAACTTAAAAGATTTAGATATCGTTAATGAGGAATTCCACGTGATATATTAAGCGCAATGATATAGTCACATAAGCTGAAAATTCCCTACCAAGCTGGCTGGCCTGCAAAACTTCAGGAGAAGTGGAAATGTAAGATAACGCCATAAATCTCAGTGCCACAAAAACACCGTTTCTGGGTATAGAAGCACATACGTAATAATGGAACGTGAATGGCGATTTGCGTGACATGGGAACAAAATGCACTCACGCAGTCCAATAGGATCCGTTAAACGTTAGTCACCAGACGGTGTGCATAGGTTTTACAGGGTTCCGGTTGTGCTTGTTGTGTGATGGAGACAACGAAATGACTCGTCCAGAAGATCTTGATGATTTAACTGTAAGTCAAAAAATTAGGAGGCTCGAGGAGGAGCGAATTGTGATGAGCGTTGACTAACAGTACGACATCGCCAATAGCTTCGTATCGCATGTGTATTCGACCTTCAGGATTACAGGTACATATGTACGAAAGACCAGTAGGTTGTCTATAAGAAATTACCCTACTGAGAACGTGTAATTGCTCCTACAGGACAAGAGGAATCGACACCAACTTGCAAGTAATGTGACGTACTTGCCAGCAGGACGCACACGACATAAAGGCAGATAGGAATCACGATAATCCTCTGCGTAGCTCAGTTGGTAGAGCGACTTGTTCCGGAATAAGCGGCCTCGGGTTCGAATCCCGGCGAAGACCAAAAATGACGGAGAAATTAACTTTGTTATAATGGCGCCCGAACTATCCAGATGACCCGACCGTTCAAAATCTCACATTGGTGTGATGTTATTTCCACACCGCGAGACAGGAAAAATCAGAGAATTCCTTCTCCAGCGCTTCGAAAAATAAAAATGTGTGATGTTGCATTCCACACAGCAGATTGACTGGGAGTTCTCAAGTGCACGTTGTACAGTGGATGGCTGCCTGCAACGATTCATGGTCACGGCTGACCCGTGGGCCATTCCCCGGCCCTCTTTCGGGGGGGGAGATGTGACGTACCTGCCAGCAGGACGCACACGACATAAAGGCAGATAGGAATCACAATAATCGTCTGCGTAGCTCAGTTGGTAGAGCGACTTGTTCCGGAATAAGCGGCCTCGGGTTCGAATCCCGGCGTAGACCAAAAACGACGGAGAAATTTACTTCGTTATAGTAACTTTGCAAAACAACTTGACATGAGCACATAACGAAAAACGTCGCGTTTTATAGTGGCTAGATGAAACACAAGAGTGGACTGTTTGCGCGACAAACAGTACTCTGTAATCCATTAAAGTTTCTCACTGGAGACAACGTTTACATTTTTCAAGATAAAAGGACTGGACAGCAGAACAATGGGGAACAGTATTCTTTAATCATCAGAGTAGATTTAGTATCTCTAGCGATTCTGGACTAATCTGGAGTGATGTAAGCAGTATGCATCTCCCGAGAACATAAATTGAAGGTATATCATCATGATCATCATTGTCAACCATTATCAATCCACTGCTGGACGAAGGTCTCCCCAAGTTTCCTCCACAACGGTCTGTCTTGTGCCAGTCTCCTCCATGTCACCCCTGCATACTTTCGAATTTCATCCACCCATCTCCCATGTGGTCTTCTTCTGGGTCTTTTCCTGTCCCTTGGAATCCAATCTAAAATTTCGGCTGTCCATCGATGATCTGTCCTTCTGGCAGTATGTCCAGCCCATTGCCATTTCAGGGATTTAACTCTGATCATGATGTCTTCCACTCTTGTCATTTTTCGGATCCACGAGTTCCTCTTCATATCTCTCCTGGTTACACCAAGTATGCACCTCTCCATGCTACTTTGAGTTGTCTGCAGCCTTTGTATGTCTCTTTTAGTTAAGGTCCACGTCTCTGCACCATACGTAAGCACTGGAAGGATGCATTGATCAAACACTTTTCTTTTAAGACATAATGGCATATTGCTCTTGAAAATTATGCTGTTTCTTCCAAAAGCTCTCCAGGCAAGTTTTGTACGCCGATTAATTTCTTCATCAATGTGACCCTCACTTGATATCTGCTGTCCAAGATAAACGTACGTGTCTGTTATCTCCAGCTTTTCTCCATCAATCGATAAATCTTCATTTCTTGTAAAAGCATTGAACATCACTTTTGTCTTCTGAAAGTTCATTTTTAATCCCACTTCTTTACTCTTGTCAGCAAGATCCTGGATCATACTCTGCAGCTCTGATGGGGTAGTTGCAAAAATGACTACGTCATCAGCAAAACGAAGGTGGGTTAGATAATCTCCATTAATCTTTATCCCCTTGTTTTCAAAGCTCAGCGACTGAAAAACACCCTCCAATGTGGCATTAAAGAGCTTTGGAGATATGGTGTCACCTTGTCTCACTCCCTTTCCAATTTTTACGTGTGTTGTATTTTCCAACAGGCTAATTTTTGCACTTGCATTTTCATAGATGTTATTAATAATATTAATGTATGCATCTTCAATACCGCAGGTTTTCAGAGCCATTGTAACTGCTGATGGTTTCACCGAATCAAAGGCTTTTTCATAATCGATAAAAGCCATGCACAATGGAAGTTCATATTCCCTCGCTCTTTCAATTAGTTCTCTCAGCACGTGGATATGATCTATTGTGCTGTAGCCACTCCTGAATCCAGCTTGTTCTCTCGTTTGAGCCATTTCCAGTGTTACCTTCAAACGGTGTAAAAGAACTTTAGTGAAGATTTTATAAATTACTGATAGGAGGCTAATAGGTCTGTAGTTTCCAAGATCCTCAATGTCACCTTTCTTATGTAGCAGGATCATTGTAGCGGTGTTCCAATCCTCAGGAATCTTTCCTTCATTAAGGCATCGAGTGAAAATTTGGGCGAGTACTGTTTCGATTTCTCCACTTGCTTCTTGTATGATGTCTACAGTAATTCCATCTTCTCCTGGAGTTTTTCCCCGCTTCATGTTCTTGATTGCATGTGCAACTTCTGCTGGAAGGACTGGAGGAACTCTGGTACTGGTATCTTTCATGATGTCTGGAGTGCATGTATCATCCCTTTCATATAATTTGGAGTAGAAATCTTTCACTCTTGTCAAAATTTCGCCTCTATTTCTTGTTACAGAACCATCTTCTTTTCTCAGTGCCATAATCTGTTTTCTTCCCTTACTGAGATGTCCCTTTGCTATCTTTAGGCTTTGGTTGCTTTCAATTGCTTTCCTCACTAGTTCACAGTTGAATTTTCTTACGTCTTCAGTGATACTTTTTCTTACTGTCTTGCATAGCTCTATATATTCCACTTTGGAAGTCACATCTTCTTTAGTTGTCCTCATCTCTCTTCTTTTTTGCATCAACATTTTCGTTTTTCCTGATAATTTATTTACATGCAACTTGTTCTTAGACCCAGCTAATTTTGTTGCTGTTTCCATAAGAGCTTTGGTTACTTTTCTGTTAACTTCAGAGATGTCCACTTCTTCCGATGTTAGGCCTTCTAAAGCAGAGAACCTGTTCTTCAGTTCCAACTTGAAGGTATTATGGTGTTTTTTAAGGTTGGTTATGTCAATAGATTTTGTTTGTCTTATGAGCTTGCCACGTTCAAGTTTAGTGTTGAGGTGCATCTTACATCTCACCAATCTATGGTCACTACCTGTGTTGAACTTGTTTAGCACACTGCAGTCTTCTATGACGAATTTTTTGTTACACATAATAAAATCAATTTCACTTGTCGTCCCATTTGGATGTCTCCATGTCCATTTCCTGTGTGGCTTTTTCTTGAAGAAGGAGTTCAAGATGAAAAACCCTTCTGCCTCTGCAAACTCAACGAGAGTATTTCCACGCTGGTTTCTGTTGCCGTGACCGAATTTACCTACTGAAGTTTCATTCTATTGCTGTTGCCCTATTTTTGCATTGAAATCTCCCATAATTATTTTCAAGTGCTGCTTACCTTTATTATTTAGATGACAAATTTCCTCATAAAATTCTTCAATTTCTTCTTCAGGATGACTTGTGGTGGGTGCATAAGTTTGAATAATCTGAGCCTGGTATCTTTTCGAGAGTTGGATAACAAGTCGTGCAGCTCTGTCAGAGGAACTTTCAACTTCTACAACTTTATCCTTCAGTTTCTTGTTTATTATAAATCCAACACCACTAGTTCTGCCAGTATCTGTCCCACGATAGTAGAAGAGATGTCCACTTTTCAGTTCGATGAGATCTTCTCCTTTTCTCCTTACCTCACTTAGCCCCACGATGTCCCACTTGATCCTTTGTAGTTCCTCTTCCAATTCAAGAAGCCTTGAATCAGAAGATAGGGAGCGTCCATTGTACGTAGCCAAGGTCAGCATCAGATGGCAGCCTAGTCCGGTCCTCCGGGGATTCTTAGCACCCTCTGCCTTCATGTCGCACTGGCCGCTGCCTTGGCCAGGTACATTTCAGCTGCCGGAGACTGAGGGCCAAGATTTAAGTTGTGGAATCATTTTGGAGGGTTTGGCCATAACTCACCACGCTGGCCAAGCGGGTTGGTGAGTGTGGGATAGAATTTCCTCTAATCCCGATGGTATAGTTATACCGCTATTGGCGGTCGTCAGAGCCCCTTTAGTGGGAACAGGATGCACCACGAGAAGGCGGGGTTGACATTTGTCAAGGAGAGGCTGTGATGTTACGCATCACCTGACCTTACATCCCATGAAGGTATATATATATATATATATATGGAGGCTTCGCTGTTCTCGTATTGAAAAGCATTCTAATGGATGAATGTACAGAACTTCAAATACTGGAAGGGTGTAGTATAACCGTTGCCCGTGGTTCAAAAATATTATTTCTTCCCCATGTTTTTCTCTTCGTAGGTGCCACTGGTCTACAGCTCGTGTTAATGGAAGATAATACCACAATCAGCTGTATGGTGTGTGATGATTTAAAGTTGGAAATGTAGATATTTAGCGGATGGATTGGCCAGAACTTGACCACGACCTAAATCGTATATATCAGGATCGGGACGTTTTAAGGTTACGCGTTCTTGTACGCCAACACACGCCAGAAACGTTCCAAGAGATGAAGACGGGGCTGACAGAAAAATGGAAGAGTTACCACAAGAACTCATCAACACCCAAGTGTACATCGTTCACCAACGTTACGGGTGAACATATCCCTTACTGAGACATATTTCCCTTATACCGCCTTTGGCAGTGATGCATCTGTATCACAGCACCCAATACTATTTCTCCATTTCTGAACAAAGTTCCACTATGTGCTTTCGTATCTGCAGTTGTTTCGATGTGTTTTCCCATCATCATTTGGGTAATTAAAGTGTTATTATGGATTATATTTAACATATACAGGCCGTTCCTGTGCGACGCAAATGGACTAATCATGGCTCGTCCTTAAGTGTTTCAAACCAGTTTATACTGATATATGAAATCTTTGCTTATTCTGAAAATACCCCTGCAGTCCTGAAAGAATCTTAAATACTATTATGAAATAGTCACACAACCAAAAACACTGATCATGATTTGAACGATTCGTTAAAATTCTAGAAATCGTAGTTACGATTCATTCCGAAACTAATAGTTGAAGAGACGTCTTTTACAAATTATACTCACGGACAATGAAATTTGTGCAGCAAGAAGGAAGCATCGGATTGAACTGAAATTTTATGGACGTAATGATACAGTTGAATGATACACATGATGGCAAAAACAGAGCAGCAGGACAATTGAGCAGGGATCTGTGGCACGCAGTCATGTCATTTTCAACAGCGGCTCGCACTGGCGCATGCTGCGATACATGCTACAATACGGTCCAGCAAGGAAGCGAACAGAATCCTGATGTTGTCCTTCGGCAGAATGGCCCACACGTGTTGGACGGTGCGCCCCAAATACCAGATGAGGGCACGGCAGCAGCCGGCTTTTTCAAATTGCCCCACACATGCTCGACAGGCGACACCTCCGACGAGCGGGCAAGCCATGGCTGGACATGACGTAAGCAGTTCTGAGCACACGATGCAATACATGTTTCTTCATCCTTCCCAGCTTCGTCGAAGAAACGCCTCCAATTCCACATGGCTACTGACAGAGCTACAACGCACGATGAAAAGAACAGCTAAGAACAGGGCGAACAGAAGACGGAAGACGCACTCAGCAAACAGCGATTACGTAACACACACAGCGCGGGAGAAAACTCCGAAACAGCTGCAATGTCATCGCGAAACGTTTCTCCCGGCATTCCATTCGCACGATAGCGAAGCAGACGATGGGGGCCAAACTCTAAAGTGTAGCCCAGTTCCTTAGGTTTCGCGCTTTTTTCTTCTTCTTTTTTTTTTTTTTTTTTTGCGCTAATGAGTACAAATTTTGTAAAAAAAACTGAGTTTTGTTTTCTAAAAATGAAATGTTGAAAAATAAATATGTTGTATTGATAATATCTTTGCCCCGTTAACGGAACTGGCCGATGCGCTGACAATTCCCGCACATTTCTTGCGAAATGTGGTTAGCATTAGAACACTAATAAATTGCAATTTTGTAAAGAAAATGAAATGTCATTTATTGAAATGAAATGGTGATTAATAAATAATATGATTATTTATTGTTAGTTTCATTGTCCTGTTAACGAAACTGCTTGATGTTCAGACGCAGTTTGCGTTTTCACAAGGAATTTAAATCGTAAACAATATATAGATTTCTACTTTAGATGGAAGTATTGCCGAATGGCTACGTGTACACTTCCACAACTGTTCCTGTGGGTTTGTTTAGATTTTAGATCGCGACGCACTGTGGTACGATACGATACGATGATTTGGTCTTTAAAATTAAATTATTAAAACTCGTAAAACACGTAAACATAACGCGCCCTTTCCTCCCCATTACATATAATAACCGATCGACAGCAAATCACTCGCTAACCACAGCCGATCCCAGACGTCGCGTACTCGACTGAACTCGTTGTTGATTAATTTTTTCTGGAATTCTGCAGTTGCTTTTCATAAATAGTTTTATCAGTCCTCGGCTTTAAGTAATCCGGCTGCTTTATTTCATACCAGTCAATATCCCAGTCGATATGAACGTCCATTGACTCCGCGGGATATTTATTCTCCATTGGCTCTGTACCGAATTTATTCTGCATTGTTACAAGAGTCAAAGAAATATGTAAAATGTCACGGTAGTTCACTATAATTGTGGATGCACGCATGATATCAAAACATAAGATACTTCTTTACATAACTTTCGAATTTACATGTGTACAGGTGGATGTATGACTCTGGGGCAGCCCTGTTGGCTGAAATAAAAAGGGAGACGCAAGGTATGCTTGTATCGTCCAGGATGAACGAGGTGCCACTGAAATTTAAACTCAGCCTTAATGAGGGAAAGACAGAAGTTTTATATTTGTGCAAGAAACTGTTAGTACTAAAAAGAAAACAAGACATCAAAATACAGCAGTTGAACCTCTGAAGGTATTTCAATGAATGGCGAAGTGTCTGAGACACAACACACTCATTATATGGTAAAAGTGGCAGAAAAGCGAATTCAGCTTTTAAAGTTCTACCTGTTTTACAACGTTTGCACTTTCGAAATTGAAGCTTCATTATAGAAATGAAAGGTATGAGATTTTTGTAACACTTTCTCTGCACAACTTGTTAAAACAATTTAACAGTGTGTTTTAATTTCCTTACATTCGGGCCTTATTAAAAGGCACGCTGCTTTCAAAAAACCGTAAGCAAACCGTACAAAAACAAAAAAAGTTACATATATACAAAATGTTATATCAAAAATATGTAAGGTCAGGTGATGCGTAACATCACAGCCTCTCCTTGACAAATGTCAACCCCGCCTTCTCGTGGTGCATCCTGTTCCCACTAAAGGGGCTCTGACGACCGCCCATAGCGGTATAACTATACCATCGGGATTAGAGGAAATTCTATCCCACACTCACCAACCCGCTTGGCCAGCGTGGTGAGTTATGGCCAAACCCCTCCAAAATGATTCCACAACTTAAATCTTGGCCCTCAGTCTCCGGCAGCTGGAATGTACCTGGCCAAGGCAGCGGCCAGTGCGACATGAAGGCAGAGGGTGCTAAGAATCCCCGGAGGACCGGACTAGGCTGCCATCTGATGCTGACCTTGGCTACTTACAATGGACGCTCCCTATCTTCTGATTCAAGGCTTCTTGAATTGGAAGAGGAACTACAAAGGATCAAGTGGGACATCGTGGGGCTAAGTGAGGTAAGGAGAAAAGGAGAAGATCTCATCGAACTGAAAAGTGGACATCTCTTCTACTATCGTGGGACAGATACTGGCAGAACTAGTGGTGTTGGATTTATAATAAACAAGAAACTGAAGGATAAAGTTGTAGAAGTTGAAAGTTCCTCTGACAGAGCTGCACGACTTGTTATCCAACTCTCGAAAAGATACCAGGCTCAGATTATTCAAACTTATGCACCCACCACAAGTCATCCTGAAGAAGAAATTGAAGAATTTTATGAGGAAATTTGTCGTCTAAATAATAAAGGTAAGCAGCACTTGAAAATAATTATGGGAGATTTTAATGCAAAAATAGGGCAACGGCAACAGAATGAAACTTCAGTAGGTAAATTCGGTCATGGCAACAGAAACCAGCGTGGAAATACTCTCGTAGAGTTTGCAGAGGCAGAAGGGTTTTTCATCTTGAACTCCTTCTTCAAGAAAAAGCCACACAGGAAATGGACATGGAGACATCCAAATGGGACGACAAGTGAAATTGATTTTATTATGTGTAACAAAAAATTCGTCATAGAAGACTGCAGTGTGCTAAACAAGTTCAACACAGGTAGTGACCATAGATTGGTGAGATGTAAGATGCACCTCAACACTAAACTTGAACGTGGCAAGCTCATAAGACAAACAAAATCTATTGACATAACCAACCTTAAAAAACACCATAATACCTTCAAGTTAGAACTGAAGAACAGGTTCTCTGCTTTAGAAGGCCTAACATCGGAAGAAGTGGACATCTCTGAAGTTAACAGAAAAGTAACCAAAGCTCTTATGGAAACAGCAACAAAATTAGCTGGGTCTAAGAACAAGTTGCATGTGAACAAATTATCAGGAAAAACCAAAATGTTGATGCAAAAAAGAAGAGAGATGAGGACAACTAAAGAAGATGTGACTTCCAAAGTGGAATATATAGAGCTATGCAAGACAGTAAGAAAAAGTATCACTGAAGACGTAAGGAAATTCAACTGTGAACTAGTGAGGAAAGCAATTGAAAACAACCAAAGCCTAAAGATAGCAAAGGGATATCTCAGTAAGGGAAGAAAACAGATTATGGCACTGAGAAAAGAAGATGGTTCTGTAACAAGAAATAGAGGCGAAATTTTGACAAGAGTGAAAGATTTCTACTCCAAATTATATGAAAGGGATGATATATGCACTCCAGACATCATGAAAGATACCAGTACCAGAGTTCCTCCAGTCCTTCCAGCAGAAGTTGCACATGCAATCAAGAACATGAAGCGAGGAAAAGCTCCAGGAGAAGATGGAATTACTGTAGACATCATACAAGAAGCAAGTGGAGAAATCGAAACAGTACTCGCCCAAATTTTCACTCGATGCCTTAATGAAGGAAAGATTCCTGAGGATTGGAACACCGCTACAATGATCCTGCTACATAAGAAAGGTGACATTGAGGATCTCGGAAACTACAGACCTATCAGCCTCCTATCAGTAGTTTATAAAATCTTCACTAAAGTTCTTTCACACCGCTTGAAGGTAACACTGGACATGGCTCAACCGAGAGAACAAGCTGGATTCAGGAGTGGCTACAGCACAATAGATCATATCCACGTGCTGAGAGAACTAATTGAAAGAGCGAGGGAATATGAACTTCCATTGTGCATGGCTTTTATCGATTATGAAAAAGCCTTTGATTCAGTGAAACCATCAGCAGTTACAATGGCTCTGAAAACCTGCGGTATTGAAGATGCATACATTAATATTATTAATAACATCTATGAAAATGCAAGTGCAAAGATTAGGCTGTTTGAAAATACAACACACGTAAAAATTGGAAAGGGAGTGAGACAAGGTGACACCATATCTCCGAAGCTCTTTAATGCCACATTGGAGGGTGTTTTTCAGTCGCTGAGCTGGGAAAACAAGGGGATAAAGATTAATGGAGATTATCTAACCCACCTTCGTTTTGCTGATGACGTAGTCATTTTTGCAACTACCCCATCAGAGCTGCAGAGTATGATCCAGGAACTTGCTGACAAGAGTAAAGAAGTGGGATTAAAAATGAACTTTCAGAAGACAAAAGTGATGTTCAATGCTTTTACAAGAAATGAAGATTTATCGATTGATGGAGAAAAGCTGGAGATAACAGACACGTACGTTTATCTTGGACAGCAGATATCAAGTGAGGGTCACATTGATGAAGAAATTAATCGGCGTACAAAACTTGCCTGGAGAGCTTTTGGAAGAAACAGTATAATTTTCAAGAGCAATATGCCATTATGTCTTAAAAGAAAAGTGTTTGATCAATGCATCCTTCCAGTGCTTACGTATGGTGCAGAGACGTGGACCTTAACTAAAAGAGACATACAAAGGCTGCAGACAACTCAAAGAAGCATGGAGAGGTGCGTGCTTGGTGTAACCAGGAGAGATAAGAAGAGGAACTCGTGGATCCGAAAAATGACAAGAGTGGAAGACATCATGATCAGAGTTAAATCCCTGAAATGGCAATGGGCTGGACTTACTGCCAGAAGGACAGATCATCGATGGACAGCCGAAATTTTAGATTGGATTCCAAGGGACAGGAAAAGACCCAGAAGAAGACCACATGGGAGATGGGTGGATGAAATTCGAAAGTATGCAGGGGTGACATGGAGGAGACTGGCACAAGACAGACCGTTGTGGAGGAAACTTGGGGAGACCTTCGTCCAGCAGTGGATTGATAATGGTTGACAATGATGATGATGATGATATCAAAAATATATATAGTATATATCTAAAAATGTTTTTGCGTGTAAAACAGAAAGCCATGAACTTGATTCTTCAATACATTGGTTTGTAGGAATTTTGAATATTGATAATCAATAAATTGTACTTTTAGTTTTACATGGAGCATGAGGTATAAGATAATAAGTTTCACGAGTAAGGCTGAAGCTTCTGTTATGATTTTTAATAACAACTCCTGGACGCTGAATTAGAGAACAATCTCACCAGCTTTTCATCCTGAGGGCAGGCGGTCAAATGACTTCTTTCTCGTCCGCTTTCCTTCTTCCGATGCAAAGTCGGGAATAGACCATCAGTCACATCTTGTATGTGTGCCTCTATCGTAATCGGAGTAATTTCTTTCTTTTCATCCAAGAACTTCTTGCTACTTTTTGTGTTAAAATGCAGTCATGGATTAGCTGGGTTTTAGTAAAAATGTTGCATGAATCTCTTTCCGTTTCGAAGATGGAAGAAAAGGTGAATATTCACTACACAACTTGCTTTGAACTGTGTGGTGATAATATATTTTTCTGCTAAACTGGTTTAATATTTTAAACTTGACACTTCATCTTTCCATTAATAATCTAATTTCACACGGTTGAGCTACAACTTAAAGATTCCACTTTGAATAATTCCCTAACTATACGCATTATTTTCTAACGTTTTCTGCTGTAAACTGCACATACTATGAAAGAAACCTTTCCGCATGTGACACTGTTTAAAGTATGACTTTTCATTTTTTTAATAATATTTTGAAAAACGCAATGGGCATTTTTAATAAAATTCAAGTTTTCCTGCTAAAATGCATTCGGATATGGAGCACAATATTCGCTTTCGGAAAAGTAAGTTTTATATCCGAATTTGAAATAAACTGAACTGAAAATACGTATGTGAAATAAAAGGGAAGTCAAATTTAGAAACAAAGTATACTGTAAATGATAAATAAGTGTAAAATTATAAAATATCACTTACTGCATCGCCTATCCAGCAGAAATTGTCACGCCTGTAATTAAACTTAGTAACATGTCGCATTGCTTTCATTTCCCACATTAGGTCAAAATATTATGGAGTCGCACACACTTAGATCAAATTTTCATTTATTTAAAATTCTGATATACTGAAGTGTAGACAAAGGTTTCGAACAGCATAATTTTGCCTGAATTAGGTCTCACTACAATGAGTATTTCAGAGAAGTCTTTGTGATATTTTATGATTTAATTCTCCTAAGTATCAACATTTCTATGACTTCATTACAGGTTTTTGGCAATGTTGTTGATGAACGTCCCGTGAAGAATTCACTGGGCCAGAAGCATCATTTCAAATTCACATGCTGCAGAAATGTAATATCAAGAACGTCAGTGTTACTATAGTTTACAAGGAACAAGTTAAAATTCCCCATGATTTTCCTTACGAAGTGCTTCAATAATCCCCAAATTATTAAAAATATATATATTTCACTTGCTCCCCACACAACATGAGTTTTAGTGCGTCTTTTGTAAAACTAAATCGTGCTTCCTTTCGCTGTTTCCTCCGATGTTCATTCTAGGCAATTCTAACTAAAAAACATCGTCAAATTGGCCACTGGGGCAGGATATCCGTCGAACCAAATGCGATGCGTTATCGAATACGCCAGAGTCTGCCGTGTTAATCTTTATTTGCCGCAACTTCGGCACCTGGGTGTATTCCCTACATACCAAATATTTTCTATCAACTGAAAAACGCGCTCAGGAGAATGAACTTCGGTTTCGGCATAAGATCTCGGGCATCTTTATATACGATGCTTAAAGAAATATTGGTAAGCCTCCTCTTCTCATTAAGGCAGATGTTTATGCCATTTCATTACAATATCCGGACGGCTCCAGGCAATACTACATCGGAATGGCCAAACATTCGTTTGGAATTAGAATCAACTAACATAAAAGACACAAAAGACGAAAAATTAACCACTGCCCTATCAAGAGAAGTCATGTTCAAGTCCTCTGATCCTCTGTGGAATGATAGAGAGTAATTAGCTTCATACTCCACACCCAAATCTACTGTGATTCGCGAAACCTTTGTTATCTTGACCAGCAGCGATGCTTTCAATGATAGCTTCTCTCTAGATTTGCCACGAATTTGGAATCAGTTCTTCAAATATAGCTGCGTTTTCCGACACCTTGCCGCATGCACAATCAACGTGACCTCGTTTCTTCGAATGAATGACCATATGTCCGTCTATTTATTTATTGTCTAGTGATGTCACCGCGTTAAAATTGTTGAAGTGTTCTACACTGACGGAAAAAAATCCCAACACCAAGAAGGGGTTGTGTTAGATAAACGACAGTTGGTACATCTGTGAGTACATCTGTAAGATGACGTCTATTCAAATTTCGCGCTTGGCGCATACGTGTGGCGCTAGTAGCGGCCCTCGGAACATGCAAAGCAGGTTTGCTGTAAATACGCGCTGAAACGTTCGTGTGCGTTAGTTATCGTTGAGATTCGACGTAGTGTGTTGATGTTAGTCAAGAATGCCTTTAAGAAGACGAAGAAGCCATTATCAACAGATCACGGAGTTTGAACGAGGTCGTGTAATAGGGCTACGAGAAGGTGGATTTTCTTTAAACAATATTGCAGAACGACTTAGCAGGAATGTAACCACCGTGCATGATTGTTGGCAGCGGTGGTCAAGGGAAGGTACTGCCTCAAGAAGACCGGGTTCCGGCCGGCCACGATGCACTACAGAGAGGGAAGTCCGCCGTGAATGGCATATGGCCGTGGCGCAAAGTACTGCGTCTGCGGCAGCCATTCGAGCTGCAGTTGAAACCACAGTGACACAACGAACTGTTACAAATCAGTTACTTGAAGGACAGCTCCGAGCCAGACGCCCTGTAGCGTGCATTCCACTTACTCCAAACCACTGCCGTTTGCGACGTCAGTGGTGTCAAGCTAGAGCTCATTGGAGGACGGAGCGGTGATCTGTTGTGTTTTCTCACGAAAGCCGGTTCTGCTTGGGTGCCAGTGATGGCCGCGTGTTGGTTAGAAGGAGGCCAGGTGAGCGCCTGCAACCAACCTGTCTGCGGCCGAGACACACTGGACCTACACCAGGAGTTATGGTCTGTGGAGCAATTTCCTATGCCAGCAAGAGTACTCTCGTGGTTATCCCACGCTCCTTGACGGCACAGTTGCACGTCGGTCTAGTGATTCAACCTGTTGTGCTGCCATTCATGAACAGCATTCCAGGGGTGTTCTCCAACAGGATAACGCTTGCCCGCATACCGCTCTTGTAACCCAACATCTTCTACAGAGTGTCGACATGTTGCCGTGGCCTGCTAGACCACCAGATCTTTCACCAATCGAGCACGTATGGGACATCATTGGACGACAACTCCAGCGTCACCCCCAACCAGAATTAACCGTCCCTGTATTGACCGATCAAGTGCAACAGGCATGGAACTTTATCCCACAAACTGACATCCAGCACCTGTACGACACAATGCATGAACGTTTGCGTGCTTTCATTCAACAATCTGGTGGTTACACCGGTTATTAATGTACCAGTATTTCACATTTAAAATGGCTCTTCTCGCGCTTACATTAAGCTGTGATCTTGAAACCTTAATCGATTAAATATGTTACCTATACAAATGTATTGCCGCCATTTCATTCCTTTACAACTATTTTTTCGTGGGGTTGGGATTTTTTCCGTCAGTGTATTATCCAGTTTGCAGTTAGCAGCTGCCTACCTTAATTGAAAAAGCCATTTGGTTCATGTACCAACGCTAGGAAGCTTTGATTTTTACTCTACGCAAAAAAATACGGATTCCCAATATACACATGTGTAAGTACGTAGTTATACTATTTTTAGATCGTCCGTGCTTTGATTTGCGCATGGCAGAGTGTTTCATCTGAGTCACAAAGCACATTCTCGTTTGCTTGCAGGTTCCTTGTTCTGGGTGATGTAACGGTAGCATACTCCAACGTAAGTCAGGAGATGCGGCTTCGATTTCCTTACCAGGACAATACAATTTTTAATTTTCTGAAATATGTATACTCGTGCATGCCTTACATTGAATAGGCATGTGAAGCCACTGGACACTCCGTTACCAATAAGGTAATCTGTTCTTTGTTCCCCTCGCTTTTTATCCTTCCCTAGACGTGAATATTGTGGCGTCATGATCTCAAATCTTATTTCTCTGACGTGCCTACGCTCTGATCCACTAAGTTAGAGGTATATGTACTTAGAGTGCCTTCTTTGCCAAAATCAAAAATAAAGGCTGCAAGGTTTTTGTACACCCAAAGGAAAATTTGGTACAATACCGGAAGAGGAACATTTCGCTCTCCGTAGTGGCTTCAAGAATGCGCTTGGAGAAATACCACCTGAGGTGGTGTACAAAATTATCTTTTCGGTGTACAAAACTTTTATAATTATTATATTTTATGTGCAAAAAACCTTGATGTTTTTGAACATAGATATTTGCCTCTGGCAATTGATGTATAAATCTCGATGTTACATGAACTGTTGCATCGGAAATATATCGAGGTTTTATGAACGACGTGTGAAACTGCAAAAAAATATTTTCTACGTGTACTAAATTAATTTTGTTTTGTTTCCCAGCAACACCAACACACTTGCTCCACCTCACCACACGTATAAAACACGGGTTTAGTTCCACTGGTGTTTCACTCACGCCCCGATGCAGACGACGGTTCCGCAGACACAAGAACCCGAACCCCTGAAACACGCTGGTCACGCAGAACTCTAACGGACCCCTCTAGAACTAACGGCGGAGTCATCATGTACGGCTAGAATGCCAGACTGACGTTCTCGGTACGTTCAAGAAGGAGGAGAACTATCCTTCAGAAGAAACTCAGTGGCGTTGTCACCAGTGAACTGACACCACCAGCGCAGGCGTCAGGTCGGAGATCATTTCGTTACTCCTACGAGGGATGACTTCACCCTGCAGCATATCCGCAACGAACCGGCGTGCACTAAACACAACTGAGCTCCCCTCCCCAAGAAAAATTCAACCACTCAAAGAGAACATACAATAATTCATGCACCAAACCACCACAGAATCACACACCTCGTCCGCCACGACCCTGCACTCAAAGGGATCTTTAAGACTGCGTATTCCACGATCACATTCTTAACGCGATCCTAATATTAATAGTATGTTTAATCACCGAACCACGTCCCCTTCGTAAAACGTTGCATGCAGAATTTGATTGCGACTACTCTGCACTCACACGGGCACAAAGTCTTTTTATATGTACTGGAATGTTTCCTCAAAAGTAACAACTCGAACTTCTATTCATTATTATATACGATTTTCCGCATTAAATTGTGAAGGAAAACTTCCAAAAACTTCAATAGAGCTAATTTTTTAAAAAAGTTCGTTACGTAATTTTAATTAACCCGTTATATCCTATCACAGTGCATCGATGATTATGGCAAGAATTTCTTCGAATATTTTTACGTGAAACCCATGTTTCCTATTTTATCGTTGCATGATTTTGATTGTTCCTATGAAACTATTTCCTCCTAAGAGCATTACCTACGTTATTTAGGTAACACTGGTAGCACAGCTACGTAACTTCAAGGTTGATATTGGATAAAAATGATGAAACGAAAAAACATTGTAATGTTTAATGGAAATTCAACGTCGAATTTACATGGACAGAAAATGTGGCATTAAAACTGAGAATTGATACGTATATTCAATGTAGATTTTATGCATCAAAATTTCAACTAAACGTGTGCATATTGGGAAGCAATGAACCACATCGAATTTACGTTCCAATTTCAACTATCGCTGATCGCACTGCAAACCGTGCGGCACCGATATCAGTGGTGCATGAACGCCTGTGGCACCTGACCTAGAAGAGTCAGCTGCTCGAATTTTTCTAATACACAAATTGTTTTACCGTGGCTCAGCTCAGGTATTTCACGTGCTTGCAGGGGTAACTTGGTTTTTTGGGGGGCATGCGTAGGAGAGTACCGGAAGGGCCAAGTCAGTTTAGCGGAGAACAGTCAGAGCTTCGGTCGTCAATTAGAGGGGTCCAAGTTCGGACACTGGTTTAATGAAAAGGCTGCGGGTATCGCAAAAGAGCAACGTGGTGGTCGGAAAGGAGGATTCCCTTGTCCACCGGGTCTCGTGGAAAGCCTTGTGGAAAGGCAGCACGTGGTCAGCACGATAACCCTGAACGGGTGGCTATCAGAAATCCGCGAAGCAAATGGTTAAAAGAATAATATAGTTTTGCTGTTTCAATTTTTATTTCCGTGTACTGGACTGAGTTTGGTGGATGTAATTATTACTCTAAGCAAAGACGTCTTCAGGCGCATCGATAGCCAGATCTCACAGTAAAGGCGAGGTGATACCTCGCTATACGGCGGGAATCAAAAGGTATAATCCAAGGTATTATCTAAGATATAATCAAAGATTTACGAATAGATAATATGCTTGGCCCTACAGCTGTATTTCTCATAAACGAAAGCGAACTATAAGGAAACAATTACAATTAAATTGTGTAGCATATTATATAACACATCCACGCCTTAGTGCATAATCGAAAAACATCTGAAATGTGGTGGAATCAACGTAGAACTAAAACACGTTGAAAAAAGGTAGACTAGTGGTTGACATTTGGTAGTTGAAATCAGGTGGAAATGCAGTTGAAACAATAGGGTTGAATTTTTGTGGGTGGTTTGGACATTTTCAACGTACGTTTTACCACAACTTTCACCGTGAATTCAACCTTATGTGGAATGTAACTTCAATGTAATTTCAACGTGGTTGTGCTACCGGGGTAATGCTCTTATGCTCTAAGTTATGTAGGTAAGGCTCATTTGAACAAACTGAGGACTGAACTACTCTCGTAGGAAGGATGGCTGTTAGTCAGTTGCACTGAAGAAATTCGGTAAAGAATCAGCTGCACTCAAAGTCTCTCCCGGTTCATGGGCTAAGTGAACTCAACAGACACCCAACCACACAGCTTCTTCCTGATGAAAGATTGCTACACTCGAAAACTTCCTCAGGTTGTTTTCGCTGTTGAAAAATTGTGCTTGTGCCACCGTACGTATACGTATATATACATGAGACATTAATTATCTATATTCGTTTCCTTATTCTGTCACTTTATTTTTTTCATTTCTTTCAAATCAGTTTTACCGGCAGTTCCGAATTATAGTTTTTTTTTTCGCTTAACACGATACAATTGATACGATTTGACCGGACAGAAGTTTTGGTGGATCAGCGTTGTAGCTCAAATCAGGTTGTAAAATAACCGAGGCAGCAGTGTCCACGTACAGATTTGATAATGATTTGTTTACCGTACAACGCCACTTCCATCATCTCCCTGTTTCGCGATCTCTATAGAATTTGTGTACTAAGTATTTTTGTTGTTGTTATGAATTTTTTGCTCTACATATGTAGAAGAATGACACAATGATAGGACTGTTTTTCAGGGAATCGGTGGTCCTGAACGGTTATCTTCCCGCCACTGTCTATCGTTGCTGATTAGTACATAAAAGGACAGTCAACATAGCAGGTACCGTTTTATTCATTTTTCAATACAATTGAAACTGTTTAAAGAAAAATGTGAAAGAAAAAATATAGAGTATAAAAAAACAAGGGACAAATAAGGCAGCAATGTCATTCTGGGGGCCAATACGCAAAGATTTCTTCCCGAATGTTTTTACAAATGAACCTTTATCACTATTTAATCGTTTTCGCTGCATAAATTCACATAGGTACGAACCCAGCATCCTCCTATGAGTGGCACATCGGGTTTTGCTATTAACCTTCTCCTTTCCTCACATGGATTCCACTGTCTGAGTGTGGGCACTTGTGTTGGGATTTACTAAATTGAATGAATGGTTTACCTGAAAATGTAAAAAAATCATCAGATCGAGGGTTGTACGCTAGCCATTTGTCAGATATTATCATAGACTCAGGAAGTATAATGCTGCTTAATATTTTAAAAATGGGTATTAAAGCACGGCTACTTCGCTCTGGAACATCGATAAGGAAGCACTCACAAGTTCCCTGCAAATTCCTCCGATATCCCATCGCACTGGCAATACACGGCCAATATTGCTTTCCCTTTTAGAACACAAACGTTCATTTATTTCTACTGTCAGTACTGGTCCTGCTATCAACGAAGGATTCCTTAGCAAACTTTCTGCACAAACCTTTCTTATGTAATTATTCCAGTCCACAAAAGTGTTCTTATTTATACGCAGTTCATGTTCACTAACCGAAATTGTTGTATACTATTAACTCCAAGAATCCACGAAAAATATAGCTTTTTTTGAAGTCTAATTTAGAAGCTGTGAACCACGTATAAGAACGTAAAGGTATTTCTTCCCGGATTTCACGTTTATAACATTTCCATCTCTCTCTCTCTCTTCCACTTAATACCAATGTCATCTGATGACCTAACGAGCAATTTCTTTGAGCATGTAAAACTCCTTTGTCTTGAAGGACAGGTATCGACGATTGTCGGTCTTTAACATGTGCCGATAAATCAATTAAATTCACTACGAAGATGGATAATAGAAACATGCCTGAATGGACAACATTCACGACCTCAGCACACAGAGCAAGTTTCTTCCGAATGACCACACAAAACCCCCAAGCGCAGACAAGGGGTATCCACAGAATGAAACACCCGGAAGCGATTGGCTCTCCGGTGAGGGTGGTATGCTTGCAGTGGTATGCACGTGATCACTTCCCATCTGCTGCTGAGGGCTGGGTGATTTGCTGCTCGCAGAGCTCTTTGACAAAATGGAACTTTCTTATCAGAAATTTTAGAGTACTGCACCTTCAGGACAAAAATATGAAACCCTAATTTCTTTTAGAACATTTACCAGTTGAAGAGAAGTATTCGCTCCAGTCCAGATAATGGCAACAATGAAGATCGGAGAGTCACATATGAAGCATCTTTCTCTAAAGATTGTTTCCTCAGAAGAAAAAACCGTAGAGAATTAGTTATTGTTTAAAAGTGTACACGTTTAAATTCTTCAGCAGCAGTTCAGTTGTGTATTCTGCTTTTAATAATCGTCCAATTCCAAAAGTGTATATGATTTAGACTTATATCTCTAAAACTATCGTGATTTGATACCCTGGTGTACCAAAACTACTCGAAACAAAAATGTAAGCCAACTAAATGCAAAGAAAACCAAATTTTTATTTCATGGAGAAATTGCGTAAACGTGTTCAACCTCTTAGCCACAAGCAATAGTCTAA
Organism: Macrothele yani; assembly: GCA_039090855.1. Taxonomy (NCBI): domain Eukaryota; kingdom Metazoa; phylum Arthropoda; class Arachnida; order Araneae; family Macrothelidae; genus Macrothele; species Macrothele yani. Next base: position 7,864,390 of record CM077016.1, read on the forward strand.
TAAATGAATGAACCCACATTAAGTATTTCTACCTTTTGGGGGTCTTCGTTATTTAACACATGAACAAATTTTAAAAGAGTTAGTAATCCTAAATTCACTTTTGTAAGCCTAGCTAAAGGCGATTCAAATCATGAAGCCATATAGAAACTAACTACATCATTTGTCTGTGTTTTAGAATAATCTATTTTACCAGAAAAAAAGTGAAAACTGTTAGTTACCTTATGATTGGTAAGAATCTTACCTTTGGATAAAAAAGGACGTATACCGATTTTATTTTGTTTTGCATTTCAAGACACAGATACTTTGGTAACAGTGGCTTTGTCATTCAAAATTGTTTGAAAAAAAAGTCTCCTTCAGACTGGAGGAATATACGGAACTGCTGATTTAAATTTATGTCAGCAATATCGTATCGAATACTCTTTTACATATATTATTAAAATTGAAAACAGAGCGACAACCAAAAAAAAACAAAAACAAATCAACACTATATAACACATTTCAATCAATTCGTTTTTTGCTTTCTTTCATTGTTATACACTTAAGGCTAACGCTGGTGAGCTTATTTATATGTGTTTCTTATTTTACTCCAGATTTTTTTCAAAAATATGAAGTATAAACCTTGGGGAAGAGAACCAGATGTCTTTTTTTTCCTTGAAATGTGTATTTACAAGATATAAATAAAATTATATATGTTTAATATGGCAGAAAAAGATTTGTTCCTTGATAAGTAATTAGCAGTATGTATCTCTTGCCTATTTATGACACTGTACAGTATGTTTTGTGGTACAACCCCACGGTTCTGGAACACTGGTGAGTATATTGTTTACATCCCAAGTATCATATATACGAACTTCTTATTACTTTTTAGTAGAAGTTCAGTCTATACATACATAAATTTGAACAATAAAATACGTGGGAGATAGGCAATGTATATTAACACAAATCTTCTATAGTACTGTTACACACGTTGTAGTATATGAGCTCAGAAAAGACAAGTTGACTTCAATGATAATGGATAAGTTATATCTGAACTTAAGAATATTTCTACATGTATAATATATTTACATTTAAATGTTGAAAGCTCATATAGGTTATATCTGAACTTAAGAATATTTCTACATGTATAATATATTTACATTTAAATGTTGAAAGCTCATATAGGTTATATCCAGTGAGACATAAAAATCAGCAATGGAGTATATGGAGCAACACATATTGCGCTCAAATTACTCCGGCATAAGTCTCTCTGGTTTGCAATCAATCATGCTTCTGGTCCGGTGTTCACTGTTGTACCACATCATTAAAGGTATTCCACGTTCAAAGGTCAACATAAACACGAACATCAGCACAATTCTTACTCCGGCTTCAGTCCCCTTGGATTGCAATGAATTATGCCTCTTCTCCGGTGTCCACTGTTGTACCACACTGTTGTACCTGCGTGAGTACGATTGAAATTATCACAAAACCATTCGCTGTTATTGGCGAAGTATTACGCAGCGCCAAGATTTCGAACATGGACGGCTGCCTACATATACCAATTGAAACAACTCCTTACGCTCTCAAGTGGCATATGATAATGGATCGCACGTATGCTTTCCCCACAGGTGAGAACAAGAAATTGAAATAAAAACGGAGCTCTGACCTTACCCCTTTAGAAAAAAAAATGATTAGATGGGAGTTTCTTCACTGTCAAAGACGAGATACAATATATAAATCCGAGTATAACACGCACTGGAACATACGTGAATAACAGCGCACTGATTTTTATAAGAAGAATGCATGTAACAACGGAGTTTTTCCTGTAGAACAGAATTTCTGGGTAGGTTTCGGGAGATGTCCGAGTTTAAGGGTTTAAGCTTTCCGCCTGTCATAGATTTCGGCTCATGTTGCAAATATTCAATTATCTGGGCAAAAAAATTTCGATTTTCCGTACAGTTCTGCGTAGGAATACAATTTACGTAGCATTTGAAGTGCAGAATTATTCGTTTCTAAATACGAAGGTTTATGTCCAGTAGCTATCTGTCCATACGATACATCAATCCAGAAAAACCTTGTTTTTTGTGACAATGATTGGGAAACTACGCAGGTGAGCAAATCCTACCTCTTGAGAAAGAAATATTGGTAAAAAGTATATTACATGTGCCCTCCCTCACATGTGCAGACGAATGGTAGAGGTATGGTAAACTAAATACAGTAAATGAAAACTTAACTAACAACTCCTGTGAGCAATCGGCAACTAAAGAGAAAACGGGACGGTCCTTCCGTAGACTCATAGGGGTACCTGATGGAGAATCCAGGATCTGAGAAACAAAGTCTATTGTTTTCAGCAAACCTTTCCGCAAGAAGTTTTGCATTTGTGAAAATAATTGGTAGACACAGTTGGGTTAACACAAACACGCCTGCTGTGGATAACGGGAAGCATTGACAACAGTTCTCCAAATTTTGGCCAATATTTCAAAATCTAAATTTTAGACAAAAGTCGCCACTGTTTGGTTATCACTGATTTATAGGATACAAATCTGCAGTTTGTTGCACCTGTTCCGCGATAAAAAGGTAACAAATATCGGGAATTAGTGCCACAGTCAACCCAGTAACGCCCTTATCACGCGTTCAACAGAACTGCAGAATTGTGTATTAAAAAAAAAAATTTCACAAATACTTACACTAAAGAAATTTGTACCTGGTGAGAAACAGATATATTTTTTGTGGGAAAGAAATCAGCGGAGCTTGTGTAGAAAAGCAGACATTTGAAGTAAATGCGTTCAATTTTCGGCACCTCTTCTTTCAGAAAAAATGTGTATACCACGAGCAGAGAAATGAATAGCATCCCTGGTGGAGAAATGAATAATGGCCCTCGCTGAGTATTGCATATTTTTTTATATATAAATCTACAATTTCCGGAATACATCCGGCAAGGCAATTTGTTATTCTGGTAATAATGGCCATCTCCATCTGAGAACATCCCTCTCGCTCCAGGTTGAGAATTTTGGAGCTGTTACAACCAATAAATTTCCAGTTTTGGGTAAGATTAATTCTGGAAAACCTAACCTGTAAATGATTCCAAAACGCTGGTGGAAGATCGCGAATCTCAGAAGAAATAGAATGCATGGCATGGAATTACACCATTGTCATAAGTGGAAATTCAGGTTTCTTTGACACGAACAATCTCTAATTTTCGACAATTCTTCCTACCTAAAAATGTCTAACTCTGCAAATAATTGTAAAAATTAAACTGGGGAAATCCAAGGAAGCTTAATAGACAATAACGAAAAAAAAATCAAAATTTCGGTGCATAGTTCCTCAGAAAGAGTTATAACTGAAAGGATAACGTAATACCAGAAGGGAAAAGAACTTTGGCCAGTGAAGTGGGGAATTGCGGAAGTGAGAAGAATTTTAGTTTTCTGTTAGAGCTGTACAACCTAGCAGAATGTCTTAGTTAAAACAGTCAAGTCAACGGCGTTTGAAACATTTTAAAGTATCCAGCGCCTATATGATAAAGCGTATACATTTTTACCGGAACACAGTAAAAAGTGCTGCTCTGTTGATTACCGTCTGAGATTACTGTTTTTCAATTACCAAAATTTAAGCCATGAAACTTTGTTGTCAAAATGGGGGTTGAGTGCATTATAAATATATATATTTGCTCTCTTATACTCATTCGTTTTCACCATATTCCACTTCTCAGCACTGATTTTTACGCATTGAGTTATGACACCGTTTCGTGTATATATCGTATTTTATTTTATTGCTTCACGGAACAAAATCTCTTGCTTAACCAAATTTACTTTGAAATTAAAAACAGTTTATTTTACTCACATATTAAATGCTGAAAAAACTCCGCAATTATTTATTATGATTCAACTTGTCTTTTATACTACGGTCTGAGATTAAAGTTTACATGTAGGTCTATATGGACGAAAACGATTTTATTGGAATTTCACAATACTACTGAGTTTGATATTTACTACATCCTTTGGCAAAATTTTTCATGAATTTTTCAAATATGAATTTCCATATCATCACTGAAACCATTCTTATGTTATTTTTTTCACGCCGTGCTGTTTTTTTCTTTTAAAGTGTATTTACTATTAGAAAACAGACATCCTGCGAACTCACCACACAATTATTACCATCTATAAGCAGAACGTTACCAGTAGTTCTTGAAAAACTTTCAAGTACGTCTTCCCCATTTCGTTTCGAAGTGTTTTTTTATTTCGAAGGTGTTTGCTGTGATTCTTCTTCATACATTGACGTTGATAATTCTTGACTGACGTTCGCCTCTCTTTCTTTCTTTAATGACCTGCTGAGGCATGCTACGTGAAAGTTTTCCGATTGAAGCATTTTATTTTATTGTCTCATCGTTTCGTGGTGTTTACCAAAAGGTCACTGGAATTGCGAATCTAGAGAAGGTTCTTCCCTTGTATACGCCTTTTAAAGACCGTTACATTATCGTCAACGGAATAAATATTTAATATAAAATGCTAATACGGTTTATTTGTTCCTCAAATAAAAGTAATTTCGAAATTTAGCGTTGTCACAAATACGAGGTCTGATCAATAAGTCCCGAGACAAGGCCTATATACAGCAAAGTACTTACGGTACCTAAGTCTGGCTATGGCCATCCTCAAAGTAGTCTCCTTGGGCAGCGATACAACACTATCAGCGTTTTTGCCACTGTTGGAAAGCTCCCTGGAGGTCCTGTTCATGAATCGTGTCAAGCACCGTTTGCGATTTGGCCGGATCTTCTCCACGGTTTCAAAACGGCGACACTTGAGCTTCATCTTCGGGAACAGAAAGAAGTCGCAGCTGGCCAAATCCGGCGAGTAACGCGGGTGAAGAAGGGCAGTCATGCTGTGGCGGCTGTAAAACTGTCGTGTTGCTAACGCTCTGTGAGCTGCTGCATTGTCATGATGGAGCACGAAATCGCCTCTGCGCCGCATGGCTGACAGTTTGCGACAAATGTCCCCACTAAGATGCCGCAGAACATCGCAGCAGTAAAAAACGCCGGTGACGGTCTGACCGTGAGGGACGAATTCACGGCGCACAACCCCACGAATATCGACATCTGTCCATATTTTCCGGTGTTTTGCTCGTGGACGGCCACCCTGACCTCTCGTCTGCTTACAGTGCAGTTTTGCGGCTCTCGAAGCGCGAATGCCACTCAAATCACCTCGCACGATTCATTGCTTCATTGCCATAATCCTGCCGAAACATTTCATGCGTCTTCGTTCCCGATTTGCTGAGTTTGACGCAGAATTTGATGTTCGCTGGCTGCTCTAGTTTGCAGTCCATTCTGAAGTAGCAGCTGTGTTCTGCACGTGGTCAACAAACATTGTGTTGGTTCTTTCAATTTCATTCCAATATATGAAAAAATTATTTATTCCACAATTCTAGACTTTAGCAATCTTTAAAATAGCTCCCGATGTTCACAGAACGACGCCACTCCCTACAATGACACATCAAGGTCACTGCCCTCGACCGCTGCTAGCGCATCCGCGTACTGGCATCTGTTGACGTACTACGTACCTAGTCTCGGAACGTTTTGATCGCACTACGTATTAAACCACAATAAAATATTTTTTTACTTCATGTATCACATGGACAATTTCATTTGTCATGTAGTGTAGTACATTTTCATTCTTACGAAACTACTTTCTCTAAAAGTTGCAGACATTTGTGCCATTGAATTTGACAGCTTAAAATCAGTGAATGCGAATTTCGCATGTTATAAAATTTCTCAAGGTGATTAAAGTGAAGTCACATATCATAATATTATCTGGAAGGGGTATAAGTAGCTGCTGGAGAAAAAAATTTGAAATATGAAGTTACTATTCGAAAGATTCAGATAATGTAAGTTTTTAGATCTGGTTATTTTTAAAAGTATGACTGGTTCTTTCAATTTCATTCCAATATATGAAAAACATGTGTATTCCACAATTCTAGACTTTAGTAATGTTCAAAATGGTTGAACGTCCATGGTTTCCAAATAATTTCAGTCTATACCATAAGTGATGTGTTATAGATGAAATATTCTAAACAGGAATTTTAAAAAAAAGTTGTATTCTGATATTTGTTCTTTGCTTATCAATGACAATAACCCAGTGTTCAGTAAAATATATTTAATTAAAAATTGCATGAGCATATTGATTTCCTGAATTGAAAGGTTTTTTCAGTCTTAACGCCTTTAAGTAGGTATTGGTTTCTCATTAGACATGGCCAGACTTTCTGTTAGCAGTTCTCATACTTGTGACACTGCGAAGCCCCAATATTTTTTTAGTCTAAACGCCTTTAAGTAGGTATTGGTTCTCAGTAGAAATGGCAAGCATTTCTGTTAGCGGTTCTCATACTTGTGACACTGCGAAGCCCCAATATTTTTTTCAGTGGCAGGATAAACTCAATTGAGTGTGAAATTGTGTTCATACATGCAATGAAGATACAGGAATTGTATTTATGAGAAATCTGAGAAGTATTAGATTCATTTTTGGGAAGCTTTGGTTTTATTGAGCTAACAACATACCTAATACCTATAGTGTTTCTGATATTGCAGTATGCCTTCATAATAAATCCAACAGAGATCAAAGAAGAAAGAAACCTATATTGAAAATCGCTCCTTAGTGAGCTGGTCGCGTCTGCATATCACATATTGATTGCGTATCATATCCCTAACGGTTTACCTAAGATCCACAAAGTCGTTGAAATGTCACGCACTGTTTGACTGCTTATTTGGCACCATGTTGTTAATCCACATTCTAAATCATTTAATTCCGTCGATCTATACATCTTACACTCACAGTCGAGCTTTTTTGCTATCATTACACTTCGGGCAAACACACTATATTGACAAATGTCACCGGACACGTATAGTGCCTTGCATATATACAGAGACAGAACAAATTCTCGAATAAAACAGAAACAAAAACGAGCTAAAATGTACACCTCATATTTATAGCAAAAATAGCATAGGACACGCAGCTGCACAATAGTTTGACGGAAACATAACAATTCCAACGCCAAGTACAAGAAAAAAACAGAAATACGCTGTCTCAAAAATATAAAGACTTACTAGTTACGATCACCTCCGGTACGAATAGTGGAGCCATTGTTCCCAATAATACTGAAAACCCGATTGGGCATGTATTTTCACAAAATCTGCTCCGTCCAGCTAGGCATTAATTTCTTTTTAGATGCTGGATTGTGTTGGACATAAAGTTTGAAACATTTTGCTGCTCTTCTTCCTGGTTCTTTGGTTTCAGACGGTATCAGTACCAACAGCCTTTACGGCTTGTAAGCATAATGCGTACATTTCCCCTACAGCGATACGTGGATGTGGTGTTTCAGTTCTTTCTGTTGACGTGTCTGAATGTTATTCCTGATGCCCGGTATCGATAAGATTACGTTTTTACGCACACTGGTAACTTCAGAAAACAATACCTACAAGATCTCTCAGTTCTGTACTGGGCAGAGCGGTCTAGAAAATATTTCGTAATAATAAAGATATGGACGTAAACGGCGGAGAGCTTATCAGATTTGCGCAAACTCCTCAATATCGCAATAACTTGTGGACAGAGATCAACGTAAGCTGGTCAGTGTTATTTGTGGACACCATGAATTAATTGTTCAATTGGATAACTCGTAGTGCTGCCGAATAATAGTCAAGCATGGTGGAACAATTGATTGACCTAGGCCACGTTCTACTGCCTTCACCTTCTACCGCATTCATACAACCCCTAATAACTATGAAACTAAACCACCTACTTCTCTACCTCATGGAAAGCTCCATCTAATTTAGTACATACCTTCATGGTTCAGCGCATATATTACTCAACAGTGCAGTTCAAAATGTTAGCCTATTCAAATACAATTTCTCAGAAATTAGACTGAGATAAACTTCACAAAACTACAGGTCTCTTTATTTAAATTTGTTTTTCGAATAATGTAACGAAAAATATTTTTATTTAAATAATACATTTATAAGAAAATCGCTTGAGACACTTGAAACTGCAGTAGTCACTTGAATTGCGTTTGCACCACACTTCCTTTTTCGTGGCAATCAAAGCTTGAGAACTCCATGGCTGTTTATCAGCAACCTTGTCTTTTAAAATGATTTACAAATTTTCGAAGGGGATAAGGTCGGGACTATTACAGGGCTAGTTATTGTTTTTCCTATGCAAGTAGTGCTTTACTGTCTTTGATCTGTGGCCTGGAGCACCATTATGCATAAACACTGTGCATCTGTGCCTTTGCATAATAGTTAACAGTTTCTCACTTAAGATTACCACATAAAAAGGACAGGTAATGGAAGTGCCTGTCGGAAAAAAGGATAATGAAGCACTATCGCATGCTGAGATAGAACCAATATTGCCTAACTAAGCGAATGTCTCACGGTGCTAATGGTGTATTTTTCATGAAACCTTTTGGCTATTTATATTATTGTCCAACCTCATACTCTTTTAAATTGAGACATAGCTGTATATTTTATATTTAATTTTTCTTTTACTAAAGAACAAGGTCGTTTCGCTCGTGGGTAATGGATCTCCCATTCCTTCGCGGTGTTTGGTGGTGGTTCGGTGGCTACTTCATCACTCGTGTCCGGGTGTCCAAGCCTGCTCCTTTTTGTTGGTGGGGTTGTTTTCGCAACTTTCCATTTCATTTAATGTTCCAAAAATCCCCGTCATGCTCACGCTGGCCCCACGGACTTGTTCATTCAGTGCTTACTACTCCACATATTAACGATGCAAATCATTTCGTGTTAAGGACTCATAACACATATTCAGTGAGAAAATATGTGTAAATTAAAATTGTGCACTTCCCGGTTATTGGCTTCCGATGAAGAAAATCTTAAATACCTGATTATCTCGCAGTATCATTACTGACAGTCCTGGTATTATGAAATATATTTAGCCATGCGTGGTCTTTGGATGTTAATAGAACCAAATATCTTTTCCACGAAACAAAGAAATCGTTGCTATTTTGTAAGTAAACGACCACTTTCAGTCTCTAATGAACGAAGAAAACTGCGCAAATTCCTTGAATATACATTGACATCAAAATAAAAGGTCTCAAGAAACATAAGAAATGCATTTGCACATTCTTTGTAACAAAAACGTAAATCTGTGTGTGTGTACGTCAGTATGTTTATGGCTCTGCGTGTGTATCGTCTTCGCGATCGCCGTGCGTCATATTTCTGGTATGCTCATTTTCTGGTTATTTAATTCCACACCTGGTGTATTGCTCAATGTTATGAATTTTTAATTAACTGCCCTCTGATGTAAACAATGTTAACACTAATTCCATCAGTTCTCGTAATTACGTTAAACTAAGAGTATATTACGTTCAATTTTCGTACAGGAAATCACCTTTGTTTCTTTTCAAACCTGGAACTACTAATGAGGTATTTTACTTATTTCTTTGGTTCGTACATCAACTAATATCTATTGCTTTGCATTTTTTTGCAATGATGTTTGTTTTTAAATTCATTTTGTGCATAAAGTGTAATTTACATTTAAATTATATATATTAATATTTCGTGCTTCCCTCCATTATATAAAGGCCTACAACGCACATTCATCAACTACTTACAGAACACTGAAGGAAATTAAAGGCAGTAGATTGCGTTTTTTTATTTCGAATTTATTTTACATTAAGAAAATTTAAAGATGCTGCGGAAGAGATTTTAATGATTATTATTTAGAGAAGCAAAATTCGCGTTTGCCATGTACACTTTCGTAAGAATTTACACACGAGCTCTGCCCAAGTTTGCCTGTTGCACACAATCCTCTCCAAGTTTGTACAAAAGCAAACTTGGGATGATTGAAATTGAAATATTTATTCTCTGATTTTGATGTCGGTGCAATACAAATTTATTTTCATAGTAATACAAAACAGCAGATTTGCTTTGCTGTCTCCTTATTCCATCAGAAGTTATCATTTACTGCAATCTGCGTAAGTGTTTTGAATTCTTGTCTAGCGAATCAAAATTCTCGTTTGCCAATCACATTTTGATAGCAATACAAATCGGTAGATTTGCTTTGCTATGTCTGAGTATACAATCAAGAATTATATCTTCATCGAATCTGCTTGCGGGTTTGAAGTTCTTATTATTTAGCGAATCCAAATTCGGGTTTATCATTTTTCATTTTAGTACTAACTTACATACAAAAAGTTATCGAATGGTTTAGAAATGTAAATCTTTTTTTAAGAATTTAGTAAATGAATTTTCTGTGTTGCAGGACTTTGAAATGTTTTTTTCTCCGCCAATATCTTTATATGAACTGCTTGATCATTTCAAAAGAAAATGGACAAATGTTTTGAGTAATATTTTTAACTATTAGGTTTTAAATCCATGGAAACATATTTCCATTAACTTTTAAGTGGCAGACCATTTCAATGATATGATATTTACTCATGAACATAGTATACAAACCACAGAGAGCGTTTCGAAATTTAAAAATTAAAGAACTAAATGATTTTCTGAAAAATAATATATCTTTTAAAAATCGCACTTTTGTTATCCAATTGGTATACGGCGTATTCGGTGTGTTGTGTTCTGTTCCATTGTGCTAAATGTTAATAGGTGACTCAGCTGAATCTCGAACTAAATGCTACGAGGTCGACATTTGCTGCGACATTTGACCCAAATGCAATCCAGCCTCTTAAGTCACGCTAAGTGTGCTTTCCACATCAGGGTTCTCTAAGCCACCACTCCTACTCTCATCCCGTATCGAGAGGACTCTTCAGGCAAAGGTGGTCATGTCTAAACTGAAACTTGGGTGGATTGCCAATTAGAAAATTAGTCCTGGTTTTGCAAACCAAGGCATGAACGGTTGTAATACACCAGGTAGAGAGGGGCTGGAGAATTGGTTCCAGTCACACAAGTGAATGAAACTAAAATGTATACTTCCTTCTCAACGATAATTACAGACAAGGTACATCAATTCATAAAAGCACTATTCCCCTCTGGTTGTGGTTTCACTCAGCAGAGTAATGTCACATGACACACCACTCCAATTATTCGTGACTGGTCTGCAGAACATTAGAATGACTTCCAGGTATTTCCCTGGACTCCAGATTCACCAGATAATATGACTGTACATCTGAGGTTTGTGTTCCAACTGTAAGTGCGATCTGCGGCAGTTCAATCACGCATGGACGATTTGGTGGATACTTTTTTGGTAACAGATTCAGAAATCTGATTGCATTCATTCCTTCCTGTGTAAGAGTATTTTTGGCGGTACGTAAAGGACCGAAATCATATTCTGCTGATGATTAGTATCTCTTGGATCTTCGGTTTATGTGTGTGTATTGTTTTTGTCCTTCAGGCTTTGTCATCAAAATCTGAAGTAATTCTTCTGTTGAATGCTGTAAAATATATAATATGCTCTGTTTGAACTGGAATTATAAGGAAACATAATAAGATGTATGTGTTTTCCCTAAATACATCACTATATTTATTACTAAGTTTCTACCACTTATTTTTTTTTTTGTCTCTGGGATTATGTGTTTACGCACTTCAGTGATGTCTTCATTCCGAGATGTAAATTGAGCAACATTAACACGCTAAAGACAATTACATACAGCTGGACACCTCAACACTAAACTCGAACGTAGCAAGCTCATAAGACAAACAAAATGTATTGACATAACCAACCATAACCAACCTTAAAAAACACCATAATACCTTCAAATTGGAACTGAAGAACAGATTCTCTGCTATAGAAGGCCTAACATTGGAAGAAGTGGATATTTCTGAAGTTAACAGAAAAGTAACCAAAGCTCTTATGGAAACAGCAACAAAATTAGCTGGGTCTAAGAACAAATTGTATGTGAACAAATTATCAGGAAAAACCAAAATGTTGATGCAAAAAAGAAGAGAGATGAGGACAACTAAAGAAGATGTGACTTCCAAAGTGGAATATATAGAGCTATGCAAGACAGTACGAAAAAGTATCACTGAAGACGTAAGGAAATTCAACTGTGAACTAGTAAGGAAAACAATTGAAAACAACCAAAGCCTAAAGATAGCAAAGGGACATCTCAGTAATGAAAAAAAAAACAGATTATGGCACTGAGAAAAGAAGATGGTTCTGTAACAAGAAATAGAGGCGAAATTTTGACAAGAGTGAAAGATTTCTACTCCAAATTATATGAAAGGGATGATACATGTACTCCAGACAGCATGAAAGGTACCAGTACCAGAGTTCTTCCAGTTCTTCCAGCAGAAGTTGCACATGCAATCAAGAACATGAAGCGGGGAAAAGCTCCAGGAGAAGATGGAATTACTGTAGACATCATACAAGAAGCAAGTGGAGAAATCGAAACAGTACTCGCCCAAATTTTCACTCGATGATTTAATGAAGGGAAAATTCCCGAGGATTTGAACAACGCTACAATAATCTTGCTACATAAAAAAGGTGACATTGAGGATCTTAGGAACTACAGACCTATCAGCCTCCTATCAATGGTTTATAAAATCTTCACTAAAGTTCTTTCACACCGCTTAAAGGTGACACTGGACATGGCTCAACCGAGAGAACAAGCTGGATTCAGGAGTGGCTACAGCACAATAGATCATATCCACGTACTGAGAAAACTAATTGAAAGAGCGAGGGAATATGAACTTCCATTGTGCATGGCTTTTATCGATTATGAAAAAGCCTTTGATTCGGTGAAACCATCAGCAGTTGCAATGGCTCTGAAATCCTGCGGTATTGAAGATGCATACATTAATATTATTAATAACATCTATGAAAATGCAAGTGCAAAGATTCGGCTGTTTGAAAATACAACACACATAAAAATTGGAAAAGGAGTGAGACAAGGTGACACCATATCTCCGAAGCTCTTTAATGCCACATTAGAAAATGTCTTTCAATCACTGAACTGGGAAAACAAAGGGATAAAGATTAATGGAGATTATCTAACCCACCTTCGTTTTGCTGATGACATAGTCATTTTTGCATCTTTACTGACAAGAGTAAAGAAGTGGGATTAAAACTGAACTTTCAGAAGACAAAAGTGATGTTCAATGCTTTTACAAGAAATGGAGATTTATCGATTGATGGAGAAAAGCTGGAGATAACAGACACATACGTTTATCTTGGACAGCAGATATCAAGTGAGGGTCACATTGGTGAAGAAATTAATCGGCGTACAAAACTTGCCTGGAGAGCTTTTGGAAGAAACAGCATAATTTTCAAGAGCAATATGCCATTATGTCTTAAAAGAAAAGGGTTTGATCAATGCATCCTTCCAGTGCTTACGTATGGTGCAGAGACGTGGACCTTAGCTAAAAGAGACATACAAAGGCTGCAGACAACTCAAAGCAGCATGGAGAGGTGCATCCTTGGTGTAACCAGGAGAGATAAGAAGAGGAACACGTGGATCCGAAAAATGACAAGAATGGAAGACATCATGATCAGAGTTAAATCCCTGAAATGGCAATGGGCTGGACATACTGCCAGAAGAACAGACCATCGATGGACAGCCGAAATTTTAGATTGGATTCCAAGGGACAGGAAAAGACCCAGAAGAAGACCATATGGAAGATGGGTGGATGAAATTCGAAAGTATGCGGGAGTGACATGGAGGAGACTGGCACAAGACAGACCGTTGTGTAGGATACTTGGGGAGAGCTTCGTCCAGCAGTGGATTGATAATGGTTGACAATGATGATGATGATGATGACTGGTGAAAGCTCGACGCGATACAGCTCATTAAGTGAAACTCGTATCGATTTTTCTGCCGAATAGATGAGGCAATTTCTACTGTGGTCATTTGTTGGGAAAAATAGGTTTATTCTATAATTAAATCCAAAAATTTAACAAAAAGGAGATACATGTTTTTTCAAGAGTGAACAAGCGTGTATGTGCTGAACCCTGCCTATTGGTTTCTTCCAAATTGTCTTGCCTGAATCTCTAAAATTGATGATTTAAAAATATTCTGTGTTCATCCCGAAATACTGTATAAGAATCAGGTTCCCGTAGCAATCAAGAAACTGGAATCAGACAAGCACGCCTAAGTAGCTTGCTTCTAGAGATGGGGTCAAGCAGAAAAAAATGAGTCATAGACAGAAGCGTCTTTCACGCAAACCCATCAAAGGGTGTCACAATTGGATAATGAAAATGTGAGGGCTAGATTGCGCATATTCGTGTTTTCTATATCATATTTTGTAGATGACATAGAGAAAATTACGTACGTTGTGTTAAACTAAATAATAGCATGAGTTACGTACCTTTTATTATCATATCTTTAATTATTTTTTTCAAATACAGTAGTCATAACGTTACTGAACAACAGATCTAAAATATATATTCGCGAAATTTTCGCTGGTGATTAGAAGATTTTAAATTATAAATAACGATATAAAACTTTGTATCTCACAACGAAAGGACACTTGATAAAAGACGGAGATAAGATTAAAAGTATTCATGCACTTTCTTTCCTGTTTCTTTTTTTTCTAATATTACGCGTTTTAACGCAGTTTGGTTCGTGGATATGATATGTAACTGCACTTGGAAGAAGTGGACAACTGTTACCACGTGTCGGGTTTCACACTTCTATGATGTTTTAGCAAATATATACTAAGCAATAAATTTTTCCCAAAGTCCTTCACAATGGTAACTCGACAAAGAAAATATAAATACGTGAAATATAGCTTCTAATTTCTTCTAGGAAATACAGTGTTAAACATAAGGAATCAATCTCACTGAAGGAAGCGTTTGGAAGAGCGTCATGTACATTGGTCAGTATTTGGTGACTGGCGGGTAATGTAAAAACATTGCAGTTGCGAAATTATCACGTAATAGGCAAAATAAGTGAGGGAGAAATCTCTGATCATTGCTACGTTTGGTCGTTTTCACCTAAGAATTTGACAAAAAAATTGATAACGGCTCGGCAAGCATCAGGTAAGTGTGACGCCATCTGGGAAAACGGATATTTTTACAAAGTACTTCGTAGGGTAAGTTGGTTGCTTCGCAGTATCACGGCGAAAACGCCTCGCCAAGCATCAGTTGTGGGCTATACGTGGCGACAGTGTGTGCAAGAAAGTAACGTGCGGTGCTGTGGTGGAACAGAGGAAGGTAGGCATGCGACGGACGCATTTTTTAAAACATTGGACGGCGAACCGCAGCAGAAAAGGAAAATCCTATATACCAAAAGTTTATTTTGCCTCTTTTTCATAAGGAATTATCAAAATTCAGATATGTAAAAACGGCCTGTTTACAATTTGCCTAATATTCTGTTTAATATCTTGGTCTAGAATTTAAAGACAGTTTCCAATTTATTTAATTTTTTGATTGGAGGTTTAACGACCACCGTAAGCAACTGAATGGGCTACAAGCAGTCTCCCGTCCCTAATTTAGGGTCGCTGGTGCCAGGGAAGGGAGGAGAGCACCAGTGCAGTAAGACAAACATAACATACATGCTTCACCGGGATTCGAGCCTGGACACTGCGCCACCGGGGCCGGGCGACTTTCGATTTTAGGCTCAGCTCTATCGCAAAGGGTTCCACCGTACTACAATTGGTGTTTTGTTTTCTTTTTTCTTATTTCAATATAACTCTACACCTCATTTGCCTTTCGAAAACTAATTTCGTGCCTAATGAATTCATTTGTAATGCAGTACACGTACATTGAGCAAAAAATGCTAATTGTGTTCCAAATATGAGTTGTTCAGCTGTTCGTTGATATATACAGTATCTAAGGGTACTTGGGACACAGTGTTTGATAAATGCCTATAATATCGTATAGGTAAAGCAATGTATTAACTTTCCATACTGGTTTTCATTCTGTGATATAAAGTCACGTTTCCAAGTCCTATTTAGTGAGACATTTCTAGCATAATAACGTTTGCAATCTCTTCTTAAAAATAGGTACGTTCTCTTCAATCACAGCTTTAACGAAAAAACATACTTTTGATATTGAATAGACGCTTTTGCAACAGAAAACTAGAAGTACAGCTGTAAACTATAAGTCCCAGATGAATCTAGTGGTAGGTGAATGAACCAAAGCGAAAGTACCACTTGACAAAGAACTGATTAATAGTGTCACATGGATTATTTCTTTTTTTTTACTTCGGGAGTGCGTTTGCAACTATGTGAAAATAGAAAAGGTTCTTCGAAATTTCAACATTATCGATTTCCAGTATTTTAAATCTCTTTTTCACATAAAATACTGCAACATACAGTTGCTGTAGTTATATTATTGTGATTTCTTAGAGTAAATACTTCTTTCCAAAAGGACCTCAAACATTACATACGAACTATGTAATTTGTAAATTAATATCAACTATCTTTTTTATTCATTAAATTCATTGCATCGAAAAAAGGATTATTATTTTCTGAAGATAAAAATGCAAAATTTAAAGTACTGATGCAGTTTGGAATTCATGAGTGTTGGACACTTGTAATTTATAAAGAAAGGAGAAGCTATGTTTGAGAGAAAATACGCGTTATTGCGATTTCTAGTGGAACAACAGGAAAAAGTGCGTCCAGGGCCTGAAAACAACTGCTGCAACGTAATATATTTAGAAATGTTTCATTAATATATTTTTAACAAAATGTGTAATATTAAATATACGTCGCGTAGCATAAATTGTTTTAAAAATTATTATTGTCGAATATGTTTACAGAGGGAGTAGTCTTTAATAATCTAATCAAAATAGAAAAGTTCTCCGTTTTGATATCCAGAAAAAAGTGTTTTTATAGTAAATAATACAGAATTGTAATCACAAAATATATTAAAGAATTGCTTCAGCGTTGTCTATTGTTGTTCTGAGATCTGAAAATTAAGAACAGAGAAATCCTCCCAGTGGGGTTCGAAAGTTCGATAAGAAGTGGATGTTGTATTTACGCCATCAAAGTAACTTTTCCAGCTATATAATACTTCTAATAAAGTCGAACATACATTTTACCTTTCTACGGTAAAACTTTAGCAATAATTCTTTGCGCAACGTATTAATATTTTTTTCCACCAATAATTTCTTTCCGGAATGATATGTTACGAAATAATTATAAAATCAACTAGCATTTTATTCATCTCAGTCGTACTATAGTACGGTTACTTATGAAAGTTATTTTATTCCATACAGTGAGAGCAAGCATTTGTGCATCTATGGAAAATCCTTTCCAGTAATAACAGATTTGTGTATTCAAATTTTTAGATTTTCATTTTTCTCACCTGATTCGAAAATGTTTTTCCTAATATTTACCTCTCCCAAAGTTAAGGTGTCAATATTGTTTCATCATTCAACGATTGACACCAATGTCACTGCATTTAATTTAGTTGGGATACGATCCTGATTCTTCGAGTGACAGACGAACCTTTTACTGTGTTACGTTATAAGAAAAATGACCTCTAAACAAGTTTTTGAAAATTGTTTTGCTGCAAAATCGTTGTGTCAGTCAGCGGTAGCTACTGTCTGCCAACTTTAAGTTTTGGAAGTTGATAAATGGAAAACACTTTCCATTTATCAACTACAGAGATTAAAATTTATTTTTCCACAACAAATTGTGTGGTGTAATCCGTACGTATTTAGCAAGTTAAAATAATCTTAAATCTCACAGATATACAATTTTCAAGGAGGAAGTGTGTATGTGTTGTAAACCTCTGAACATTATATTTCAAAGAGTGAACCGAAAAGTTCTTTAAGAAAGGGTTTTCTTTCAGACCGGCTACACGGTGTAAGGGGTGGAACAGCATCACCATATTTTTGGAACGAGTAGTCTCAGTTACAAATCCATCCGAGTGATTTCTCTGTTGTTCGTAGCCAGTTCTTTGACATGTGATATGTATAGCGGATCATAATGTAGTACTTGGAAAAATAGCAAAAACTCTATCGTTGCCTTAAATTATCAGAAGGTGCTAAATACTGGAATTATTCTACTATGATAAAAACTGGTTTCGGGGCGCGACAACACCAATAACATTTTTGCTTTTAAACTGAAACTTTCAGTTTAGTTCAGTTTAGATTCCTCTTAAGAATTATTGTGAGGAATGTCCCAAACACAGTTCAAAGCAACGGAATCCCACAACTCAGAGAGACATGTGTGTCGCGGTTAATTTGAAATACAAGTGTGAGGAGTAAATTCTGTAAACTTTATCATGATAAGATTACGCTTAAGTACAGTATCATGTTGCACCCGAAGTAAACATTCTGTGTTCCATAGAGATAGAGGAAAGATCTGCAACACGATCAGAACAGCATTCAATAAGAGGACTGGGCGAAAATTCGAATAATTACCGGGGACGTTTACGTACAGTAATGTATTTGCGCTAACCAACTTTGTAACACGTAAATGCATTGCAAAATTACGTACTTCCCGAATAAAGTTGGCAATATTTTAAAAATACCCTATTTTGAAGAATATTCATTTATACCTAATCGTACATAGCATTAATCAGTTTTAGTATGTCTGCTTCATAAAAAAAACATTTTTTGGTAAAGGGTTTTGAAATTTCTATACTGCACGGTATGAGAAGTACGTATATTTATCAACATGGTTTGCAGCAATAGCATCAAAGCTATCTTCAGCGCCCTCTCTGATTTCATGGTTTTAAGGACAATTCTACAGAAGTGTATGGCACACTATCCCTTCTAACCACTGTAGCTGGATTCAGAAGTATATTCCGAATGCAGCAGGTAACGTTTTTTTTATTAGTTTCAAAATTTGAAAAACGCAATCTTTTTCTTAAGGATGTTTATTTATTTACAAAAATTTGCATTAGCAATTTTCAGCAAAAATTCGATTGTTTCGCCTGGAGGGTGACATCATGTCGAGCTTTGAATAAAGCACGATAAACAAATACTAAATTTCGGAATGTATGTAGATTCCTAAATTTATTTTAAGCGTTTATCATACAGCGCCCTGAAATCTTGTGTCCCCAAAATGCCATTAAACATAATGCTATCCGTTGCCCTTTTCAGAATTTCTCTCTTTCCCTTTAGAAGATAGCAAAAAAATTAGTGATAGGTCACTCCACGGAACTTCTGGTATGCAGTGCTTATGTTCATTGACTTCCAGATATTTCCTCGGATATTTCGTTGTTTATACAGACGGCATGCGATGTCATGAGAGAAACAATATCGCCCCGAGAGATTAGAACGCCTGCTTTACTTATTTTGTTTTGCAACAAAACTGGTGACTGAGTGTGACTTCTGCTGATCCCCTAGGGGACTATAAATTCTAAGATGGTGAGATAGGAAATAGTACTCACTGTAGATGGGCCTTTCGGATACAAGACATTGTTTCCTGAACTCTGCCAGTAATTAGAAACTTTTAGATTACCAAAATTATTAACACTACTTGTTTATGAATACATTAAATGGATTTTATTTAACGTATAAAATGACCAGCTCGAGGAAGTGTAATCAGTCTCGCGTTTCTAAATTATTGTCATTGCTTCCAGGAAAGGAATACGGACTGTGATGTAAGAAAAACACAACATAACATTCATACTTCACAGGGATTCGAGCACGTACACATCTATGACACATGGTCACAAGCCAGGACTTTTAGCACTGCTAATATTTCACGTACTTTCTTCAACACTATACTTGGCGAAAACTTCTCGCACTCATACATCACGCAGTTATTGTCCATTTTAATACGATATTTGTTGCAACGGTTTCTTAGTATAAATGAATGCACAGAAAAACATCGGTGAATGAACCCTGGTTATCAATGAACTACAGCTCCCGATTTTTGAATTAAAGCTGCTGATTTCATTTCCGAGTTTGAAACCAACTCTTTGTAAAATGAGTGCCCAAAGCTTCTGCACTTTGGACAGTGCCGTAAGACGAAGAACACAACATTTTGAACATAAAGGCATCATTCTCTTCATTTCTTCTTCGTCCACGCAACCTTGTGCCGATTATATCAGGAGGCACTAAAAATGTTGTATGTTCAGACAAAGTAATGCACTTTTAATTCTAATTTTGGAAAACAAACTAAGACAAGGCTATCGACTCTCCATAAAGACGTGTGTGCCCAAAACTAGGCAGACTTTCTAAAAAACGTAATATCTAGCACATGGTAATCTCGATCAGCAGTTTATAGTTTATTATTTACTTACTTTCGATCACAGCCAATCAAAAGAAACTACATGCAGAGCGAAGAGAATTCCTAACAGTTTACTTCTATTATTGCCCAAATATCGTTGCTTATTTCTAATCGCAACGCACAAAGTTTCGATGGAGCTGAGAGCGAGAAGACTAAAAATTCATGAGTATTTTGATTCTTATTGCTGAGTTATGAAAAATGCCGAATTAAAAAAAATATTTCTTGCCAGTTATCAATACTTTATTGAAAATCTTAAGAAAAATAACACTTTGTCGGTAAAAACCAACAAGGTTTGTGCTGCGGAATCTTTCCTAATTTGCTTTATCCAATTTCGTATAATAAATTTTCAAAACCGACATCTTATCCTAACTTTTTGGTATCACATCGCGGGCTGCATGCCACCAGTAAGTTAGACATTCCAGGTTTTTAGGAGAGCCACCTCCTTCACATTCCACCAGTAAGTGTGGCATCAGGAGTTTAAAGAACACTCTCTTATGGATACATACACAACGGCACCCCCAATGGCTAAATCATGCTATTGAAATTTCCATTCTGTTTCATGTCCAAGTAACGTTCCTCTTTTTAAAGCAATCAGAAAATTCCAATAGGATGCATATTTTGTAAGATATTGCTCAGAAAAGGGGAATACCGATATTATCAGTTAAATTATATTTATCTTATTGCAGATTTAAGAAAAATATTGATATTCTGTATTGCGTGTGAGGGAAGATCGATATGCTTGTATTTTTTGTTTTATTTCAATGTGTCAATATTTATCTGTTTTTCATTAAACGTAAGAAAAATTAAATAAGAGGATTTCATGCCCCTAACTTTTCTGTATGTACCAAAGTTTCTGAAAATGGATTAGAAAAGATATTATTTGAGACTTTCTTTTCCCACCAAAAGTAGCACCATAAAATTCCGCAACGGATCGCAAATCTTAGAAATATTCAAAATTTTGTCTTGCAAAATACTCGAAATCAAACTTCCTTCTCCGTCCTTTTATTTCGATAGGATGGATCATTCCGAAATCAGTGTATTCTTAATTTTAAATTCCATCATTTTTCTTATCTGTAAATATGACATAAGTTGAATTTTGAAAACATCATCGAAGCTCGATAAGAAAAGATATTATTTGAAACTGTCTTTTTCTCACCAAAAGTAGCTCCACATAATTCCGGAACGGATCGAAAACCTTATAAATATTCATACTTTTGTCCTGCAAAATATTCCGAATCAAACTACCTTCTCTCTCCTATTTTTTAAAGGAATTATCATTACGAATTCAGTGAAATTTATTCTTAATTTTAAATTCTATTATCCTTATTTGTATTCATGACATAGGTTGAATGTTAGAAACATTATTGAAGCTCCGATTATAAGCACACAAGTTTCCAGTTTAATTTTTAAAAAATAATATATACAAAAATTTCTTTCCCACTTCTTGACCAACAAATATTGAAATGAGGTGAAAGTTTTTGCAAACCTTTCAATAGGTAAACTTGAATGAATGTTTGCCGTGGATTCATGCGATTGCTTTCTAATTTATTCCCAGAAGATATATTTGAAAAAGCTAGCGCCATAGGCTGACTAAGCTACTGTTCATCCCATGATTGGACACGTTTCGGCGTCAATAATCGCGTTTGATATAGATTGTTTGCATAGAAAATCAAGTATTAAATTTTCAAAACTTGAACCACGAAATCTAGAACAACTTCTTCAAGGAGAATAGGTAGCTTAAACAGGAAGACTTCTTTTTGATATTGTAGATACTCAAACTTTGACAAATATATTGTGCTAAATAACGATTGGGTACTGTCATAACCGTAAATACACCGCATTTAAGTGGTAAATAGTTTTTATTTTCCTAAAGGATTATTATCACAAAATTCTAGTCAGCTCTTTTTATTCGTTTTTCGGCAGGGACGCACGTGAAAAATGACGCCACCATCGGTACACTGCTACATTTCGGTGCACACATTTCCACGAAATAAAACTAAATCAATGAAAAATAACCATAATTTACAACTTAAAAATGCCGTAAAAATAGTTGTTAATGATTTATGGTAAACATCATTAAAACAGATTTAAGACAATTTTCTTAGGAAGGGCATAGTGTTGTCTTAAACCAAATTGTACTCCAACATCATTGCGACATTAACGCGCATTGTCATGGCAACACAGTAAATTTCGGAATCATTGTGTCAGTTTACTGTTCAGAGTGTTGTGAATGACATCTCACACAGCTATAAAGAAAACAAGAAAGGTGACACCGAATTTCCGTGTGTAATGAAAACGTCTTTCGAATTCGTTCTGATGCGAATTAAATTTACCAAATCTATTCAAAATCAATGGAACCTGTACGGAAAATAGCAGTATCTGACCGCAGAAAAAAATTTCATTCTGGTTTTTAATCCTGCAGATATTGTTGTAAACTGAAACGTCATCTCATCTTGCGCATTAAGAAAAAAATGAATTTATATGAGAAACATTCGGCAGCGGAAACGCTCTCCAACAAATAAAGCATTATTCAAATCGGACCCTTAAAAGCATAGATATCGATAGATATAAGATATGCAGCTAGCCACCCCCGCCCACCCATGCGATAAAAACATGCATTAGTTTTTTTAAAGTATATTCAATAGGTTTTTCAATGTGAGCGGTATCGGTTCATGAAAGAATATCTTCAATCAAGGTTTCAATTACGCAGAAATCAACTCTTACGTCCCCTGTTGGCCAACCAATCTTTATCAAATATTAGAAATTATATGAGGATAATTTCCTATCAAAAGCTACATCCGGTGCAGAAAGAAGTTTTCAAATCGGAGTTTTACTTTTACGTCCGCTAGCGAAGAATATAAGCGTAACTTGGAAAAGTGACTATGTCTAAAATAATCATCGACTTTTTTTTTTTTTTTGATTCGAGGTTTAACGACCACCGTGAGCAACTCAATGGGCTATAAGCAGTCGCCCGTCCCTAATTTAGGGTCACTGGCTCCAGGGTAGGGAGAGAGCCAGTGCCGTAAGACAAACACAACATCCATGCCTGACCGGGATTCGAACCCGGACCCCTTACGGGTGAATGATCAGAGGCCAACGCCTTAGACCACTGCACCACCGGGGCGGCAATCTTCGACTTGAATGGAATAGGAAAGGAAAATGATTTTTTTATTGGACCTTTAGAAGCTAATATATGGATTATAATGTGTTTTAAATTCGATATCATCTGCTTTTACGTCCTCTTGCCGCGAAATTTTGCATAATAATAAAAACGAAATAAATTATCATCATTCGCACACTTTAAGCTTCCTAATGCAAAAATAAGTTTTCAAATCGGACTATTTGTTGCAGACATATCGAGACTACGGACGGACTGACAAACCGATAATATATGCACGACTATTTTTTACAAAAGACTTGCTAAAAATAAAGAAATATATCGAAGTCTTTATTTTCTATTGTCGGGAAAGCAACCTTAAGAGAAATCCGATGCGATATTGTGAGATATGTTTTCAGTTTTTAATATAGGATTTATTTCACATTTATTATCCACAAAATGTTTGTTTTTTGAAAGCATGAGATCTGACTCGTTACTTAAATTACGTAAAAACGAAGCTCCATACAGGAACAAAAACGTTTTGTTTCCAATTCTCTACATGGACAAAAAAATTCAAACCATCTGAAAAACGCAACAGCATCTCAGTACGAAATGAGACTGGATTCGTGTCCCGGGGATTACACTTGATATATGCTACTTTTTTTGCGTCACTGGATCTCGCCATATCCTGTATCCAGTGTCCCTAAATTAGGAAGTGGCGACTATTTATAGCACATCAATTGCTCATAATGGCCGCCGTTAAACTCCTAAACAAACAAAAATGGAAAATACACTAAATTTTATGGACTATTTTAATATAAGTACATTTTATTATATTTAAATTTGAGCTGAAATTCACTGCCAAATGAAAATTATTTGGTCAGCATTCTCTCTAGCTGATGCGCATGGCCTTTTCTTGGCCAACGTAACTGCATATTTTATCACTTTCAGGTGTTACATGTTTTTACATGGTTCGCACCACTTTCAAATTAATATCAGTTATCATACTTTTATTATTATATTGGCTGTGCAAATATTTTTGTGTTGTAATCTCCAAAAAATCGAAACATTTCGATACGACTCTTTCTTTACACTTTGAAGGAATAATAGCATTTTATAATGATCATAGTTGTAATATCTGGTGGGTATCCAGTCATTGCACTTAATATTTTGTACCAGTGTATTTATCCAAATTGATTCCTTGCAAATTGGTGTAAACGTCGTGCTATGCACCAAAATAAAGGATGCCATAATTTCACAAGTATTTTATTGCTTTTGTGTCTTCAGTACTTACTCTGCACACAATCATACAGATTGTGTTCATCATATCTTAGGAGGACACAATAGAATAAAACATTTGTGAAATCACGTAATCCATGGCATTCCTTTGTACACTTTATTTTGATGGTAAATCTGTTGAGTAAATTAAATTCAACTTTACCTGCAGATTTCTTAAAAAAAGAAACCGAAGTTCAATTTGCATGAAGAAGCATTATCTTCCTCGTGTTGACAAAATTTCTTGTTTATATGTACCAGAAAGCTATCGACAATTTTATTGGAAAAGAAAACATCAGAAACAGAAAAAGGGGTTCTATTTCTGTTTGAAATTACCTGATATAACTAAACACTGTTCGCAAAAGTCGAAATTCCCAGATCTAGATAGCCGAGTGGTCAGATGCCAATATTCATACATAATCGTCTCTTTGGACTGTGGATTGATTTGTTTGTTCATTACTAATTTTGTAGTTGATTCGATGCCTGTTTTTGTTGTATCCCTCCATTTGTTTGTCCTCAATGAAGAAATATATATATGGTAGAGAAGTGTGGATAATTCAAGTATCGGTGCACACTGAAAAGAAACGCAGCTCAATGGGATGTCAATTATTAAGAAATTATAAAATATATTTTCGCCTGGAAAACAGTGCTGACATTTTTTTATACACTTATATCTTTCGAGTTCTGAAGAAGCATGGCACTGAGCTTTAATATGATCATAAGTTCAAGAAACGTGATAAAGTTGTATAGTGTTTGAGAGAGGTCGCTGATGGAAACACCTACCATAGTAACATTTAAGCATTTGCATGCAAAGCGTGTCACTGTTTCTCTGATAAAGATTTTATAATTATAATATTTAGTTTTTTCTGAGCAAGCTGCTCTTTCAGAAAAGATTAAAACAAAGGAAAGGAAGTTCCCATGATTAGTGTTCTTAGCAGAGTTCATGAGGCTAAGCTATTTAGTTGTCTCCTAAATTACTTATTTTTCACATCTGTTTTATCGTGTGATGCGCTATTATTCGCTTAATTTTATTATCTGATACTAGCCGTTTGTATTATTACATTTCGATATATATTTGAAGTACAGCATTTAGCTAAACGTCTGCGCTAAATATAACGGTAAGTATACTGGGTTGGTCCGAGTAGAATATTATTTTAAAAGTCGTAGTGAATTAATCTCAGTAGCAAATGGCTCTCTCAGTCTCATCCCACAGATGTTCAATTGGGTTAAGGTCTGAGAAGTTCATAAGGCAATTTTGCACACTCAGGTGAATTTGCTGCTCCTGGAACGTCTGTGGAACCATCCGGGCCTTGTTCCAGGACATATTATTCTGCGGGGAATAGCCTTGACCATCACGAAGAAGTACACCCATGCATGGGTGTGCCTTCTCTGCGATGATTTTAAGATATCTTGTGGTACACGAATGTTGTTTCAAAGGTATTAAGGGAATAATGCCCGTCGTGAAGAAGGAATATCAGATTCTTTTTAAATTGCCTTCTCCAAACTGTGTAGTTAAGGCTATAAAGCATGGATCCATCAATTTGCGCTTTTCAGGTATTAATCTGACTCGTCCACTGGTCTGTAAAATCAGAAACTATGATTCCCCGATCTATGCGTTCTCTTTCCATTCCTCAGAGGTCTAGTTTTAGTTCTCCTGTGCAAACTTCAGACGAATTGGTTGATTCTTCTTTCGAAGATGTGTTATACACGAACAAGGAACAAGACGCTTGTCGCTATAGACAATTCACACCGTTGTACGACGTTTTGTGTTTGCTGAATATATTCTCTCGATGTCCTTGTTATACCGCGTGGTTGTTTTATACACTATCTACCAACAAGTAATTGGACATCTGTGATAGCAAAGGAAAACGAAGTTTATTCACCGTCAACAGTTGGTGGAGCCTCCACGAGCGGCGATTACAGCTGCGACCCTCCGGGGCATACTCTCAACCAGGCGTTGTACGACGGCTAGCGGTATTTTCTTCCACTTGGCTTGGAGATGACAAGTCAGTTCCTTCACCGATTTCGGACGGTCAGGGCACCCCTTAAGTCGACGCTCCATCTCGTCCCAGAGATGCTCGATCGGGTTAAGGTCCGGGCTCTGTGCAGGCCATTCCATTCGATTAACCCCATTGTCACCATACCAAGCCATGGTGGACTTCGCAACATGAAGGTGGCATTGTAATCCTGAAAGTAACATGGGTCCACCCCGTAAAACTGCCACAACGTAGGAAGCGCATGGTCATCCAAAATGGTGCAGTAGGTCTCGGCGCTGAGTCTACCAGGAATTGCGACCAACGCTCCCGTGCCATACCAGGAGAGACACCCCATAGCATAATTCCACCGTCACCGAACTTAATAGTTGGCACAATACATTCCGGCAGGAGGCGTTCTGCAGGCAGACGCCAAACCCAGACCCTGCCATCCGAACGGTAGAGGGTGAACCTTGATTCGTCGCTCCAGGGTACCTGTTTCCACTGTTCAACGGTCCACTGTCGACGTTCTTTGCACCACTTTAGCCGAGCAGCGTTATTGGACTTGGTGATCAAAGGTTTGTGGGCGGCAGCACGTCCAGGATAACCAAGCAGATGGGCTTCCTTACGGATGGTATTCATTGAAAGAACACACCCGGAGGCCTGTTGAAACTCATCGCAGATCTGGCCCATCGATTTTATGCGGTTCTTCCGAATTTCTCTGGCCAGAACCCGTCGGTTTCTAACTGCCAGTTTTGTGGGTCTGCCGGGTCGGGGCACATTCCGACAGTCACCTCTCTTCTTCCACTTGCCAATCACGTAGGCCACTGTCGATTTTGGGTACTTCAACTAGCTGGATATGTTACGTATCGATCGGCCATTTTTGTGATACCCGACGATTACACATTTCTCGAAATCAGAGAGCTCCGAACTGCGTGGCATCTTTCATGCGACTGGTTGCGTTGTTGTTTCCCCCATGATATTAAACGGCTGCGGCCGTTATGTGTATCAAGACCGCAGATATTGTCGATTGCAGGGGTGTCCAATTACTTGTTGGTAGATAGTGTATATTAGAGCTCTTCTCTCGCCTCGTAGAATCCTCTCCAGCCACAGTTGCCCGCACATTCAGACCAATAGTTTCTGCTCACAGCAAGAACGCTGAATGCATATTATATTTTTTGCGTACAACTAATTCTACCTCCTCTATAGAATAGTTCTACATTTTGGGGAAGGCTTGCTCTTCTGAGTTGCTGGCATTTGCCCATCTAGTAAAAACTGATATGCACATTTTAGAGTCTCTTAAACGACGTGTCTTTCCAATATTTCTGCTATTTATGTCCCTTATAGGTCTTAAAGATTTGCAGTTGATTTTTGTAATAAAACTCTGAGCATCACACTTGCTCAGAATATTTACAAACAAACAACTGCAAATGTTTAAGTCACGTCCTCTAATGAGGATGCGACGCATCTGTAGTCTTAATGATTTGCTACTTCTGAGTACTCTTTTTGATACGTAGATGCAAGGAAAATAATAACAGGCAAAATAAAAAAATGCTGCTCTTTTCCCTTTTTGTGTTTACATTTCTTTCCAGCAGATGTCGATAACGCTCCTCTTTTAAAGATACGGGACACACATACAAGATATCTGAAATTTAAATTAAAAATAAAGTAGTCTATCTTGAAGCTCTCAGTGTTTTTGTGATGCCTTTAATTTGTTCACATTTCAGATGACGACCCTAGCCATTGTATTTGCCTTTCTTCTTTCCAGGACTTTTATTAGAGCCTTGAAACAAATGTAGCAGACTTCGTAAGCCATTAGTTAGTTACTTCGATGCGTAACATGGCGGTCCACATTTCTAAAATAGTGATTTTTCACCACTAGTCTTTATTACATTCCTGTCAGAAATGCTGCTAGCATCTCAATTTTTCCGCTTCTCCATCACACGAAAAGTACTTTGTGTTACAGATTGTTGGGTGTAAATTACATTTTGGACCCATCGTCGGAGGAAATTTACGGTAAATGGGTACTTTAGAGTCCTACATTATTTCGTCGGAAAGATTTAACTGTGTGTGAAAAGTGCGACGTGCAATTTTTTAAGCATGCAAAATAATGGGGGAAGGTGAAAAAATATAGTATTTTTAGACAAAAGTGAAGATTTTTTCAGAAGTATTTACCTTAGAGTGCGATGTTTTGGAGTACGTGCGGTAGACCTAGGAATACGGAGCGGCGACGGCGCCAAGGCGGAGTCCGGTGAATGGAAGCTTGGTTCAGAAGGGCAAGTAACGGGCGGAAGAATACAGAAGGAAGCGGTTGAGCAGTACGTAGTCATCAAAGCGTCTTGTAGGAATACGCGGAAGGAAAGAGGTCGGTTTTAAGCAGCATTGTAAGTCTTTTTTTAAAAGGGTAATTTTGAGAAAGCGTAAGTACATAATCGTCAGTCTCAGCACTTCATTTCGTATTTTGTCAGGGCTTAAAATTTTATTATCCGCCACAATACCGGAAGCTGTAGTCCTCCCTGCCGTAGTACGATATGTGAATTGAAGGAAATCGTTTATTTTGAAAAATATCCGTTTCACGAGGAACAAATGTGAGCTACGATTCACTTAATAACAGCAGAACTACAAATGAATTGCTTGAAGAAATCACCTAACCCTGCACAACTTCCAACATACCAGAAATCATTACTCAAGATATTACTCAACTTATGAGGATAATGGCTGTGGAATAAATCTCGCTCCTGTGCTCTGATCTTCGATCATATTTCGATTAAATTCAATAGAACCGGTTCAGTATGCCTCCGGAACAGCATACTAAAGTTTTGTCGCAAAAGGAAGCATTTGTAGTCAAGTTATGAGGGTAATGAGTGTGGAATAAATCTTGCTCATGTGCTCTGACCTTTGACCCCATTGCTTAGATATGCAATAAAATTGGTTCGGTATGCCTTCGGAACAATATGTTAAAGTGTTTTCGCAATCGAAGCATTTTTATGTAAGCTTTGACACATAAGGGCGATGGAATGAATCCCGCTCCTATGTCCTGACCTTTGACCCCATTTCTTCCATTTTTGATAGGGTTACTTTCCAGGTTGTCCCCTACCACGTACTAACATTTCATCGAAATCGAACCACTTTTACGTTAGTTATCGTGCAGAAGGGGGGACAGACAGACAGACGGACGAAGCAGGAGCATATACGCTTCTTCAACCTACGGTTAGAAAGCGTAAACAATAGGTGCCATCGAACTATGATAGTTGCATACTCTCGTTGAAGGGAGTATGCAACTGTAGACCTGCAAAACATTTTCACTCGCTTGTTATTCAGGCTTTTTTTTTTTTTTTTTTTTTGATTGGAGGTTTAACGACCACCGTGAGCAACTCAATGGGCTATACGCAGTCGCGCGTCCCTAATTTAGGGTCACTGGCTCCAGGGAAGGGAGAGAGCCAGTGCCGTAAGACAAACACAACATCCATGCCTCACCGGGATTCGAACCCGGACCCCTTCGGACGAATGATCAGAGGCCAACGCCTTAGACCACTGCGCCACCGGGGCGGCTTTATGCTTTCTAATTGTAGGTTGAAGAAGCGTTATGCTCCAGATTTGTCCGTCCGTCTGTCTGTCTGTCTGTCCGTCCGTCCTCACGATAACTCGCGTACAAATGGTTCGATTTCGATGACATTTTAGTATGTGGTAGGAGGACAACCTGGATAGCAACCATATCAAAAATGGACAAAATGGGGTCAAAGGTCAGGGCATAGGAGGAGATGCATTCCATCGACCTTATGCGTCATAACTTACGAAGAAATGCTTCGATTGCGACAAAATTTCATCATGTTTTTCCAGAGATGTACTGAACCGGGTCTGTTTAATATCAGCGAAATGGAGTCAAAAGTCTGGGCACCCGAGGGAGATTCATTCCACAGCCATTATCCTCATAACTTGAACAATAACTTGATTAAAGATTTCTGGTATGTTGGAAAGCGCATGATAATCAATGCATTACATAATTTTACTAACTTGTATGTACTGTGTTTATGTCCATTCCTATTAAGAACTCTTGTAATCTACAAGTGAAGAGCACTGTTGTCATTAGATCCACTGCAGTCATTATAATCTACAGGTGAAGAATACTGGTATCTAGGGCTGTACAATTTTCGTTTTTTTTTTTTTCGTGTGCATTTTATCGTGTGTTTTTTCCTCTCACATATGCTGGATTTTGTGTGAGACGTTTTTCAGATTCTGCATGTGAAGTGTAAACTATAATAAAATCACCTCATGGAACCCAGCTCAGTGGTAAGTGAATAAATCAGTGTATAAATATGCTGCGGATAGAGCAGTCCGCCGCATTCCCATCTGAGGGGATTTCTGCGCCACTAAACAGGTAAAGGTGACAGGGTGTACAAATGTTTATTAAATGGCAAACGCGCGTTCAAATGAGCGTTGGATATTTTTTTCGTGTGTTGGTGTGTTTGCGCATTGCTGGGACTTTTCGGTATACTGGGAAGCGCTGGAATTAAATTCAGGCAGTCACTCCCGATCGCGGTACGAGTTTTGCGGGAATATTTCATCAAATCTTTAATTTTTTGTTGTTGTATGTTTTTAGTTGCCAACGCAAGTAAGAAAATTCGTTGCTAGCCACGTACAGCATAGGAGCTGGGGCAATATTCTTACCACATTTTCTTTGTCTCTCTCTCTTTTGTGTGGATATCGCTTGCAATAACGACCCGATACCTCACTTGGTGCTGAGGCCATATCAACCTCTAAAGGAGAGATCCAACAGAATTACACACAAATACCTATAATTTGAAGGATGAAAACTTCTTTAAATAGGAGAAAATTGCTCATTACATGCTTTGGAAAATAGAAATGGTGGAGATGAAACGACGAAGTTTCGATCGGCAGTTGCAAAAGAACCATTGTGAGCCATCGATTTTACAATCTCCATTTGTAAACACAACTGTGTTGCACTCATAGCGAGATTAAACTTGCTATCATTTAATTCCTGATAACTCTAATCGTTAACGCCATTCCTTTTACAAACATGTGTCTTCCTAAGCGGATAATTTTGTTTGCATTTCATGTTACCGGTGATTTCAACAGACCGCTTTTTTGCTATTTAAAACGGAATTGATTAATGCGCCGCTTACCCTAATTGTCACCTTGTCTCATATCCGTTCCAACCTCGCCAACAAATCGATTTCTTTAAAAGCTTTTCCTATTCATTCATTCTACAGAAGAACGTAACACAAACTGCGGAGCATTTCCTTCAATAGCACCAACCAGATGACGGGACTATTCTCTCTAGTTTTGATATTAATTCCTCTCTTGGAATTAATATCAAAACTAGTGTTCTCCGAAACCTGATAGTGCTGCTGTCTTCGGGTATTCTTCTAAGAGAAAGTAAGACCTGACGTATGTACGTAAGTGCTAAAATATTATGCAATTACTAATTTAATAAAAGTACTCAGTTTTGAATACATTTGAAAAGAAAAATAATGAGAACTCCTTAAATTCCCTTTTCGCGTCATTTTCCTTTCGAAAATTGTATTTCCTTTGCCGAACAACAATTTGCAGCCAAAGATTGATGTTGTTGAAAACACTAATCTTAAGTGACGAAATAGATTTAAGCAATATGTTGAAAATTAGTACACTTGTTGAAAGTTAGTATACAATGCTTACAAATATTCACGTGAGCAACTAAGTTTAGAAGTTGAGATCAAGAGAAATTTTGGAAACTGTATTTTTCAACCTACATACTAAATACTTTCTTACTGCGTTCTGCAGTACCAAGCTGTTTTGTGAGGGTATAATCAAACTTTACATACATAATTGTAGTGATGGGCTACAAAGATATGATATTCAAGAGCATAAAAGTCGTACTTGCGTGATTTTTATTAGAAACTTCAGCAGACTGCGGATTCATTTAAAATGGAAGATAGTTTTAAGTAAAACTCCTATGGATTTCTTATAAGGAATTGAAAAAAAATTGAAGAACCCATTTTATATTATTGAAAGGTATGCAATTTACGTATTATCTTTATCGGTACGAATCAATTCAAAGCAATTTTTACACTTAAAGGAAAAGATATTGCACTTAACATTATTTACATCTCAAGGGTGTTCTGTTGGCACGTTTTATTTTTATTTCTGGAAATTTGGTATTTACGAAAAAATAATTACCTCAGCTTGGGATGATGAATTAAAGCTGAAAATAGTCGGTAATGTCTTCATTTATGTGGCAACTATATTCATCGTGTTCTCTTTATATTAATCATTGCGTGTAAAGAAAAGGACATTATTCATGTCCATTTAAACTGAAGTACGATTTAACGCAGGTTAATACTATTTTAGCAACATACTTATTCTATGGAAAGCCAACAGTAATCATCTCTTGTGATAGCGGTTATATGAAAACAGCTTAAAACTCTGTATAAATAACAAAATAAGTCAAACATTGCCACCTGAAATGCAGCAGTTTCAACAAATATGGAAACACATATCATTGCATATAATTTCAAATTCAGGAATTTCACCAACGTCTATTTAATACTGGTTTGGAAACACTGTCTTTTGTTTCAGGATTTAGACTAAGACTCTAGCCGAGCTCCACGAAAACAAAAATCAACAACAAAAAAACTGAATAAGTTTAACTAACAAAAAACAAAAGGACTCTAATTATGTGAAGAGAGAAATCTATTTCAGATAAGCTCACTTTTGCGGTATAAATGAAGAAAATGACGAAAACTGATTTTGAAATTTCAATGCAAATGGAGTCAATATATATTTCATAAACTTTCAATAATTTCATATATTACAAGACGTAAAGCTACGGAATGCGTAAATTTACCTCTCTTTTAAAGGTCACGTGCAACAAATTTAAGCTACTGATTTGTACAACACTTTTATGCTACTTAGAAATGAAGCTCACATAAAATCACCAATGTGAAACAGAGACTCAATATAAAATACAATAGCTGCTATTCGTTCTAGGCTACATGAGTAGGAGGGGTAGAAAATAGATTACAAAAGCCGCTATTATTTATATGCTACGTGGTAGAAAATAAAAAGCCTCCTTTTAGGTCTCAAATTCATAAAAATCGCTTTACCACTGGACATTAAATTTCGCTAAATAAGAACGCTTATGATAACATTAAAGATTATTAAGATTTCCGAGCAGATTTCTTTTCCTCGATCTTCAAAGATCACCATCGCTAGACGGTTTACAGAATACGCTGAACTGTCCAACACTTTGTTATGTTTGAAATTCCATACATTCCGTTTTGGTAAGAGGAAGTGGCCAATTGTGGAACAGATTGTTATAACAAGTAAGGGCTTCTCAGACGATCATATTAAATAACTCATGGTGATTTTAGCTTAAGGTTCATATACTCAGGTAACGAACAAGGAAAATATATCTGTAGAGAAAGCAGGAAATCCAACGAAAATGTCCGAGTTTAATTAGTCATTTAATCAGTAAACAACAACCGTTTTTCAAATATATATTGCAGCATTATGGTAAAGGAAGCCATTCAAAAAACCAGCAGTATCACAAAAGTGTTAAGTTAAAAGTATTATTGAAAAATTACAACTCTGGAGAAAATATTTGTGTGGTTTTGTAGGCATACTATGCAAGTACTTATTCAAATATGAAATAACTACTCGCAGCAGCAGTGTTAAAAACTAATGGAGCTAAATGTTTTGATTACTCTGATAAACAGAATCTGAAAGAGATACTTGTTGGAACCACGAAAGGAATCTTTGATTTTTTGTGGTTATTTCCATTTGCTCTTTCATCAATTTAGGCTCTATATTCATCTCTTTCAACACTCTGCTCTAAAATTAACATCTAAAATGTTTCAACTGCCGGAATCCATACCTGGAGGATTCCTGCATCCAATCCTTAGAGCTTTGAAAAACACATGCATAAGCATAATTTATTTAAATACCAACTGCATAAAAAGCTGCTGTCAGAATATATTTACAAGAGTAGGTCAATATTTGCATTACGGTTTTTTATATACTCCTGTAGTGTCATATTTTATTTCTTCAAAAACAGAGCTTCACCAGGAGCTTGACTGTCAATGTTTTTCATATTAATTTTTATGTGCCTCTTGGGTTTCGTTGAGACTTAGAGGCACTGCCTATAAAAAAAACAATTGATGAACTTAATTTGCTGAAGAAACGCACCTTATATTTATCAGGTTACAACTGTCTTCCTCCAACGCGATGGATTAGATTTGCTACACATATAATGTCTGTTTCCTAGTTTGTCACTGCTATGGGGGTTTTATTGCAAGAAACAATCTTCGGAGCAAAAGCTTCACCAGAGTTAGAAGATTTTACCTTTGGCATAGAAACAGGAATAGGCCTTAAATACTTAGGAACGTTTCTGTTTATCGTATCGGATTACTACATCAACTGTGTATTGAACGCTTATGTATTACTACTGGTATCTGCTTTGTGCGAAGAAACTACCAAAATCATTAATGTTTTGGAAACATATGTAAAATCAGAACAAATCAACACATTTTTAACCAGCCCGTACCTCAATATATTACAGAATTACAAATCTCTGCAGCAGCATATCTCGAGCCTAAATTCAGTGGAAGAATTACCAGTGTTTTTTGCCCTCTGTTCACAAATAGGGACAGTTTTCTGTTATGAAAAGTCTTTCTAGGAAAGAGATATCGCCAACTTGGATGTCGTACAGTACCTAGGTGACGACATCTGGTGTCATAGTTCTCTTGTCGCTGATTAGCTTTGCCAGTCACCTGCACGAACGAAACCTCAGCTTAATGAAAAGCATCATGCTGATGAATGAAAAACCATTCGAGTCAAAGCATTTGAAGGAACAGTTTGTTGTTCTCATGGGTTTGATTTGTTCAGAAGATGCGAGGCTGACCTTCTTAAGGATGTTTCCTATTGCCAGAAATATGTTACTCACATTAGTTAGCTTGCTTGTGACTTACACGGTACTTCTTCTTCAATTTGCATAAAACAAATAATTCCCTTAGTTCCTACGGCAGAGACACGTTTTTGTAAGGTATCCTAAATAATGTGCTTATAATTACATAAATTGAAGACCAGCAAGCTTAACGTAGCATTTCAAAAACTGCTTTCTGTTTTTATGAAGATGCACTGTACGAGGAACGAGGACTTCAGTTATTACGCTGATCAAAATTACATTTCTTAAAGATCTTGAGGCAATAAACAATTCCAATGTTTAATGCGATTTTAAAGAAGTAAGTTATTTAAGTGTTAAAAAATTGTTTTAGGCCAGTTAAAAGACAAGCGATTTAACAGAGCGAATTTTGTTAAACTAATTGTTCTACACCAGTGCTTTTAAACCTATTTCTCCTGATGTACCACTTCTCATATTCTAAGTATATTTATATAATCAATACCTAAAATTCCAAAGGCTATCGGAGGAAAATATTTTTTTAACGACTGAAACGTATTGTGAAAAATCATAAATTCGTGCTAAATGACTAAGTAAGTTGCACATATTATATTTTTGAGATGTGATTAGAATGGAAGTGACAAACGTATTATTAATGGGTTGCTTCAGCTTGCAATATTAAAACCAGTTTTTGAATCAGGCTGAGTTTTGCTCAGTTTTAGCCTTAGTTTGGTGTACACATGCAGTCTGTTTCGGCATTTGTTTCTGAAGAAAAAAAGCACAAAAAATCTTTGCTCACGCAAACATATCGTAGAAAACAGCGCAAAGAACTTGACGTCCCTCTTGGCAAGCACAGGGTAGGCACATCGTGCTTTATCCAAAAAAAAAAATCAGAAACAGGAAGTCTGGAACAGATGCTTTTCAGTCAAGTATTACATGAAAGTTCAATGAACTGTTCTTTTTCTCCATTTTTTAACACTGACAGCAAAGCACCTTCGTCAGAAAATGGATTCCTGATCCATTCGTGAGAGTTCAATTTTTTCTAAGTAAGCAGTGGAGCCGAATCTAGTTTTAGCGGTGGTTCCTTATGACACGCAGCAAATCGGAATCCAGTTGAACGAAATTTCTTTTCACTCCTTCGAGGTATAATTCTCTTTAAAGGAACATTGAAGGAATGAAAAGGAATGACTCTATCTACAAACTGAAGCTTGCGTTTCAAGGCATTCACTTTGTCTTGAACGAGAAAAGGAGTGATGTTATTTCCTAAAACGCTTTTGTTGGATTTATTCAGTAAGCTGAAAATATACGCTACGTATCAGACTTAGCACAGCCACAACTGATCACAAAATTTATCATACGTCT
The DNA here is from genome assembly GCA_039090855.1 of Macrothele yani. Classification (NCBI taxonomy): domain Eukaryota; kingdom Metazoa; phylum Arthropoda; class Arachnida; order Araneae; family Macrothelidae; genus Macrothele; species Macrothele yani. The sequence continues at coordinate 7,901,049 of CM077016.1, forward strand.
ACACTTGTCTTTGAAATCAGCAGGAAAAATCTGCATTTGGTGCCGCACTTCAAAAACCCTGAAAAACACAATTTCCGCGAAAGCCACCATACTTCTGCATGAAGACTAACATTTTGTGGTCATTCCCCAATTCATCACATAATATTGAAAATAATCTCATCACAAGACCTTGGGAGTTTATAAAATTTACCATTTTAACTACCTCTTCGCGAACAGTTTTTACGCTTACGGCCAACTTTTTGGCCACTAGATATTCTCTATGTACACTGCAGTGAGTGAAGTGGGCTTGAAGAGCAACTTCCTTAATTTTTGTTGCTACGCCATTGAGCTTTCCTGTCACAGAATGTGCTCCGTCGGTGTAAACTTCCAAACTTTTATCCCAGTTCAAACCATCAATACTGATGAAACCATCAGTTATCAAAAAATGTCTGGGAAAGTTGTCTGAGCAGTAAGTGGTTTACAGAATAAAAATACTTCACAACCAGTCTCTATATCTACAAATCTAACAAAACACATAAACTGGGCAAAATGTGCTGCATTAGTGACTCGTCAAACTGGAGAGCCAAGTACTTACTACGGTTTAGTTTTTCCACCACATGCTTGATAACATGGTCTGCCATGGAACTTATCTTTCATGGCACATACAGGAAAATTGCGTCAAGCTTTTTCGCAGCGGATTCCGCAAAAACTAAGAAAACAATGTCCTTCGCAGCTCGCAAAACACATTTTCCTGTAACGGTGTGAGATTTTCGTGTATGTGTTATTTCTGACTAGCTTTGAATGATGTTTCAACGACCTCCTCATTTTCAACCGAGAAAGACGATATTTTTACGTTATTAACTTAATTCACCATGATTCTTTCAGTCAAAAAAAATCCGCATTCATGATTTGTAAACTGACGCGCTTTGTTTACAAGTGAAGCTGGATGAGATATGGTTTCATGCAGTCGTTGGATAATATTTCACAACAAATTGCGCACTGGGGAATCGGATCACTTTCCCCACCCGTATAAGTAAATGACATATACCGATGTGCCATTGCATTATGACCACCAACCTAATGAGCTGTAGTACTCATTTTATCCCGCAAAACAGCAGCCACTCGGCGAGGCATCGATTAGACGAGGGGGCATTACGTTACCTGGGGTATTTGGTGCCATTCCCGTACGTTTCAAGGTGGTGGTGATTTAGCGTGAACCCGCCTTTCTAGTTCCACGTCTTCTCGTGTGGGAATGAATGTTCCTCGGACCATCTAATCCACCATCGTACCACCACCGATACTTCCCGTCCAATTCACTTCGCAATACGACGACACGACCGCCCGGCCTCGCGGAGTCTGACTAGAGAACCTCGCTCAAAGTCCGATAACTGCTGAAATCGTACACGTCTTCCATGTCCTAGCAT